>JBBJLR010000139.1:2424793-2436556 GCA_037577145.1 Brachypetersius gabonensis | reverse complement strand
ACATATACATATACATATACATATACACATATATATATATACATATACATATACATATACACATACATATATATATGTATACATATATATTTATAAAATAATCTTAACATCTAAGCAAAAAAATATTTGATCTTATGTACACAGTGATAGATAGTACTGATCAAAGAGGTTAGGTAAGTAATATTTTAGCTCCTGCTCTCTGGTGTTAAATTGTTCTGTATGTTATAATACTGGTTTGAGGACAGAGCGTAGAGAGCGCCCGTCACGGGTGAGCTCCCTGGTCGTGCACATGCAGGGCAGTGGCACCGCCTCCACTTGCTGGTGGACCTCGTTATACGGGCAGCGCTTCAGGTGGTCCGCCATACTGGAAATGTCTGCAAATTCCCACCTGGCCACTGGACTGAAGGCTGTACTAAAGCGCCACACCTGTAGGAAAGAAACCATACTATTACGACCATTTATTATCAAACATTCTTACTAATAGGTAAAAATTTTGGCTCTTAAAAGTATGTGGAGTCTTGCTATGCAAGTATAGACAGTATTATTTCCATTCATCATATTTTCATGGCATAAAACACTACGTCACTTTTCATAGCCACTTGCATTAATAATCTGTTATTTTATTATTTCTGTTAGTTACTTGAAATAGTTTCTTCATTATTCCTTTTGCATGATTAATATTTTATTTTATTTATCTGTTATAGTTACTTGTTAGATTACTTGTTTTTTTCCCCTCTCCTAACTCACTGTCTTATCTTTATTCCTCTAGTTGCAATGAGCATGTTTATGACAAAATTTCCCTCTGGATAAAGAAACTTCTTATCTTATTTATGCATTTGATTTATTGATATTTGGGAATTAAAACTCTGCATACGAGTTACTTAAAAGGATTGTCTGGGGATCAAGTTCATACAGTATTTCCCAAATCAGGTAAATTGTCCATGTGTTGAGCCTTTTTTGCTTGTGTATGTACAAAGTTTCTACACAAACAATTAGCTTTGTAAAAAATGGCACTTTTTTGTCAAATTGCTCAGCAATCTCAGGTAGATTTGGTTTCTGCCACTGTATGACTTACTGTTATCTAGAAAAAAGGAAAAAGCACATTGCACAGCAGTCTGTAGTGTCATACAAATTACAACACAGTATAACTACATTATAGGAGCATCACAACTCTAGTGCAAAACTGATTTTTTGCCAATTACTTTAAATGTACCCGAAGCCTATAACGTTTAGAAAACACAATGTACCTTATCTTTTATCTGCCATGTTCGCCTTCCATCTGGGTATTGCCTTTTCTCCCACTGTACCACCACCATGCCCCGGCTCTGCAGCAGACTGGCACACACGTCCCTCATGGTGCGGGAAACCATGGACAGCTGACACAGACTGAAGCCGTCCAGGAACCGAGCTACATGCTGCAGAATTTCAAAGGGCAATCCACTCAGACGGTCGCAAATGGGCTCCACCACCATGTCTGTCACAGGCTGCACCCCAAATGACCTAAGGTGACGGTCATGAACGATCTTAGACCCCTGCGAGGAGGGGCAGAACCTGCGCTGGGAGTAGGTGCAGCCATAGTAGGCAAGTGGGCAGCGGTGCTCCATCCAGCCGTTCAGGCCGGAGTGGATGTCTCCGTGGACGTTGCGGAAGTGCGAGAGAAACTCTTCGCGGCGGAACAGCTGGCCACACTCAAAAGTGAACATGGAGCCCTCACGTGGGGCCCAGCTAGGTCGGGGAACCAGCTGCTCCAGCGTCAGGTCTAGCCTCAAGGTGCAGAAGGGGCTTGGCTGTGAGAGACGTGGTGCAGCTCGGTCACATGCAGAGGCTGAAGCCACCTCCCCAACCATTGTGCTAGTGGCCAAGATTGCGGCAGGGAAGCTGAATGTCTGTGTGCCAAAATCAACCCGTGACCCACCAAAAGAATAGACAGTGTCCGATATCCTCCGGGCTCGCGGTGACTCCTCCAAGCAGAAGAGCAGCGCTGCGGCCGTGAAGTCGATCTCTCCGAGACCCAGGGGGTCGTCCCGAGGTTCCTGCTCCAGGTCGGACGTATCTACAGCTTTGTCTTCCATTTTGCAACGAGGATGTCGGTGTGGGAAACTGTCTGTGTGACAACTCCTCCGTCTGTTAAGTGCAAGTGGCATAAAGTTTCGCAGCATATGAAGGTTTTGGAGTTTCCTCTCAAAAGCCCTATCTTCAAAATCTAATGCCATGGAAGGTAGTGCAAAGTCTCTGGGAATAACCAGAGCCTGGGCATGGACAGGTGGCTGCAGTAATGGAGCCTGAGACTCTGACGCTTCCTGCACGGCAACAGAGGCTAGGTCATGTCTGACCTGGGCTCTGTGGGGTATTAATGGACCGACAAACTGCAAAGGACCACTGGCCTCTGGGCACTCTTGATTTACTTCAGCCATTTCCACATTATTATCCTGTGATTCAGCTGTAGATGCTACAGAACTGTGACAGTTATTACACAAGCTTCGCTCATCTGAGTCACCTAACCTGAACAAATGCCCTGAAGACTCCTGAGAAAGCTCCTCACTAATACTGCCAAGAAGAGCACGTCCATCATCGATTCCACCAACTGCCCCAAACTCAGCCTCCGCTTCGGATGTAACATCTTTCATTTCAATGTCTGCTGACTCTACGGTTTCCGACTGATCGATCTGGCCATTCGTGCTGTTGACTTTGGAGCTACTGGCTGGCTCAGTGCCTTTGACAGCGTCTCCTAGCGCACCGAGTGCAGAGGCCAAGCTTCTGCCCAGTTCCATCAAGGTTTGATGTCGCTGAGGCTGCAGCTCCTCATTCAAACCGCTAACCCCATTGGCTATTTTATCACAGTTGGACCCGGCATCTTCTTTCATAACTATTGCTTTATGTAACTCTCCATTTAATTCTGCCTGTGCTGCTGACACACTTGCGGTGGAACACTGTGTGTCTGAGGCATTTAGGTGGATTAGGACATTGAGGGCTGCAGCCAGGCTTTTGGTTGTCTCTACTGTGGTCTGGTAAAGCTCACCATAATGCTCTTCACTCAATCCGTTTATTCCATTGCTGATTTTGTCTTTTGAACAGCCTGAGGCGGACTCCTCGTCTGCATGCCCCTCGGCTGATGCTGTGGCAGCCGAAGTGTCTGTCACAAAAAAAGGTTTTTCACTATTCTCAACTGGCTGTGTTTTTCTCCCAGGGCTATTAGTGGGTGCTAAAGAAACGAGTTTGAGGGAGGCAAGCATGGTGCGCTGGTCCTGCAAGGCAAGGGCCATGTCTAGCTGTTCTTCCTCGTCCGCATCTCGACTCAACCTTTCGTAGGAGCGGTAATCCTCATCGTTCACAGGCCACCTATTCCATTCCATGGTGCAGCAAACCACTCCTGCAGGACACACCTCAAGGTGCTCGGCAATCTTACCCCGGGCCAACATGAAAGGGCAGCCGATGCTGTGGTTGAGGCACGGGACCCTCTCGAATGGACACAGCAGTCGATGCTCATCCACCTTACAGCCATGGAAAACAGCACCACAAACCAATGGGCAGGTGAGGAGGTCACAGGACGTGCCTGGCTCAGGCTTGACCATACACCTCCGACTCACGCATGAAACACAGTGAACGTGGGGCTCCTCCATTTTCAGAAATGGCTGGGCCAAGGGAGAGAGCTGAAGCAACCTTTTGGGTGACAACGTCTGGGAAACAACCATAAAAGAGAAAAGCATCACTTTCAGCTTTCATCATCAGAGATGCGCTGATCAAATTGACCAATGCATGATTTTATTTGCTTACATATGAAAACAATATTATTTGTGGTGTAATAAAATGTTAAAGTAAAAGAAAATAAATATATACAACTAATATATTATAAAATACAATAAAGAAAATGGTTGCCTGCTTAAATAACTAATCAAATAAGGAGCTACACTGAAAGTAAGGTTGAACACAGAAGAAAGTAAGTAAAGTCAGCAGATTTCGTGTTTGGGGAAACACCTGCCAATTCTAATCAAGGCCAATTACAACTGTGCATCCCAACTTTCTGCAGAATTCTTCGACAGAATCAATAACCAACGTCACATATTTTCCTTCGTTTAACATAATATCTCAGATGCCACCAATAATTTAGTAGCAGTAAAATAATTCGGTAAGCAGCATTGTACATTTATATCAGAACACCAAAGCGATTGGAATCGGTCACTAAATTCAGGCCTCTTATAAAAGTTTTGAAATGAAGCACTTAAGTACTTAAACCCTGGGGGCATTAAAAAGACACTGGTGAACCCAATGGCTAAAATTAATGTTTTTACTGCATAAGTCTGGCCCAAAACTTGATCCTTCATTGGCCTGTTGGCCTACATTTTTCAATTGAGATGCCTTTAAATATATTAAAGGGCCACATCTTCACTTTTCTCAAAACAAAAAGGTGTAAAGTGTGCAAACATTAGCTGCCCTATGCACACATCAGCCTTAATGGCTGGAAAACGGTCATGTAGGAATGAATTATGATTAATTCTCTAATCTTTTAGATTCACAAACGCACCAAACTAAAAGAAAAAATGACAAAATAAAGAAGGAAATGGATGGATAATGGATAAAGATTAAAATAATTTGACTTTTGTAACATTAATCGATGTTGATTAACAGACGGAATATCGTGCAGCCCCAACCAACCCAGCTGCTTAACTCTGCATTACTGGGTCCTAGACAAGTCCCACAGGATCAAGCCCACAGGTTGTTCCTATAAAGTTGGTTTAACTGCATAAATAAATGGGACATACAAAGGGGAATAACCTCTCATACTCGGTTTTAACGTCAAAATAAGGTCTGATCGGATGTGATCACATCAAAGTAAGATCTGAAAAGATGTGTTAGCACTTTAACAGGGCGAATAAATCAAAAGTTAAGAGACTAAACTCGAAAACAAGCCCGGGTCTTGTATGATAAAGTTGTAATAAGTGGTAAGGGAGGGCACGAACGCTGTGTTTTGAGCTCTAGTCCCAGTAAGAGAGCTGTTTCAGGGTGTAAACACTGTTAGCTTCTCCTGCTGCTAAACTTTCTGGCCGGACCCAAACTCCCCCCGGTGCTCCCCTTACCGAGGCTCTGCAGCCGACCACGGCCTCCCAGCTCACCCTTCTCCACCCGCGTTCAGTGAAGAGGAGTCCCTTCAGCAAACTGAACTGACTTTTTAAACCAAAACATCACTGCTTGTCTCTGAAATCTCCAGAAATGCCCAGACTGTCCGCAACCTGCCTCCCTCCAGCCGGGACGCCACTTACTGTCATCATCACGCAAGCCTCTGTCGTCATCACGTACACACCATATACATAACGTGGACAAAAATATCGGGACACGTATTAATTGCTGAAATCAAATGGCCCGTTACTAATGTTTAGCATAACAAGACACGACTTCTAACTTTGTGGACACAGTTTGGGGAAGAACCTTTTCTATCTCAGCATGACTGTGCGCCAGTGCACAAAGCGAGCTCCATAAAGAAACAGAGTCAGAAAACTTTATTGAGCCCAGGGGAAACTGGCTTATGTTACAACTGCACAGACACACAAAGACACGAACAATATGGCATAGAAAGTCTATGTAACGTCTATATGAAATATAAGTCAAAGAAAAATCTGCAGGTAAAAAAAACTCAGTATGAAAATACTCTATGGCAGGGGTTTTAAAAAGACCACCAGTGAACAGCATCTGTCAGTTCATTTGATCCTGTTGCTATTCTTCTTTAATCACATTTGCATTTCTATATACAAAAGCATTTCAAACATGTTTATTATACATGAAGTTTAGATAAGTTTAGCTAAACTCTGCTCAAGTGTATCAAACTGGTAGCCCTTCGTATGTTTCAAAATGGTTGGTGACCTCTATGGTACATACACAAATACTGGGGTAGTTAAGTGAATTTGTGTGTTTCCTCCGGGGTCTCCGGGTTTCTTTTACAGTCCAAAGACATGCCGTCAGATGAACTGGGGATCCATAAGGGTGTGTGCTTTGCGGTGGGGTGGCGCCCCATCCAGGGTGAGTCCCTGCCTCACACCTGTGGACCCCATAACAGACTCCTTGTAAGGATTCAGCGGTTATAGAAAATGAATAAAAAAAGATTATTAATATGAATTAGTTTGGGCTTCTTCCACCGTTTGCATGAGCGATTTAAAATGCAGTACTACATTCAATTTTTTTTTCAATTCTGCTTTATTATTTTGCGAAATTAGAGGGTTAAGATGTAAATAAAGTCATTCAGGGTGGATGGTGTTAAACTGACAAGCTCCATCACACTGAGGAACTCCCTCACATGCTTCAGATATTGTTTAATTCACAACATTCACAAAGATATTTAAAAAATTAGATGAAGTTTAGATTCCTCTATTACACATAAACACTCAGAAGACACGTGTGGGTTTACTGGGTAGTCTGGATAGTGAACAAAAGGGCCATTTCTGTGTTCGGGACACTGTGACGGCTGGTTCCATTCATCACCATTGTAAAGAGCTTGAGTCAGTAAGAGTCTCTACTGACTCACTTAATCAGACCCACTCTGAATTAATTTATTTACAGCGATTAAATTATTATTTTTTTAATTGGTGGACTACCATTACTGGAACAGTAAACTGTTCATTACTGTTCCAAACAGGTAAATGGTTGTGCTCACTTTAACACACCTCCATGGCTGCAATACGACCATGAAGCAGAACAACTGACTGGCTCCTTATAGAGAAAGAAGTAATTTAAGACATTCACATTCTTTTATTCCTTCATTTTTTGCCTTTTTCAACAAAAAGGACGATTGCAAAGGGCTCATTCACAAAACGAGGCAAGTCGTATAGTACATCAGATAGACAATATAATATATAGTTAAAAAAATTGCTTGATAAATAGCATTTTATTTGCTCTATCTATGTAGTTTACATACATTCATGATTGAAACAATTAATGTTTCCATTACAGAAGATTTCTCTTTATGCCCAACTCAGTAACATAACAGTAAATGCATGACAGTTCATTCGGCTAACAATCAAAGCACATGTTAACAAAGAGAAATCAAATCAACTGAGATCAACAGAAGAGTTTAAGTATTTAAATCAACGGTCTTCGATTTGACAAACACTCTAATAGTTATATTTTGGTGGTTCATTTATAGTCATATAAAGAGGACGGTACCAATCAAAAACAATCAGCTTACAGGATAAGCTCTGCAACAACAAAGACCTTCACACAACACACAACTCTGACCTCTAAAACAAAACAAAAAAACGACCATAAAAACATCCAGCTGCTTCTGCATAAATCTAGAGGAATTAATGGCAGTTTTCCTGCCATCCCTGATTCTTTTATAGACAAGGCATAGCATTTAGAATCCAGAATTTGTTTGCTGGTGTTTTCTCTCTAAATTACACATTTTTGTTTCACATTTATTTAAAAAAATAACGACGGTAAAAACAGGCAGAGCTGTGGCACTAAATACCTGGATCACCTTTTAGCTGACCATTCTCAAAAGATCTTGCGTTAAAAATCTCCTCAGGTCTTCCCCCTCATTGCTGCAGAGGCTCAAACAGGTGAGAACACAAAACAGGAGGCATTTCCAACAAAGTCCACTCAGCAGCTGGAATGTCAATCACATGCTGGCTCCGGTGGTGAAGCACACCGGGGGGGAATAGGCGCTCTGTGTGAGGGAGTTTTTGGCAGACAGCACCACGCAGTAACGGGTGGCAGGTTCTAGATCAGTGACTTCACACGTTTCGTGGTAAATGGTCAAGACCTCTCTGAGCGGGCGAGACGGCGCGTCCTCCCTCACGATCAGGGTGTAATAACTGGCTCCCGTGACCGGAGCCCACTCCACACGCAGGGTCACCCCAGTCACCCGGGCGAGCTTCACCTCAGGCACCAACAACTGGTCTGGAACAGTTAGGAAAATAGATATTTACATTTTTATTTTAGCACAACAGGACAAATGGCTTGAGCCCACCATCAGATTAAAACAAAAACAAAACACTACTGTGTCAAAACGTTATTACAAGAAAACATTTAAAACAAATGCAAATGCAACTCAATGGTTTTCAATGATTATGCAGTAACCCATTATTTTGCCACAAAGACTTGGTTTTGAAGAGACTTTAGAGTCTTTAGTGACTGACATTCACTTTGTGTTAATCATGGCAAAAGAAAAGCATCACTCAGCTCTTCAACATCACACAGATTTTACGGATCAATGGACAAAATTTCATTCTTCAACAGGAAAACGATCCCAAGCCTCTTCAAAATTAATCCAAAAACCTCTCCAGTCCAGAGAAGAGCAGCGAGTTTAGAGAGGGACGTCTCCCCGGTTTCCTGATCTTTCTCCCATTGAGCCGCAGGGACCAGCTGGAGACCCACAAGCTCCAAATGAGAGTCCAGCAAATCAGACACAACTGTTTCTGCTTGAGAAGTTGCCGGCAGAGTTTGGGCACAAGATATTTCCAAAACATGGCACTCCAAAACTAATCCTTTACATTTGCAATGTTTTCTTGTAATTAAATTTTGAAAGGTGAAGTTTATTGCTTAATATTATTATTTTTTAATCTGAGAGTGGCTTAAATATGTAATACATAGTTTTTGTCTTTTTGACCTCTACTCTCAGTGTCACACTTTGCTGTTGCTGGTTTAAGAAATGTCCAGTAGAGGGAGCCACTGCACTTTTAATCTATTTCTTGGTGCAGCGATTTAATTTTGAGGCCCTTTTCTCGTTGAAAAACAACCTCCTTCATTAATACCTTTTGGGCATTACTGGTGTTTTTTGTCTGAAACTTCAGTCAAATTAAGTCTCTTACTTGTGAAAAAAATGATTATGATATTAAAGTAAAAGTAAAGTGGTCCCTTATAGTCGTGAGTGAACACACCACAGCACACAGTGTGAAATTCTTTCTCTGTTTTTAACCCATTCACCAAGTGAAGCAGGGGGCTGAGACCAATGAGCGCCCAGGGAGCAGTGTGTGGGGACAGTTCCTTACTCAAGGGAACCTCAGTGGGGCCTCTAGCAGTGCTGGGATTCAAACCCACGAAATTATGATTGCAGGTCAACTTCCTCACTACTACGCCACCAGCTGCTAACAGTATCACACATACTCCTATTTCTAATAAAAGATATTCTTACCTTTTGAATGTAGTCCAGCCAACATTTCTGCTTCTCTCAAATCTCTCCTACGACGACCAGTCAGGCCTGGAAAAAGCCCCCCATTAGACAAGCGCATCAGTAATGTAGGTTAAAAATAAATGACAACAAAACTGTACAAGTGTGCATTGTGCAGTGTAAAATCTGAAAGTGCACAAAATTACTGTTCGATATCATAAATAAATGAAATAGTAACACAATTTCTGCACTTGTGTAAGTGTAATTAAGTGTAATTGCATGGGAGACCTGTGTTGTTGAGGTTCAGCTCTGGGCAGGGCACTGAGAACGAGATAGAAAGACATTTTTGATCATTTATTTTTACAAGCTGTTAAATGTATTCTCTATTATCATCAGAACCAGTTCTAAACGAAAGCATATGCAATTCAAATAGCAATACTGTAAACATGATCAATCATTTTAGCCAGTTTATTCCACAAACTGCAGATTTTTATTCTTGTTAAACTGGAAAGTAGAGTGAACAGCTATAAATGAAAACATATGAAATAAAGGCAGTTTCCTTTCTAAGATGAGAGAATCTGTAACAGTGCAGGTCTGACTCCGATTAACTGGTTGTTGGTGATTCAGAGTCAAATTCTAGACTGTCCTTTAACTTTAAATGCACTCGTTACTGTTTTAGCTCCTTAAAGACTCGTCTGGTGATCCACATTATAATTATAGTTATATTTATTAGCAAAGAATATCCAGTGTATTTTTGTAGTAAATACCAAGTGACTCAGTGTAGAAAATCATCCACACTGATGATTTGAGGTTTGGATAATTGTAACTGATGGGCCGTAAACTTCATTACTGGTTAGTTACATTAGCCATGCAGCTCCAGTGCAAAACTAAAGAAGCAAACTTTCATAACGAAACACATTTTGACTGACGGACTGCATTTAGGGTGAGAAATAAACTGTATGCTTGAATTTTCTGCCAAACCAACACACTATGTGTCCAGAATGAAGACACTGATGGTGAATGTAACTGGTAGAGACTGGAACTGAAGTAACTGACTCCTTTAAATATTCCTGGATTTGTTCTATTGTCACCTTTCTCTGTGAAGACCTTGATTAGGACATCTAATGCAAGTTTTAATACTCTATATGGACAAAAATATTGGGACGGCTGATCAATACAACAACAGGCACTTTACATTTACATTTACGGCATTTATCCAAAGCAACTTCCAGGCGACAGTCTCCCTGGAGCAACTTGGGGTTAAGGGTCTTGCTCAGGGATCCAGTGGTGGTGCTGAAGGTAGGATTTGAACCCATGACCTCTTGGTCCAGAGGCAAGTATCCTACCCACTGAGCTACCTCCACCCTAATGACTTTAATGACATTGCAATCAAATCCACAGACTTAAATATGGAGTTGGTCTCCCTTTGCAGCTTTAACAGCTTCCACTCTTCTTGGAAGACTTTCCACAATATTCTGGAGTTTCTGTGGGAATTTGTCTCCATTCATGTAGTGTTTATGAGGTCAGACACTGATGTTGGAGGAGAAGGTCTGGATCACAATCTCCGTTCCAGTTCATCCCAAAGGTGCTGGATGGGGTTGAGCTCAGGGCTCTGTCTGGCCAGTCAAGTTCTTCCACACTGAACTCCTCCAGCAGGCCTTTATGGAGCTCTGGGTCCACAAAGTTGGAAGCATGGTGTTGTCCAAAATGTCTTGATATGCTGAAGCTTTAAGATTGCCTCCTCAAATAAATGTGTCCCAATACTTTTGTACATATGGTGTATGTTCTTCCCTAAAACAGCAGCAGAAAAGCAGAGAAGGCCTTTGCTATTAAAAAGTGAAGTACCTGCAGGTCCAGTAGCAGCAGTTGATGGTGAACTGACTCCTCCCTGATTCCTGGCCCTGACTGTCACTGAGTACTGCACATCACAGGGCACCAGAAATTCAAAGTATGTCCTGTCTGTCCAGTAGGATGAAACCTGCACTTGGCTGTGGGGGTCATAATTAATGCTGCCGTTCAGCTCCGCCAGGTACTCGACACTCGGGCAGGACACCTGGCTCCAGTACACACGGACCAGAGCGGCGTTTAACGCGGCGCGAGTCTTCACGGTCACAGAGGCCGGAGGACACGGGGCTGCAGGCGAGACGAGAGAGAAGAGGGTCAGGAACTCTGATCTGTGCCTTTTTTATTTTTAACGAGATTCAGCATCATTAGAAATATAGCATGTTCTAATCTAACCCCTGTTTGCTCATCAGAAAACTTTACTGATCTGATTCTGAATGTAAGTCAAGACAAGTAAAGCGTCTACAACCCATTTGCAGCTGTTTACATTTGTAATGTTGTTTATCTTAATCTATTTTTTCTACATGGTTTTCATTGGTTAGTTCTAGCTTTTAACGTTCTCTTCAGAATCTGAATCAGAAAAGCTTTTTGATCCCAGAGGAACTTGCTTATGTTACGACTGCACAGTCATTGCATTCAGATTCACAAACTTTAATATGGAGTCTGTTCCCCTTTGCAGCAATGACAGCCTCCGCTAGTTCAGAGTGTATTTTTATAGTGAGGATGTGAGAGAGCAAGACAATATTAATTAGGGCTGCACAATATATCGCAAATTTACCGTCATCGCGATATCAACATGCGCAATATCCATATCGCCAAAGACT
>JBBJLR010000139.1:2330867-2341069 GCA_037577145.1 Brachypetersius gabonensis | reverse complement strand
GTTTCTGCTGTTTCTGTTTCCGCTGTTTCTGCTGTTTCTGTTTCCGCTGTTTCCGCTGTTTCTGTTTCCGCTGTTTCTGCTGTTTCTGCTGTTTCTGTTTCCGCTGTTTCTGCTGTTTCTGTTTCCGCTGTTTCTGCTGTTTCTGTTTCCGCTGTTTCCGCTGTTTCTGTTTCCGCTGTTTCCGCTGTTTCTGTTTCCGCTGTTTCCGCTGTTTCCGCTGTTTCTGTTTCCGCTGTTTCTGCTGTTTCTGTTTCCGCTGTTTCCGCTGTTTCTGCTAGACGTGAGGAACTCCAGTCCTGGAGCGCCGTGGCCCAGCAGGGTTAACCTGTTGAACTCCATGAACGCATTTTGTGTTCATTTTTGTAACCTTTAGTCTGAGACTCCTAACTCGCGACACACTTGCTGCCTGTTGTCTGTCCAACCTGCAGTCTGTCGGATGCTGTATGTTGTTATACGTTGCTCTTGAAACTTTAAGTAAAAAAAAGGGTCATTTTGCTTCATTGAACATTATCGGTTAAATTTGCCTTCCTGGAGCATCTTCCTTGATGTTTTGTGTTTCAGAGGATTATGAGCAGCTGGTTGAAGACATCGTCAGAGACGGGAGACTCTACGCCTCTGAAAATCATCAAGAAATCCTGAAGGTTAGATTTGCAGGATTGGATTAGATTAGGTTAAATAGACTCTGTGTCTCAGAAAGTATCAGGAAATCCAGAAGATTAGATTAGATTAAGTTTGGGTTAGATTAGGTTAGATAAGATTAGATTAAATTAGATTAGATTAGATTAGATTAGGTTAGATTCGATTAGATTCGATTAGGTTAGATTCGATAAAATAAGATTAGATTAAATTAGGTTAGGTTAGGTTAAATTAGATTAGGTTAGGGTAGGTTAGATTAGGTTAGGTTAGATTAGATTAGGTTAGGTTAAATTAGATTAGGTTAGATTCGGTTAGGTTAAATTAGGTTAGGTTAGATTAGGTTAGATTAGATTAGATTAGATTAAATTAGATTAGGTTAGATTCGGTTAGATAAGATTAGATTAGATTAGGTTAGATTCGGTTAGATTAGTTTAGGTTAGATTCAATTAGATAAGATTAGATTAAATTAGGTTAGGTTAGATTAGGTTAGGTTAAATTAGATTAGATTAGGTTAGATTCGATTCGATTAGATTAGGTTAAATTACATTAGGTTAGATTAGGTTAGGTTAGATTAGGTTAGGTTAAATTAGATTAGGTTAGATTAGTTTAGGTTAGGTTAGATTAGATTAGGTTAAATAGATTCTGTGTCTCAGAAAATCATCATGTAGTCTTGAAGGTTTGATTCGGTAAATGGATCACATTACATGAGGAATAGTTTAAATTAGATTATGCTGGATAATATTAGAATACATTGATTAATGTTATATTACATCAGATTATTAGATTAGATTAGATCATGTTAAATAGACTCTACGCCTCTGGATAATATTATATCAGATTAGATCGAGTTTATTTGCATTTTGGCATTATATTAAGTTAATTGCCCATTTGCATCAATTCAGGATTCTTTATTTGTCACGTGCATAGTTACACGTACAAGTACAACACGCAGGGAAATGTATCCTGAACTGCTCCTTTTATGACTGTGCAAACATTTTATTTTAAAACAAAAAAATTAAGGAGCACAAGATAAAGGTACAATATGAAAGCTAAATTAGAGCATCCGTCTGGCAGATTTGCATATGTGCAGTGTACAAGTGGGATGTTAAAGTGCATTGTGCCATATTAGCACAGCAATGTAAACAGAAGTAAGGCCCTGAATTGCAGCATGTAATGTTCTAATTATAAATAATGTACACATGAAATATAACAGATATGAATCTATGACTCCTGAGGTGATGTATCAGTCTCTTCAGGCAGAGGTCCCCAAGTCATTTGGTCCCGGGACACACAGAAAGACAGAATAAAAATATTTTATTGATTGCACCAGGCAACACAAATTAGTTTCATTCCATTCTGTAGTGTTTCTTCTGAAATCTCGGCTCTGATTTCGGTGCTAACGTTTATTTTCATGTCGCTTCAATAGTTTAGTTAGAAACTTAATTTTTAGAAAAAACAAAACTCGGTGCTCGGCTGATGGTCTGTTGTTCTACTTATAACTTTTTGCATATTAATATGTTGTTTGTTTGTTGTACATGTAGATAACAGGGTTACCGACTCTACCAACGCATTGAGCGAGAGACTCACGCATCAGTGAGACTAATATGAAAATAATAGTAGTATTACAACATTATAATAAAAAATATACATGAAATTTAGTTTATCTCTAGAACCATTGAAGGGAGGAAAAAACTGATGTGATTTCATGAATCAGCAAAACTTGACTAAGAAACATAAATCTGTTACCCAGTGTTATCAGTTTGAAAGGTCTTTTATTTTGAAAAATAAAACACTTGTCTAGGTCATGTGATCAAAAATTTAGCCCACGAGCCAGCAGTTCAAAACAAACGCTCTTCAGTCCTGTGATGGTACGAAGACTTTAAAGATACTCAAGTTTTAGCTTTCATACTTTACCTTTAACTTTTTCAGTTGAAATTTGTACTTATTTTATACAGTTTATCCGGTTCAGGATACATTTCGCTGCGTGTTACACTTGTATAACTCTGTATGTGGCAAATACGTTTTTTGAAATCTTGAATCCTGAAAGCCACTCTGTCGGGGCGCTAAAGACGGCGCCGTGTTGTGCCTCTGCCACCTTAACCCCTCTCCTCCGCCCGCTGTGCTTCTCAACAGGACAAAAAATTAATCAAAACGCTCTTCGACGTTCTGGCCCACCCAAACAACTACTACAAGTACACGGCTCGGGACTCCAACGAGATGCTCCCGCGGTCCTTCATCCGCCTCATCAGCAGCAAAGTCTCGGCCTTCCTCCGGCCATACAAGTAGCCAGAGACGTCCGGCGGCCTCGTCCTCGGCCCAGTTTCACTACCAGGCTTCAGTCGTCTTCAGTCATCACACGTTTCACAATAGAATACGTACATAAATTAAAAGAATCCATTCATGGTTAAAAAACTACAACTTTAAACAGCTTTGAAAACAGCACGCTATGCAGATCCCATCTGTTTATCCTTCTCAGTCATCTCTTCTAAGAAAAAGTGAGTATGTGTGTGTGGGGGTGTGTGGGTGTGGATGAATTGAACAGAACTGAGGGTTTTTGTGCGTTTGGTTCCTCTTTATATGTCCGTCACCACTCTGTGTGTTTGTCTTTGATGGTCTTTTGAATGTTTGTCTGTTTGTTTGCCGCTGTTCTCAATTCTGATATGTTTTGGTGATGGACAGCCTTATCTGTTCCATACACTCTCAAAGGTGCCAGACAGCATTCTTTGCCATAGAAGAACCATTTCTGGAACCCTAAAGAACCTTCAGCTGTACCATTTTTGGCCATGTTTGGGAGTAAAGAACCTTTTATGAAATTTTAAAGAAGCTCCATACAATACAAAGGGTATTGGGAACCTTAATAGACCTTTCTATGGATGGTTCCCCAAAGAACCATTGTTTTAAAATAAGAGGAAGTGTGGAAGAACTTCTTTTAACTTTGAAGAACCTCCAAATACTGCAAAGGTTCTCGGACAAACCCCTGAAATGGTGAAGACCTTTTCATTTCCGTTTTTTTTTGTTCTTTAGAGAACAAAATTGGTTCTTCTAAGGTTCCATAGAACCCTTTGTGGCACCTTTGTTTGTTTTTGTTTGTTTGTTTGTTTGTTTTTGAAGAGTGTGCCACAAAAGAGGACGAGAGTTGCAGAGCATTTTGTGGACGAAAGCAAGACATGCGCTGAAAAAAGTCAAGCTGATGTGATTCAAATTTTCAAATGACACGAAACCAGCCGGAGGCCGGTCTTTCAGTTCTGAAACAGCACAGCAGGTCCTCGAGTTCCGCCACAGATCCGCTCCGACTGCGATGTGACCCAAATTTGGTGTAAGTCGAAACACACCCTAGTCTGAGTCACTTACCGATCCTATCACTGTAAAATCATAAAAACACAACTAAAGCCACAGAAACGCAACCAAACTAGTTCACCAGTCCGTAAGTACGAGGCTAACGGTGCAAGTCGAGTGGGAGCGAGCGCCATAAACTCAAAAGTTGCAAGTCGAGACTGACGTAATCCGAGGACCTGCTATCTATAGATACATACATACATACAGGGGTCCTCGAGTTACAACACCGTTCCGTGCCTACGGCAGCGATGTAACCCGAATTTTGGTGTAAGTGGAAACGCGACCTAGCCTGAGTCACTTACTGACCCGAACACAGTAGAATAAGGATCTAGAACCTAGAAACCCAACTAAGCTACTCAAAAAGGAAAAGGACATTATATACTGTACTTGTTCACTCTACCGTAGTAACAGAAATAAAGATCAAAATGAGAATAAAAACACTAACAGTCCAGAATGTCGTAGGTAAGGGTAACTATGTTACTGTGTATTCTTCCGCCACACGCAACCAAGCTAGTTAAGGTAGCGCCGTAAACTCGTAAGTGTGGCATGTGGAGACTGCTGTAACCCGAGGACCCCTGTAGTTCGTTCTTGAGGAGATGATGTAGATGAGTTTACTGAACTGTTAACAGTAAACAGTTCAGGGTTTGGGTCACATGGTCGATCTCCTAAAGGAACCCTGATGGCGTCACTTACCTGCGATTGACTCCCCTCCTATTTCTCCGGTCCGATTTAATGTTCTTTTCACTATTTGGGGTTCTTGATGTCACATATTCTACAAAGTGACTCTTAAAAGGCCCTTTTCCACAGAGTCAAACCGGCAGAGTGTTTTTTCTGTCAGAGCCGCTTTTGTTATTGTGGTCTTTTATTATTTCTGGTCTTGTTTGAGTGTTGAATGTTTTCTCTGTGTTCTTTATCTGTGTGATGAGAACCGAACCCAGAGAACCTGTTAGTGACGTCCTGGATCTCCTTCACGTTTCTCACAGAGTTAAATAAATAAATTTGTGATAGAAAAACTCCCACTGAAATTTATCTTCAGCCCAAACAGACAAGACTCATTTCGACCAATCAGAAAGCAGAGATGCAGTCGGCCCACTTTTAGCCCTGCCGTCCAGCAGCTCGGGTTCGGGTCTCTTTAAAAACGGTTCCAAAAGTGGGCTAAGTGATGTCTTGGGGGCTTCCATCTGATCCCGAACACTTGACCCCGGCCCTGTCCAATCAGAACGCAGGACTTTTTTCAGTGCATTTTCAGACACCCAGAACTAAAGCCAGTCCTCCACCCGGTTTCCCCTCATGCTCTCGCCATATCTTCCTCCTTCATAACCCTACATTCCACAGCGCTAGTTTTGTACTATTCCAGCTCGTAGAGCTTCTTACCCTTCCTGCCATGCTGTTAAAACAGTACGAGTTTGTGTTGTCTGTTCAGATTGTATTATTGTCGGCTGCATATTCGTTTATCGCCTTTATATTCGAGTTAATTTAACGAGGCGTGGAAGACGCAGAGCATTTTGTTTCGAGATTGAAAAGAGAAAGGTGTGAAAGGAGTCGCGGTTGATGTGGAAGGACAGTGTTTAATGAACACGTGCTTCTGTGGAGGAACGAGACGTTTCTTTTTTTTGTCTTTTTTTTTTTGTTTGTTTTTTGCAAGACATGCGATTGCTGCTTCTTCAAAAACGTCACTTTAAACCTGCTGTTCTCCATTCAAGTCTTTCAACTTCCCACCCTGAACCTACAGGGGCCTTCCACCCAAAGTCTTATTTCACACACACACACACACACACACACACACACACACACACACAGACGCACATATATATACATACACGCACATATATATACATACACGCACATACATAGACACATATATACACACAAAAATACATACACACACACACACACACACACCCATACACAAGGTTTGCAGTCTTGTTTTATTGCAGCTCCCTGTAGAGGATCTTCTCTATATGGACAGAATAATGTGAACGTCCTGAAATCAATGAAGACTTTGGGTTGAAGTTCCTCTTCCACTCTGAACACAGTTTTGGGGAAAAAGACGTTTCTTATTGGAATTTGAACTCGAGTCCGTAAATCTGCAGAAACAGAACGCGGTGTGTGTTCCGGGACGTCGTCGTTTTTTGTTTTATCTAATTTCCCCATCGTATTGTAAATATTAAATAAACATGGACTAATTTTAAAAGTCTGAGAGGTAAGGCCTGTCCCGAATAACGTTCGCCCCTTGTTTTAAGGGGAAGACCCTCAAAAACGCTACGCTTTTGATCCACATGGAAAGACAAACCGTCTCTCTGTGAGAAAATACTTTTTTGGTAACAAATGTGTTTTTTTGGATATTTTGCCCCAGCCTCGCTTCCAAAGACGACCCACCAACCCCCCGGTGTTCGTACCAGCGCCCCCTTCAACAAACGTGCAACAAGTGACTCCTTTTTAGTGTAAAAATACATGAAAAAATGACGATGTTACCCAACTGTACTCGTTCATTATCCGCCAGACATCCCTGATAGAAGCACTATGATAAATTTAACCTGGTCATTTGGTAAAGAACGGCGTCCAGTTTTTTAAAAGGGTCTCTGAGAGTCATGGAAGCGTTTGTGTCCGACGTTTCCCTCGTCCGAGTGTTGGCGGATGGAAACGCCTGTCAGAGGTCGACTGTAGAGTCCGTGGTTGTCGTTTTTTACCGCCGTTGAACCTTCTATCGAACTTCCAGTGAACACTTTTCTTGTTTTTTGTTTTTTTGTTTCTGTTGAATTTGTCTTTAAGAAACGACTTTGCCACACGGTTTCATGGAGTGGGTAATGGTATTTGCACTTGAAAAAGAAATTGTTTATGCTCATGTAAAGAAAAAAATGTCTGGATTTTGTATTGTCTTTTTAAATGAAAGGAATTGGTGTTCGTATAAAAACTGCCGTCTGTCTCGTTTGTTTTTGGGGGGGGGGGGGGCTGTTTTGGAATTAATTGAGTAACTGAACAAGAGTCGAAGCTCACACTCGGAACAGACATGGCTGGTGTTACCAGTGTACTTTAATGTTACATTTTATACGGTTATAAATTATTTAAGAATTCAGTTTTTAGTAGCTTAGGTCCAAAAGGGTTACACAGAGATTCAAAAATAAAGATTTTATATGAAAATAGAAACAGAAAGGTTTATACTTTATGTTGACGCACAGTTCCACACATCCTGGTTTAGCTTCTCTGGGACGCCCCTGAATCACCTGCAAAATAGAACAGAGGAAAATGTCACTGCAATGTAATACAGTCAGTATTTATCTTTAAAGATACTTTAATAATGATCAACTGAAAGATGAAAATGTTTCTGCAGTACAATACAGTTACATGGTTTTAATGACGAACAAAGATAAAACAGAGGAAAACATTACTACAGTATATTATTGTAATATGGTTAACTTTAAAGGTATTAATGATAAACTGAAAGATGAAAATGCTACTGCAGTGTAATACAGTAATATGGTTAGGTTTTAGCGTTAACGATATTTAAATTAGAATTAAATGAAAGTCTAATTGGTAATATGATTTAGATTAAGCTTAAAACACATTTTATGAAAGACTTACATTCGGACACACTTAGGAAGGGCTGGACTCCATTCTCCACCCTCTCCACAGGACGTGCGGGTGGAGCCCTCTATCCTCCAGCCCGGGTTGCAGGTGAACATCACCAGGTTTCCAGGCTTGTAGCGAGACTTAAATCCAAAAATCTGAGATCCAAAATTCACATTTGGGGTCGGACAGCCAACATCTGAAAGAGTCAGAATACAGGACAGATCAGGCCATGCAGCACAAGACCTGCTAATTCCTTTAGAACTTCATTCTGGATATTAATTCTTAAGAACTTCCTTCTGGATATTAATTCTTTAGAACTTCCTTCTGGATATTAATTCTTTAGAACTTCCTTCTGGATATTAATTCTTTAGAACTTCATTCTGGATATTGTTTTTTGCCACACGCACACTTTGTCTGCAGCTGGGACAGTGGGGGTCTCACCTCTGCACTCGGGGGGCGGGGCGCTCCAGTTGCCGTGCTCAGTGCAGTAAATCTCCTGAGCTCCGATCAGCGTTCCAGATGGACATCTGTAGGACACCACGTTACGGTACTGTATGGGTTCATCTGGTTCATCCATGATCTCTGTGCCGGGCACTACTGGGGGCCTGGGGCACTGGACAACTATAAAGAAACACAAACTCGCGGGGGTTACGTTCCAAGAACATCCACATATATATAAAAAAAAAAAAAGCCTATTTTTGTAGTATAAACCCTAAACTTGCCCCCAAATCTGCTCCCTGAACACTTTCATTTCATTTTAAACTCAGTTTAATACATTTCTCTTACAGAAAATATAAAGGTAAAAAAATAATCTTGGACAGATGAATGTGCTCTAAACGTCCTGCACGTTTTGTTGTGTTTTGTAGCTGCGCTTGATTGACTTCAGTGAGGCGCTACACTGGTGTACATTTGACACAGTTTAACGCAGCCTGTGGGGGCAGTGTTTATCGTCTTTGTGGGCAGTTCTGCACTGAAAACATTGATCCCTATTCTTTAAAAATAAGCATCAACGTTCTTGTTTTAAAGAAATCCTCCTGATATGTCGGCGTAGACAGGAAAGGAACAGACATCACCACCAATACTGGGTTCATCCTCAAATCATGGGACATATTCTGTCCTCCAGATTATCCAATGAACACCATGTAAACACAATAGCAACATTTTATTTGTGTTCCTCTGGATTTTGGCCTAGAAGACGTCACAAGATGCTGCGAACGCCAGAAAAACGCCTGATTCAGGCGCCCGTGTGAATGAGGGCTTAGACCTCAAGAACATAATGGAGCATACCTTCACATACAGGCAGTCTGCCATCCCAGCCTTCAGCCCTACAGCGCCTCACAGCAACCCCGACCAGCTGGTAGCTACAAGAAAGATCTCAGAAAAATGAGAGGGAACACCATTCAGATATGCCACGAAAACACAATAAAACACCCAAGAGGTTCAAACCAACCCACATCTACGAGGAGAACATTCTTTACATTTACAGCATTCAGCAGAGTCTTTTATCTGAAGCGACTTACAACTTGGGCACATCACAGATATGCCTCCCAAGTTGGGAATCAAACCCCACTAACCACCCAACACAGGTGCTGTTCAGATATAGCACTACAGATTTGAAGACACGAACACGTGAAGTGTTCAAAAATGACAACAAACACCAAACCTGGGGTTATTTCCACAGTTCATTTAACAGATTATTACAGATTGGTTAAAGATTTGTCTACGGGGGCGGGGTTATGAAGTAAGGAAGTAGAGCAGAGCTTTATTATCACCCCAGCCGTTACATTAAATACACAGCGAGAAAAAGTATCGTCCTCATGTACCATTTATATGTTCTGATCATTATCTAAATTGCAGGTGAAATACAGGTGTGTTCATTTTGGAATCAGATTTGTTCATAAGCAATGCTGATAAATGCTTGAGCCTCACCCTTCGAAACACTGGGCCGTGGCGGTGTCCCCGAACGAGGCGCCGGTGTACTCAAAGCGGCCGTTTAGGATCTCGCCGGCCGAGCCGCATTTCTTCTCTTGGGGAAAACATGAGCAGCAATACGCAGTCAAAACACAAACAGACTGCGCATTTTACACACACACACACACACACACACACACACACACTCACATTCACACACACACACACACACAGCCGCAAACTGTACTAACAGTAAACAGAAAAGAGAGAAAAGTTATCTATTTTTTCCATGGCTATATATATTTAAATATGTATATATATATATATATAATCCCAGACTTACTCTCACATCTCATATCTAGTCGAGTCCAGTGCCCGTTCTCACAGTGAATTCTGAAGCTTCCTCCAGCCCAGCGGTATCCGTGCATACATGTGAACCGCACAGAGGAGCCGAGCTCATACTGTCCGTCTCCACGGCTTTCACCTCTGGGCAGGATGTTCGGGTACTGGGGCAACTGGCCACAGCTTCCTGCAGGACAGTTCAAACACCAAACACACATTTACATACACACCAGATAGCAGACGGTCATCAGTTACAGGGACAGTCTTACAGTCATTAGTTACAGGGACAGTCTTACAGTCATTAGTTACATGGACAGTCTTACAGGCAGAAGTTACAGGGACAGTCTTACAGTCATTAGTTACAGGGACAGTCTTACAGTCATTAGTTACAGAGACAGTCTTACAGT
>JBBJLR010000139.1:2214263-2226791 GCA_037577145.1 Brachypetersius gabonensis | reverse complement strand
CACACACACACACACACACACACACACACACACACACACACACACACACACACACACACACACACACACACCTTTCAGCTGCATTTTCATCATTTAGTCCCATCAGCATTTTTCCTGCCACTTCTCCAGTAAGCGTCGATGAGCTAATTCAGTCAGTCCTGTTCAGTCAGCACCCGATTCAATCAAACTGAAGTCAGCGTGACGCTCCCATTTGACCCTTAATTACTTTATTTGCGAGCAATTTTTCAGGTCACGGTTCTTCATGGCTGCTCACAGCACAGCGCCGCCGGCCCAGGCCAAGCAGCCTCCATCAACTCTCCATCAGCCAATCACGTTTCAGCAGGAGCCCCTTCAACGACCGCTCTCTCAAACCCACACTGAACTAACACAGACCTTCAACCTGGTTTACTTTACACTGTACCGTTTACATTTACAGCATTCAGCAGACGCTTTTATCCAAAACGACTTCCATTCCTTAGCTACAGGGGGCAGTCTTCCTGGAGCAACATGCGGTTAAGGGTCTTGCTCAGGTAGGAACCTCCTGCTGAAGGTAGGATTCGAACTCATGACCTCTTGGTCCAGAGGCAAGTATCCTACCCTCAAGGCCTCCACCACCCCATAGTGTTGTGTTGTATAGTTCTTTATTCTATTGCTTTTGCTGCTCTTACCTTTCTTCTGTCCACTTTCTGCCATGATTTGAATTCCCCACTTGTGGGACTAATAAAGGTTTACCTAATCTTATCTTAACCTGTCAATCACTAGAGATCAAAAACCTCACAAAACTGACAAATATATTCTCCAAAAATGTGTCATTACCTAAACACCTGATTGGATATATTGGATTCAATATATCCAATCAGTATTGGATTATATTGGATATTGGATTGAATGTCAAACAGGACGTTGATATATAAATAAATATTACATTTTCCGCATCAAATAATTGATCAAAACCTGACAAGACCGAATGCTGGGGTCAGACTGACTGACATCTAGCCATCACTGTAGAAACCGTAGGTTGAAAAATGGAAAAAAAAAAGAAATCAAAATAATGTTTGTCACAGTCTGCAGGGAGGCTGAGACAGATTAAAGTTGGTTTTAGATCAAATTTTGATTTGGATATTCAGATTTTTGTGGGATTCTATTCCGATTAAAGGAAGATTCTGGCAAAACTCTGTGGGATTATAGTCAGGATGAGACCAAATTGTATCAGATTAAAGAGAAGTTCTTTTAGATTAGATTATAAAGTCTCGTTCAGACAGAATTTTGTCGTATTAAAGTTGGGTTCAGAATTTGGACGGTTAATGTTGCCTTTAGACAAAATTTTGTGGAACTAACCTCAGGTTCAGAGAAAACCTTTTTTTTTTTTTTTTTTAAATGTTGTTGAATTAAATTTGAGCTCCAACAATGTCCTGGGCTTACAGTCGGACTCAGAGTTTGGACGTGTCAGGACAATTCTGATGAATTACAGACAACGTTTGGTCAGTTTAAAGATGTTTTTTTTGTTGTTGTTGGATTAACGTCAATTTCAGACCACTTTTGTCTTGTGTTCAGTCTCTGTGGGTCAGATTTGACATAATGTTTCCACTTTAAATTCCACATTATTTACATTCACTGATCTCGCACCACATATGAAGGAATTATGCAAATCTCTCATCACATCTCCACAATAATTTGATTAGTTAGAACAACGGGGCTGTTCTGCATTTGAAGCACGTTCCTCCAGCTGCAAGAACGTGCGTCGAGTTTGTGCCTTTAAAATACGATGCGTCGCCCACAAAGTCTAGAAGGCTGGTGTGCTTTGAGGATCCGACACCGCGACGCTGATAAACCTCACAGGCAGCTGATCAATTATGCAGTAATGTTTCAGCTGCTTATGCACTTTGCGATGGAAATCCTGCATTATGCAGGCCGTCTCACTGAAGCTGCCTGCTTTTTATCCGAAAAATAAACAAATAAAAAAGAAAACTGCAGCAGAGATTTCCCACAAGGAATTAAAGCCATCACCAGGACAGGAGTTTACATTTTCATCCATATAGCCCACGGCGCATGCAAATTGCTTATTTTTTTCCTCGATAGGTTGCCGTCCGCACATTTCCTAAACATAAAGCAACCACACAGCTCTGCACCACTGCAGTTTTTTTCCAGCTAATTTGAATACACGGCGGCTAAAAAACAGCTCACGCTAATCACAAGATACCTGCCCACTCAAGCACAGAACAGAGCCGCAGTTTTCAGCCGAGAGACTCCCGAGGTTTCCCGGGTCCAGAGGGACCGCAGGCCTACATGGTTTCATCCCTGTAGTCTTTTCACACTAACCTGATTCGACTGAATAACTAATTATCAAGACTTTAATGAGCTGGAGCACAGGGGGGTGCTGAAGCAGGACACTGTGGGATGGATGTGAATTACTTATGTCCCTTTTCCACTGGCACAAAGAACCGCGCCGTACCATGAACAAATGTTTTTCCAGTACAAATAAAACGACCCGAACCCAAGCTGATTCACGGCACGGCTAAAAACGGGCTGCAACCGAGCTGAACTTACGGCATCCCTGCTTTCTGACTGGTCGAAATATCTTCACAACATGGGAAGACACCACTGTTTTTACAGCCCATGCCAAAACAAACAAACAATGGAGACACAAACTAACATCTGGGAAAACAATGAAACATGACATATTTTTGTTATTGAACATTCCTGCAGTGTAGATATCTGCTTTAAATACTGTTATTTGACTTTGAACAAAAAAGGGTGTTCATAAGCTTTAATACATTTACAATTGAAGATATTGTCTTGTTTTAGACAATAATGTATCAAAATTCTCAAGAACACTACATCCACAGTGAAGTATGGTGGTGGGAGCGTCATGATATAGGGTTGTTTTTTTGAAAACAGTAATGAGACATTATGAGACAACCAGGAAAATTTTGATCCTAAACATACAGCCCAAAGTACTTGAGACTGGTTTCTGAAAGGAAGGTGCATGATCCAGCCGAACCCCTGACATAATTTGTGGAGGATTTTGAAATGGCAAGTCCATCAGAAGGATTCTTGCATCCCTGGGAAGGGCCCAAAAATAAGCCACAATGCAGCTAAAACTGAATACTTCCTGTAGACCTCAATAAAGACTAATGACCAACAACAGTTTTGCTAGTATTAATCTTATTCATATAAAGAGACCAAATATTTCCCTTATCAAATCTTTACTTCATTTTTGTACATATACTATTTTTTTTTTATTCGTGAGTACAAGCTTAAAAGGTGTGTGCAAACTGGTTTTGTTATGGGAAGATTCAACAAGATCATCTAACTAAACGTGTCTGAAAATTCACAAAACAATACAAAAGAGCTCAAGTTACACACCAGCTTAATGACATTCTGGTTCTGTCTTACCTTAATCCTCTTGAGGAGCCACTGCATGAGTCCCTGCTGGGCCGCCTCCGTGCAGAGCCCCGGTCTGAACTCGGCCATGTTCTCCACGATGGCTGGAACAGCAGGATGTCAACAGGTCAGTCAGGTCAACAACAAGCAACATCATCTGGTTAATGAGGGCCTCACTATCAGCAACTATGGAGTTCAACTCCCTGTCTCAACATGACCCATCAAGGCATCAAGAGCATCTGCATATTAGATGTAAAAGGTTTCCATTCAACCCCAGATGTAGACGATCAGCCAGAACATGTGGCTTCTTTTTAAGAACTGGACCTATGAAATACTGACTTAGATTTTACACATCTTGATCCTTTTTTTTGTTCAGTCCCGCATTTAAAAAAATCTAGTTTTAGATCATGTTATGAAATTCACAAGCAAACTGCATCTGGTTTAATTAAAAGTAGCCATCACTAAGATCATCATGTTTAGAGAATTAGGTCTAGTATGATCTCTAGTATGATCTCTATTATGATCTCTATTATGATCTCTATTATGATCTCTATTATGAAAATCACATCCACAGAGATGTATGGCAGTGGTAGAATCATGAATTGGGGGATTCTTGGAAAATATTATTGAGATATTAGAAGTAATTGAAGGAAAGGCAAGTAGAACAATGAATTTGGGAGATTTTACAGGAGTATTTAATCTCATCAACCAAGAAAGCAGAGACAATAGACTTTTCAATGCCAAACATAGAGCAAAATAACTGTTAGTTACCTAAATCTGTTCTGAAAATAAATCAACAAAGCTTTTCTGAAGCCACTTAAACAGGGTCCAGCTCTTGGCATGGACTTGCGAATGTTTGTTTGCGCAAAGATTTATTGCAGTGACGTATGAATTAAAAAATAAATAGGTGCAAAGAATGCAAGTAGTGACCATCCATTAATCTGCCTTTCCTTATACAGGGATGTGT
Source organism: Brachypetersius gabonensis (assembly GCA_037577145.1). Taxonomy (NCBI): domain Eukaryota; kingdom Metazoa; phylum Chordata; class Actinopteri; order Characiformes; family Alestidae; genus Brachypetersius; species Brachypetersius gabonensis. Next base: position 2,222,440 of record JBBJLR010000139.1, on the reverse strand, counting down.
GTGTGCAAGTAACTCAATGGTTTAGGCCCTAAATCCATCTCTGACATGTGTGATGTACATAATCCTGGTGGGTCTCTTAAATCTGCAGGAGCTGCTCAGCTAGTGGAGAAAAGATCAGAAACTAAACCTGGTGAAACAGTGTTTATCCACTATGCTGTCCAACCATCAGATCTGCAACAACTGCAAAAAAAAAAAGCTGCTAAAAAATTGTATTACTCTCCACCACTTTCTTTTAAATCTACACTTCCTTCCCCCTTTAAATCTGTTAATTTTCTACAAACTGATTTCTTCTTGTCCCCATCGTACTATTTTATGCAAAAGTATTTTTTACTCTATTCCTGTAAAGCACATTGAATAAGCTTGGTGTAAAATAAAGGGAAATAAATAAAGGGAAATAAATATACCTGTCAGGTTTCCAGTCCAGGATAGACATATACACACACCATATCTCAAATGCATTCCTGTGGGAGGAACCTGGAGATCCAGATGGAAACCACGTAGACACAAACTCCACACAGAGAGAACCCTACGACTGATCACATTTCTATTATTGCTAATTTAGTTGACAAATCTTGTCAAATGGGGCTAAACCGTGCACCTAAGAGTGTGACTACTTAGGAGATTTCACACGTCTGGCTTTTTCCAAAGCAGCTGCATAACGTGAGCCAAAACTGTCATTTCATTATTTGTGAGAAAGGCTCGACTTTGTGCTTAAGTTATCTGGTTAACAGAGAATTCCTGCTTCGGGAAACACTGTCCCGATTTGTTTCACACAATGAGAAAGAAACACCACAAGCCAAAAGGGAACGTTCATAAGAACCACGCTCTTATGAACGCGTCACAAAAACAAGCGGCTCTTCAGGCGACAGAGTGTGAGCGCTGCATGATGAGGGATTACATTCCGGCTGCTGCGTGACAAGATAAAGGCGCCGGGACAAGCGCGTGCACCACATTCCGAACGCCTTTCCACTTTCTTCCGCCGAACTCAAGCTGGGGTGGATATAAACAGCTTTAGCAAAATCAGCACTACTCTCACACACACACTTTCAGTTGTCTTGTCCGGCAGCTCTGACCCAGTTTGGGCAAATTCGACAGAGTCATACAGTAACAAACACCTCTACAAGCAAATAGTTGAACATCTCTGCCACTGCAAATTAACCTGCAACAGCCAGAGGTTCGCCATCCATTCTGTGGGGCCGGGATGAAGCACACAATCCCAATATCTAGACAAAAACTCCAATAAAAGATGCTCTCTGCTCAGCACTGTGGCTAAAGTTTTAAAACAGTATAAAACAGTAACTTTATAAAAAGCACATAAAGATCACTTAAAAGGCCCCATAGAGAATATTTGGAAGCCTGGATGGCTTTTTTAAATATGACACAGGGCAGCCATTCAAAACAGAGGTAATTTACATTATAGTAACAAAATAAGCCAACTTTCGAGAAATAAATTGAAAATGAAAACAATATGCAGGAAAATGGATATAGGTACTTAAGTCTTATACACTTTGTAACAAAGTTTAAGGGAAACAGAATTCACTTAAACATTTAATGAATAAAAAGGGGAGTAATACAAGAATAGAGAGGGATCTAAGGTGTAAGGGCATCTGAATCAGATGTTTTTCAGGTGTTTGTGGCGCCAGGTGAGCGCGAACTGAGCGCCGACCGCTTTTCTGCTCATTGGAGCAAATCAAAGCGTTGACTTGGGCGTTCAGCCCCGGCGCCCGGCCCGGCGCGTTTGTGTTGCGTTTACATGGTGTTCGGTTGATGTTCTGGATGACCGAATAAGTCCCATGATTCAAGTGTTCTGGGAACCGCAACAAATATTAGTTGAGTGGCGTGTTTGTGCTCTTGTACCAGTCGCAGCAGAATCAAAAGTAGATCCTGACATGCGAGTGCAGTTAAAGAACTTCTGCAGAAATCTTCACATGACTTGTATGGAGGATTTTTAAAACAAGAATGTCGACTGCAAGTTTTAACAAAGAATAAAACATTGTTTTCAATGTAGAACTACAAATCAAGATGTCCAACATGCAAACAGTTTGGGGAGCATAATTACTGCCCCCCACAGGTGAAAACACGGAACTACACTTTGGGCAGCAGGCTGGCGTTAAACGGCGTCAGACGAACGCCAGTGTAGCGTTTCACTGAAATCAATCAAGCGCAGATACAAAACGCAACAAAAATGCCCCTGGGGTTCAGAATGAAAACAGGGTTATAAGAGGAACTGTACCAAGCTAGAGTCAATGGGGAGGATACTGGGTGATATGATACAATGTGTGACGTACCCAGTGTGTTGTGGACTCCATCTGATTCTTCTTTCACCGTCTCATCCAGTCTCTCCATGTTCTGCACCAGAAGAGCCACCACCTGCCCCTCCAGCTAAAAAACAAGTTTCACATTAATCACCACGATAACAAACATTAACAAACACCAACCAGCCGCATCAGGTATTAGAACAATCAGGTGGGCTTTACTGTCCTGTACTTGTACCCCATAAATCATATGTTCCTTAAGCTTTGTCTTTGTTTACATCAATGAAATGCTTCCATTCGTGCTTATTCTACATGTTCCTTGGTAATTAAGACCTGGATGTGGCTTGACATGTTTTGGGGATGTATTTACAATTAGGTTTTGGATGATTGACTTTTAGCAGCATTTATCACTCCAAACATCAAAATGACAAGTTAACTATCCCGTTAAAAACAGATGATATTACATTTAAATAACTGTGCTGAAAGTGAATGCATACCCAAACAACAGTAACTAAAAAGGTAAATTAGAAAGTTCTGCAGGCTTCCTAGTGGTCAACCTTGTCACTGCATATATACACATTATTGAATTGCATTCAAATATGAAACATGTCCATTAAATAAGCCGTCTAAATAATAAGTTAAATGTTGTATTTCAAATAAAGGAAGGTGGAGGGAGGTTAGGAAGGGTTAATGTCAAGGTTCTCATCATATTTCGGTCCGTATGTCTGTAACGTGGTTTCGGTGAGTGAAGCTCAGGAGGCTCAGTAATCTCTCCTCCATGTAACAGTGATCTTTGTAAAAACAGAGCCCAGGTGTGTGAGCACGAGGCAAACAGTTCTGAGATTACACCAGTGCCAGCTCAGCCCATGCGTCAATATTGGCCTGTTGCATAAAAAAATTAAACCCACAGATTGTTTCTGAGATAATTTCTGTTCAAATTTAGTTTCTCTGTCTCACAGCTTCATTACGGAGCTATGCACAGGCAGCAGAAATGCCACGGATACTGTCTGCCTCACTCATACCCCTTTTCCACTACACTGGTGCTGGTGCTCGGCCGGTGCTGAACCAGGAACCAGCCGAGAACCGGCCGAACTCAGTTCCTGCTTGCTGGTTATTCTCTAAACTTTGAGGATTATTCAGCGGATTATTACCGTTAAAGAGATCGACATAGACAACGATTACGTGTAAGACTCCGCCCACCGCTCATGATGTCACGGGTTCTTGCTAAGAGACCAGCAGAGTTTATGCGCTGGTTCGGCGTTTGTTTTAGGGACCAGCACCAGTTTTTTCTGTGAAAAAGCGCTGCACGGGTTCCAAAATTGGGAACCGGCACAGGAACCGGCACAGGAACCGGCACAAGAACCAGTGCAGTGGAAAAGGGGTAACTGTCGCCCGCTGCCCCTAAATATCTGTGCTGATTTGACATTTTGTTTCAAGTTTTATTGTCATATACAGATAACAATGTAGCATCATTACCCGTAATGAAATTCTTAGACTCGTGTTCCCCCAACTTTATATAAACATACAGGAAAGTATAGTGACACATGGTGGTCTTTAAGCTTCCATTGAACGACAGTTACTTTAGCCTCACAGCTCCAGTGCAAAGCTGTAGAAGCATTTTTCGAACCCGATTATGGAGTTGTGTGTTTTTGGCAAAGTGTCATAACTACATCTCACCAGAGCATCGACGAGGACCTCGGCTCCTTCCTCGCTTTCGTGCAGCGTGTCTATGTCTGTGAGCTCTTGCAACAGGTCCACCACTGCAATAGCGACATGTGCTACAGGTTAAGGAGAAGGAGCTGGTCTGCAGGGAACACAGTCTGCACTTCAATGACAAATTGAATGCAGCAGTTGCAGCAGAGTCTGAGAGCAACGAGGAAAACACTGCATGAGCAGGGAATGGAGAACAGAACAGAGCCTGACTGATAAGAATGATGTCAACCAAAATTCTGACAACCAATAATATCAGATCATATTATTTTATTGAAAGATTTTAAGTCTGTACTGAAACAGCTTCATTTAAACTGTGCTTTATTAACTGAAGTAAAAAATTTATAAAGTAGTGCATTAATAGAAAAGCCGATTTGTCGCCGCGTCAACGCCAGAGGTACAAATCGACTATTCCTGAGAGAAATCGAAAAGTCATGCGTTTGTTTTTTTTTTTTTTGCAGTCGCCACCTCTGATTGGCTTACGCTGACACGTGTTCCTTGGTTTGACCAATTATTATATTCCCTTCACTAAAAAGGTGCAGTACCGTTGGTGCGAGGGGAATCTAAATACAAGACCACAACAAGACGAGAGACAGGCAGCAGACCTTACTCAAGGGAACCTCACTGGTGCCACTAGCAGTCCTGGGACTTGAACCCACAACCTTCTGATCAGCGCCAACTCCAAAATCACCAGCTACCCCTCAAATTTCACTTTTCTTAAAATCAAACAGAAACGCACAACTCTAAATAATATACATAATGTAGCACCGGGGAAACCCTGAATAATCTGCAGTTTGAGCTTCTGTTAATTTAATTAATTACCCCAAACTGTTCATAAAATGCTAACAGGTACAGCCTGACCTGCTCTGATACAATTAATGGAACCATTCAGCAAAAAAAAAAATCTAATTTTACTTTATTCAGTCTAGTACTAGAGCTTTTAGGCTACTGTGCTAAAAAAAACACCAGAAGTCAACAGTCACCCAAATTGTTTCTATAAAAATATTCCACCAAAATCTAAATTATGCACAAAACCCACAAACTACAAACATAAGCGGAAATTCACTACCATTTCAGACAAGATTTCTCAGCTTAGTGAGATAAAATAAGCCTAAAGTCATGTGTACCCAATGGGAAAAGGTCTGAGTGACACTTCCACTGCACAGTCCTGCATTTTGGGCTAATCTGGCTAACTACAGAAGTCCTGCCTCAGTGTAAGGTGGACTTGTCTTGGATCAAATTGCTTTGAATTTACTGTCACTTTAAACAGAAGATCAGCACTCCTCCTCCTAAGGTGGTTTGTAAAAACAGACCCTGTTGTGTAAAAAGAGTTTGGCTACACGGTGCAGTTTAGTTTATTTTCAGAGCTGACAGTAAGTCCTGAGCCAAATCCACAAGTCTGCCCCACATTAACAATGAGCTAGATGTGGTCTGAATTGTGAAATTTGACTTCTAGTAACATTAGCCATAGAGCTCCAGTTCTAAACTAAATAAGAAAAATCTGGACTCAAAACATGCCTTGGCTGATTGATCAGTCGTGAGTGTAGATTTGTCTAGAACAGGGGGTGACTCATATGACCCTGGGTCAAAAGTCTAAGCTTTGGGGAGACGATTGTCTCAAGTCCACTAAATATTGTAAAAAGTCAGAAATGACAGACAACGTTCACCATTAAAAAGCTGGGTCATCAACAGCAGCTGATATTTTGGGTCAACACTGATCTACATAAAGCCAGAGAATAATCATAGCCCTCACTGAAACAACCTTCAAAGGCAAGGTATGTTTAAGGTATAGTTCCTGGCACAAACCAGTACATCATAAAACTCGAAATGCCTTTCAGAGTTTTGATCACATCACCAGTGGACAGGCAAAAGCAGTCTAAACAAACCAAGCCAAGTTTAACCTCCCGTACTCAAGCAGAACCTCCACCCTCCAACACGGAGAGAGAACTCAAAAGGCCCGATAGGTTTATCCCGAAATTTCGACTAATGAAAGGATATCAGTGTTGTCGTGACTCAGAAGCCCCAGCAGAGAGTGGACGGCGTTCAGCTCTACCAGCAGGTGGTAGAGCTCCGGGATGGTGGCGATCACGTGCATCTCCTGAATGATGTCGTTCAGGTCCAGCTCCGACTCCATAAACCTGCACACAGTAAACTCACACGTCAAGGAAGAACACGAGACCCAGCAGGAGCATTATTCTGTACGCAACACAGTTCAGGCCTGGGTACCACTCTCTAAAGGCAGATTTCCACAGGCATACACAAACCACGTCACTCTTTAATCATACTGCAACGGCTTCGATGTTCAAGCGTATTTTTAGCTCAGTGTTTGACACAATTCTCCCCACAGTTTCTGGTCGGTCGTCCCAACCATGTCCAGGGATTCAAACCGGCTCTTTTATTATTTCTAGTCTTGTTTGAGTGTTGAATGTTTTCTCTGCGTTCTTTATCCGTGTGATGCGAACCGAACCCAGAGAACTTGTTAGTATCGTCCTGCATCTCCTTCACGTTTCTCACAGAGTTAAAGATACATTTGTTAGAGTCGTAGAAATTCCCACTTCAGCCCAAACAGACAGTTGAGCTTGAACTTTGTCAACTTCCTAGTTAGTTTGTCTCTATTGTTGTCATTTGGTCTCTTTCCTAATCTTTCTGTTGTCATGACAACATGGTTTTACCAATCAGAAAGCAGTAACTCCATCAACTGGACTTCCACTGAAGAGCTTTACGCACTGCTCGACTTAAACCTCCGTTGCTCAAAAGAAGAGGAAGACATGCGTCAAGTCTCTTTTCAGTCTCGGCCCCGCAGTGGTAGAAACTCCCACTGAAATGTATCTCCTGCCCAAACAGACAGTCGAGCTCGTACTTGTCAACTTACCAGGTGCTGGTTTGTGTTTTTATTGTTGTTTTTTGTAGGGATTGTAAAATAACAGTGACCTCTTTTCGTGCTTTGATGCCATTTCTACCAGTTAGAAAGCAGTGATGCAGTCAGTTTGGCTGCAGCCTGTTTTCAGCCCTGTCTGGTTCGGGTTCCTTATGCCAGTGGACAACTGCCATAATACAGCTGGAGTCAATTGTGGAAAAAACTGTTATATCATTAGATGTACAGAAGTGGAATTTTTGTTTGTGTGTGTGTGTGTGTGTGTGTGTCTTCTTAACTCACTTCTCTGGGTTGTCTGGGAATTTAATCCTGAGTTCTTGGTTTTTGTACGACCTTTTCTCAAAGGTCAGGATCATTTTTTTCACCATGGCCTCGTCCACCAGCTCTCCCTGTTAAAGAAATGGCTCATGCCTTTAGCATCTGACATTTGCACACATGCTTACAGATACACAGCACTGCATTTTTAGCTACTCGTCATTTTCTACAATGTGACATTAGAAGAACAGCCTGAAGTGCAGTCTAGATGTGAAATAGATATCTGGGCTGTAGTTTAAAAAATCAACTATAAATCTGAACAGCATTATTTTGTTGCTCATTATTATAAACCCATTATTATAAAATGCCAAAAGTGAGCAAAGCTGTCATCGGAGCAACAGGTGATGTTTTCAATATTAATCTACAATGTAGCCGATAATAAAAACAAAGGAAATCGTTGAATGAGGAGGTGCGTCCAAACTTTCGACTCATAGTGTATAACAGCATTCAGTACCTCTGGGTCGACCTCATCCTGGTCCATGAGCTTCTCCAGGATCCTCTCTCTGTTTTCAGGGTCTTCGCTCTCAGGTTCCCCCACCGCTAGGTGTCTCAGGGGATCTCTGCTGGACGCCTTCTGCTTAAGCCGAGATTCATCACCACCATCCTCCTCCCTGGGCCGCTTCGCTCCGCGGTCAGGCTGTAATGAAGAGACGAGAAGAAGGCAGGAGAAAAAAGTCATACAAGGTCAGATTACTATGAGTATAAGATTCAAATAAAAACAGTAAAACTATTATACATATTGGCCAAACCTCACAATGCTGGCCTACAGTTAGCAAAGAATGCATGTATTCAGGTGATCCAAGACAAGGAACAGCACTATTTCCAGTACTGTGCACAAGTTGAGCCCCTCATATTATTTTTATTTGAAAACTGTCATCCTGTGTAGATTAAATTACAGAAATGTGAACAAATGTTTTACTGACAGACTGTAAAGTGTCTAAAGTTACGAGGAGTTCTAGATAAAGGAGCTCCGCCCACTCAGCATTCAGCACCACCAGTATACTGATCACCGCCTGATCATC
>JBBJLR010000139.1:2153531-2179187 GCA_037577145.1 Brachypetersius gabonensis | reverse complement strand
GGTTCAACCCCCCCCCCCCCCCCCCCCCCCTTCTACTACTGTGTTCTTAAGCAAGACACTTAGTCCTCAGTGTCTCCAGGGGGACTATCCCTGTAACCCTGTAACTAATGATCGTAAATCGCTCTGGATAAGGGCGTCTACCCCTTTCCCTTAGGGCTAAAATTAGTCTTTAAAAAGGTCCTTTTCAGTGCAGTCTGGACACATTTCTGTACATACAGTTTATATTTAGGTACACTGCCTTAAAACCAAAACAGTATTCAGTTTTTAAAGTGCGCTCTCCATAAAAGGAAGCCAAAGGAGATCCAAGTTCTTTTTTTCTGCTGAGAACCCTAGCAGCACCATTCTGGAGAACCTACAATTCACCCACAGAACGTCTGGGTAGACCAGTATATCAGTGTCATCTTGTTTTAACTACTGAGAGTCTACTGGAATAGCACTGATTTGATCATATTTGACCATAAGAAAGGCGCGACGTGGACGTTTTGATATCCACCAAGCAGCTGCTGAGCCTTTAGACAATATTCTGCTGTGTGTCAGTCACATACTGATGGATAAATCATTGCATTGTGAGGTATAAAACACCACAGGTCTGTGCGCAGAATCCTGCTGTTTTGTAAATAAAATCAAAAGCTAAGTAACAGTTTCAAATAAAAAATACTTCCCTCAAGCTCTCTTGGCCAAACTTTTACTCCTCGTCTCTTTTTCTACAATAATGACAATAATGTCTTCTTCTCCATCAGTCTTATTACAAGCAAACCCTTCTTGCACTTCTCTGCTCATTCAGTAGGTATTAGATTTGCCCTTACCTCTCGCAGGGTCATGTCCAGTGTTCGCTTGTCCGTCTATGTTTGTGTACGTGTGTGTGTGGACATGGAGGAAGAGTGAGCACTGAACGAAAGAGACGCTCATTAATTCAAGTGAAGGAGACTTAATGCTATCCGAATGCAGGCACAACCCCTCATTTCTATCAGTAACCGTAAAGCCCTCCCCACTTCTACAACTGGGGGACATCAAAAAAGAAATCCAGCTTTAACCAAAACAAAAAGGACCCTTGATTAAAAGTGATTTAAAATAATCTTTTTCTTTTTACTTCTGGCAATACCATCAATAAAGCCAATGTTTGCATGAAAGACGTGTAAGAAGAATGTTTGGACTCAGCCGAGACAGACTTTTCCCTAAATAGTGTCTTGCATCTATGAAAATAAAGAATAAACAATATCGTAATATAAAACCAGTTTGATGGATCTGTGTGTACAGGTTTTATTTAGCATAATATTTGCATCTGACACACACAGATACTCTGTATCCTCTCGTCCCTTTCATCATTCCACTTGTAAGGTGCTGTTACAATTGCCATGGCGACAGCCTCTTTGGTGTGATGCGGTTGCCATGGCGGCTTTTGTGAGGCCTTAGTGCTGGGTGGCTACTTTAGTGGGTTTTTACAGATGGGATGAACATAATTAATCTTACTGGCTCACAAAACAAAGCCAGAATTCAGTTTCTCCATCATATCTACCCCCTGATACAGCTGAGGGGACGTCTGCCTTTTTTGGAGGGAAATTTTCTCATGTTTTGTAAAGCAGTAATGATGAAAGGCACCTAACCGAAAGGTTTTGTTTCCCATAGAGGTGAAGATTAGCGCAGCGTAATGAGACCTGTTTATGCAACAACCACTGAAAACTGATTTCTCAAACATTATAGTTTAAAATTGCACAGTTCTCTTTATTATTATGGTAAAGATGAGCAACAGCCTGCAAGGAAAAGTGAAAACTACATGAAATGGTCATCTAATCAATTAAAATACATTCAAAAACATTTCAAAAGCATGTGCAATGATCACTGTAACACTATCCTCTCTTCCTTGGACTTCTCCACTCCACAGGTTTTGATGGGATTGAGATCAAAGGTTTGGTTCTCTGTTCGGTGGTCCGTTCTTTAGGTTCTAATCAGCGTTCACGATTCAACCACGGTCCAGAAGAAAAGACGCATTTATAATGAATATAAACGTAGTTTCAATCAAAGCGTCAGTGAGATTAATTCTCCAGAAGGTAAGCCTTTCCAAAAGCTCACTGGCAGAGAGGTGGGATCTCATTTTGGTTTAGGGAACCCAAGAATGGGACCCTGTGTGGCTGCTGGGATACTCTCCTCCTCGCTTTGCATGTTTTCATGCAGACTCTCAGAACTTTATGTGAAATGGTGCGCCCACCTCCTCCCGTCATCGTGTGGGAATGTGTTTCCCTTTGGAGTCTTGGATCCTGTCAAGATTTCTTCCTTTTGCTCTAAATCAGTTTTACCTTGTGATCCCTGAATTTGCACGCTTGGGCCTTGGACCCAGATTTGTGTAAAGCTGCTTTGTAAAACACGTTCCAAATAACACTTTTATTCATTTTTATCCATAATTCTATTCTGTAATCATATCCATTTTCTTCCACATTGTTGGACTTTTTGTCATAGACTGTGTGTTGTTACTCTGCTCGGATTTCCTGAGCGAAAAATGAACATTGCGTAGCTAATCAGAGATTTAAATGTGAGAGAAATATTTAATTGGAACATGAAAGGTGAACATGAAAGGATGAGCTTGGTTGAAGAGGACCTCACAGCCTTTGGGTGATTCCAGCTCCAGTGAACATCTCGGTTTTGTTGAAGTAATGGCTACTCAAGGCAGAATCAAAATGCAGACTGTGAGTGTTGCAGTGAAACTCCACTGTGATTTACGCTTCGAAAGGGCAGCAGGTTGGCGTTAGTATTCCGAGCTGGCCTGAATGTGCTGTTTTCTCAGGAGGAAGGAGGTTTCCGTCTTCATGAGCGCTAAATGGCTCTGGACTAGGTGAGCCGTAAGAAGGCAGGGGAGTACGAGTGTGTGGCCGAATGGCCTGGATTACTCTGTTTGCTGGCGATTTGTGCGGCAGTGATCCTCGCTTTTGTAGCGCTAAGCCCTGCGTGGATGAGCCGAGGGGCGCCGGGGCTGGCAGGCTGGAAACTTGCTGGCGTGGGAAGTTTTTTCTCCTTCTGGGGAGGGGCTCGGTTCACTGACAGAATGCTGACATGCACACTACACATGCGCATGCGCAAACATACACACCCCGGAATCGCACAATGCGCATCAAAATCCCAAACCGCCAGCTAAGGGATACTGGAGAGACCGGGGCAGGGTGGGGGCAGGGTGGGGGCAGGGTGGGGCCCAGAGGGAGGGGTCGATTCATACAGGTATACCCACCAAAAGAAGTTCAATACACACACACACACACACGAGGCCAGTACCCGTATGCATTAAAAATATATAGTATCTAAGCCCTGCTGGCTCATACAATCCAATAACAAACAACAAACAGAAAAAGAAAACTATAAAGCACTATTCCCGAGTTCCTCTTCCAGCTGAAGCAGACAGCTGCACCATGTGCTGCAGACACGGCACTCCAGGGAGCAGAGAGCACCACAAAGCACCGCGGCCCCCTGCTGCCCGACCCCCAGCCCGCGGCCGAGGGGTGGACGGCTCTCTCCGGCTCTCAGGAGGTTATTGGTGCTCACACATGGCCAACATGCATCAGCACATGAGCTGTAAATAATACACATTCAAAATGTACAACTCTTAAGTACACCCTCAGTCTCTCCTCAAAGTTTACTAGTTTTTACTAGTAAACTTAGTTATTCGTTGATTGTCATTATTTATTTTGTCTTCCATTGTTCTATTTAAAATCTTTTGTCTAAAACTTAATGATTAACACGTGGATGATAAACTGCAATTTGACAATACTTTTCAATAATTCAATATTTTTTTCCCTTTAAGCTACCAACTGGGTTACATTGTACTTTGTCTGCATTCGAAGAGTTCCGTAAATACATTCTGAAAATCTGAAACGGATTGTGCTCTCCTCTATAAACGTTTGACTTTCAGATTGTTTTAAACAGCCTTAGTGGAGTTATAGAGCATTTCTAATCCAGTAATGAACAAGGTTCTATCCAACCCAACTCAGTACACAAATGAAAGTAAATAAAACAGTGACTGGGATTCATACCTACACCACCTGCTTAGTGCCCGCCTCTCGCTGCCGAAACAGCAGGTGTGCTGTGGAACCTGGCACCTCCAGGCGAGGGGGGTCTCCACGGATCACAGCAACGATGGGTGATCAGACGGAGATCTGAGAAGGTTGTAATCCATGTCTGCTCTGACGTTTCTCCTGCTGCCTTATAATTTCCACTCCTTCACTGGTGCCATCGTAACAAATAATACCAGGCAGCAAAAACCTCACTTTCATTCCATTCTGTAGAGTTTCTTCTAGAATCTCGGCACTGATTTCGGTGGTAATGAGCTTCAAGGGTTTAGTTTCTAAACTCGGCGCTCGGCTGACGCTCTTCTGTTCTACTGATAACTTTCTGTATATTAATCTGTGGTGTTTGTTCATGTAGAGAACAGGGTTCTCACTGAGCGAGAGACTCACGCATCTGTGAGACGAATATAAAAATAATAGCAGTATTATAACGAACTTATAATGAAAAATATACAGTTTAGTTTCTCTCCAGAACCACTGAAGGGAGGAAAAAACAAAAAATTGCAATAAAACAGATCTTTCATAAAAATGTGCTATTTTTGAAGCAGCTCTGTAATTAAATACCAATGTTGACACTACTGGTGAAAAAAAAACATGTTTCCAGTTGCAAAAATCCAAAACATGCTAAGCCCTATTTTCTGCTCCCAGTCGTGAACACACCTAGAAAGAATGAGGTGGAGACGCGAGTCTCTCTACTGATGTGGTTTTATTTCAGCTTACCAGTACATTCTACAGATGCACGTGTGTTACATCACTTTGAAACAACATGTTACTTTAATGCCGCCTCTTAAAAACGATATTGGTCCTAAAAATATAGAAAGGAACAAATTTAAAGTCACAAAAACTGTACATTATTAAAAATTCACTAAACACCACATTTGGTTGTACATTTGAGTACTTTTTCTTTTCTTCCCACTCTTTTAGGAAAAAAAAAGTCCCTTTTGTGTTGCCATGAACATGGTGAAATATGCACGTTTCGGGACAGGACAAGTTCAGTGTATGGAACTACAACGACATGGAGAATTCTACTCTTGCCGTCTCATGTTTTCTTAAGAGGGCCATGCAGCTATAGAGCCTCACTATCCATCGCATACTTACAATCAACCCAAACCCTTCAGTGAAATTGAGGATGGAATTCTACAGCCGTTTGCGTTACGCTAGCTTTTTCCAGATCTTTAATAGCGAGAGAAAACAATGGGCAACAATGAATAAGACCCAGCAGTCACTGCATGTAAGCCCAGTTAAAAGGCTGAATGCTGAAGTGTGAAGACTTTTTTTTTTTTTTTTTTTTTTAAATCTACAAGTAACAGTAATCAGACCTTGCATATAAGTCAAAATGGGGCTAAATGTGTCTAAGATCCATGTTTGAAACACACCCAGGTTTCTAATACGGTCATCAGTCACTCTACTCATATTCATGGATGTTGGTGATTAAAAATGTCCCCAAATTTGTTCTCCTTTCCCCCAAAAGCTCGAGAATGTCTGATCTGCTTCTTCAAATGAAGAGTGAGTGTCGCTAAATACAGTATCTGTACTCTGTGCTCCAAATGTTTACACATAACCTTTCCACTTACAACAATAATCAGTCAGTCTAGTACTTTTTCCACACACACACTATTCATACACAGAGGCAAACAGGTCTTAATCTGCTACAACAACCTAGCGGAGGTTCCCAAAGGAAGAGTTTAATTTTTACGGTGGCCGTTGTCTTTCAGTGCTAACGAAACACGGCCACCCCGTCGTTTCTGATCAAAGAATGGAATTAACTGCCCAAAAAATCATTCATCTCATCCAGGAAGCAAGACAAAAGCTCTAAGAGAAGCGAGGAAACGTGTAGGGAAATCACATAGAATATAGAATATCAAAGAATAAATGTTCCTGGTCTTTTACTGGCCGTTTCATGAGTCATCTACACATCTCCATGATGTGATCTGTACATGTACACTACAGACTATTGCTATTAAATAATCCCAGCTATTGAGGTTTTTTTTTTAGGTGTTTTAAGTATATAGAGCATATAATAAAATATATCGAGAGGAAGGGAAAAAAAAAAAAAACGTTTCTAGACCTGATAGAACACTACATGGTCAACCAAGGGGACACAACCTGCCAGACTGAAGCATGGCACTCTGAAAAAACTTGCTATAGTCATGTTTAAGCAGGCCCTGTCAGAAGCATTACAGTCACTACCGCCGAACAGATGACGTTTGAACCACTTTAGCGAGTAAAACGAGTCACGCTGTAGTCCCAACCCGTAGAGAAAGGGAACCAAAAACTGGTGTCATGTGGAACTGTTAGTTGCTGAAATTAATAAGAACAACAATAATAATAATAATAATAATAAAAAACTGGAATTAAAAATAGGAAATTCTTGCTATGCATCCAAGCAACAACACTGAAAAATAACAGGAGAGGGAAAAGACAGACACGACTCAAAATGAACAGAACAAATCTATACACATATCTACACATGTATACAGAGGACTGGAGACGTCTCCAGAATTAGTCCTGGTAGTAATAAGTAACAAGGGATGGGGCATAGCTTTCAAATCCATCCCTGCGTCAGGCCAGTGACGGGCCCCTACTTGTCACTGTTCGAATAAAACTCTGCCCAGCGGCTCTCGAAAAACCGCCTCATGGAATGGCCGGCCATGCCCACCTCTGATGAATCTTCATTAAAGAGTTCACAATTGTTGAAGACCAGCTGAGCATCTGCGGCAAACTCCTCACAACTACAGTACCTGCAGCAGAGGACAGATGGAGTGAGCGGTCAAAGCAAAATCATTCTTTACTTACAAAATAAAAAATTGTCTATAAACAATTCAAGTCACAGTATTACGACAGACCTATAAAACAAACCCCAAAAAACCCTAATTTAATGAGATCTGAAGAGCTACCACAGATGAACTAAAGCGGAGACGGCTTGGTATTGTATTGTAACAATAGCTGAAGGAATGCAACAGGCGAGTAGGAGCTGCCTGTATTAACTAGTTGAGGTAAATGGGTGCAGATCCAGAAGTGACTCGACAAGTGAGAGTCAGAGATGAATTTTATACAGATAGCTGTGGGCAGCCAGCAGCACTGTGAAAACCACACACCGCCACGTCCTGGAAGGGGGTTTCCACCTGCCTTTAGCGGGGCTGAGAAAAGACCCTGGCCTGTTTTAAGAGCTGTGTGGCATACTGAGCCAGGTCAAGTCTGATTTACCTTACGGTTTTAAGAACAGCAGACACTTTAGAACAGTGTGAAAACAGCAGTTGGTGTAGCAGCGTGGATAATGTCCTGCACCCAGCAGACTGGAGCTGCCTGGTAAGCACACACTACACCAGTAGTGCTTCGGAAAGAGTCCTAACAATATCCACAGACCTCTTTAACATCTTAAATGAATGATAAGAATATCTGCTAAATGCATGAAAGTAAAAAATCAATGAAAGACAGAAATAAACCAAGGACTCTGAGCACAATGTGGTGGTTCCTCTCCTCACCTGAACCTGCCAATTATCATACGCTGAACCAGACACCCCTGGTCTAAACCCTGAAGCTCTATTTAACTCCCTCTTCAACAGACAAATTTTCACACACATACAAACTGTCTTACCCTCCTTGTAGCAGCTTTTCACGCATGGTAAGGAAGTCCATGGGGTTTTTGATAATGCGTCGATATCCAGGCACAAGTCGGGGGTTGACCGGCTCCAGGAAGGGCCAAGCGTCTGCGTGGGCTTCCATCTCCATCAAAATGATCCTGAAAATCACACAGAGAGAGACTTTGGTCACGACAAGATATACTAAACATTCAGATTGAAAGGAAGAAACTGAATATTCATCAGGTTATGGATCTCCTCTTTCCAGATCAGAATAAAGAACGTTTGCATAAACCTGGTCTTAAATGCAAGAGCAGCCTGTTAAACTGTGAGGAAACACCGGTCAGTAAGAAAAATGTAGAATATGGGCTTTAAGAGTTTACTCACTCGCAGTAGGTGAGGTCAGGCTGGTTCCGCGTAGCCATGCGTCTGCGTTTAGAAAGCGAGTGACTCGTCCCGCTAGAGGGGGCTGGACTCTCTTTCTGCCGTGTATTCATGCTCCGTTTATGCCCATTCTCTTCATCAGAACTCTCCACACCAAAACCGAAGCGCCGTTTTTGTGCCTTTGACCTCTGTCGAGCAGATCGATGCGGCCGCGGACCGTCACCAATCCCCTGAAAGTTTACATATGCGCATTGATTACAACTATTACAAACAAATACATCAAGTATACGCCCAAATATGAACGTGATTTCTCAATACCACAAGATGTATTTGGCATTAGCTAATAATGTAAAAAAAGAAAAGAAAAACAAGACAAAGGTTTAAATCACCTTGGAAATACAGGTGGGACAGAACCAATCTCCTTCTGGCACCTCAGTGACCTTCGGCTTCAGGCAGAACATGTGCCAACCGCGATCACAGCCGTCACACAGCAGCAGAGACTCATCATTATCACCTTTTCGACAGAACTGGCACGTCTGTGGAAACACAACCAGCTTTGAGTCCACAATAGCACAGGAACAAAAGACCTTTATTATATTCTTAGTACCTTAACAATTAAGTGGAACTCCAACAATTACAAGTGATCGCATGCTCTTACAATTTCTTTTTTGCCAAAATAAAATTCAATCTATTGTTTTTTTTTTAATAGTTACTCTAAGACTGCAGTCTCAATTTGATTAAATCTCTGAACCCTGGAATTATGAGTCACATCAGAAATAATCTAACTGAATTGAGAAACATGCTGAATTGCTGCTAATAAATTATTAAATAATTAAGTAATCTATCCATGCCAGCGTGTGTCCTCACCAATCTGACTATGGACTTCTCCCAGGCGATGGCCCTCTCCAGCTGCAGGAGACACAGGGCGAGCTGAGGCGCACTACGGCACCGGTCCAGGGCTTGTCTCCATGTCCTCAACCGCGGAGTGATCTCACTCTCCAGGCTACAAACACCAATTTTAATTTTAGGACAGACAGCAGAGAGCATCTACATTTATCAGGAAGTGTGGTTAACTCACCGTTAACAGAACTTTTGTCATACGGCTTGAGTCCATTTCTCAATAATTTAAAACAAGCTATAAATTACAACTACATGACCATTAATGAGTGTTGAAAGGTGTACTGGTGAGGTACGGCTTGTTAGGGTTGGCAGTATTGCCAAGGCAGTACTTCTATGAACTGTTTCTTCTAACAAACTTTCTAAAACCTATTGGCAAATCGAAGTGTCCCCAAAAAATTTGTAAGCAGGCGTTAGATCTTAAAATTGTAACCCATTCATAAGCCATCTGGGTCACCTGGCTACAAAGTGACATCTCGGCCTGCATCCAACTATCATTCAGCTTTATGGTTCTACTCGCTCCCTCCACTCCTCCATGGAACATCGTCTGGCTCTGCCCTCCCTACATACAAGCTAAACCCAGTCCAGGCTTTTCTCTTTCGCGGTTCTCCGCTGGTGGAATGAGCTGCGCAAGATGACCAGCACAGCAGAAAACCCTCTCTAGCTTCAGAAACCTTCTGAAGACTCATCATCTGATCGATCATCTTCCCGCACTACTCCTACATAAAGATTTTAGCACTTAGAACTTTGGTTCTCTGTCCTGAGACTTGAATATCCTCTGCTAAAAGATCGTGATTTAATGTTATAAAATTTTCCAAATTGATAAGATAACTGACCTGACGGCATCCATGGGCATCTCCTCTCCACTAGGTGGAGGTGTGAGTGGGGCCAAGCGCACCACCTCAGACAGGTTCCACAGTGGATCCTTGAGGTAGCGGCGCTCGATGTTCCTCTCCAGGTTGCTAAGCCGCAGGACAGCTATGTCCAGGGGGTTGGAGGGCACACGCAAAAGGTCTGACCACTCCTTCTTGGTTTTCACCATCCAGTCATCCCTCGGGTCCACCTCATGCTCAAAGTACTGCAGGTCCTCCTTAGTGGAGTCTGGTTCAGGTGCAGTGTACATCTAAATCAAACAAAACAGAGGCAAAACGAAAGTTAAGTATAAAGAAAAGCTAAAACGGTCACGGGATTCCTAACTGATCACGAACATGCCGTTTTTTGCCATTAGGCACACTTAATTTGATCAGGTAGACCCATCATATAGGTTTAAATTACCAGGTGTTTTTTTCCTGGGGTTTTACATTAACCCACTCGAACTCTTCACAATGAAACCCTGTGACAGTTTTATCTTTTCCTATTCACAATTTAGTCATTCTTTAACTCATTCGTATCAATGCAAAACACACCATCATGCCACAACCATGCCAGGGTCACTGCTGTGTAGGGCTGAAACGATTACTCGAGTAACTCCAAAGATTCGATTTCAAAAATGTTTGAGGCAAATTCTTTGTCTTGAGGCTTCGTTTAATTCGTCACCCAAAGTCCTCCTGCCGCGTGTGACCCGGGGAACATGCTAGTTTTGTTGCAGGGAGTTTGGGTTTTTTTGCACCGAAGAAGAGCTCACAGCTCAGAGCAGGAGACATGAAGTAAAGCCCTGCGGGACTATTTTTTTAATACCGCTCCTGAGGAATTTCTGACGATTCCCGCCCACTCCCTCCCGCCTGCTCTCCCGGTCATATATGAAAATATATTTAAGTTAAAAAACGATTAATGTTCTGTTATTGTAAGTTAGTGACGCACACTGGCTGTGAAAAACGAAGAGAGCCACAAAAAGCACCTGGAGACCAGCTGGACCTCCTCATTCCTGTAGTGGAGGAAAAACGTGTAGAATATTGCCAACAAGAAAAAAATAGGGCGGCAATATTGTTTTTTTAGTCTGTAGCTGAAAAGTCTTAAAGTGCATCAATTTGCCTAAAAATTTAAACTAAATTTTAATCCGTATTTAAACTATTTTTTAGCACCAAATGGTCAAAACTACAATCAATAAATAATAATTCATTCAAACTGATCAGCAACATTTAAACTCAGGAGCACAATAATAAAATATTTAAATATCATTTTATATTTTACAAACAAATCTTAGTGCATACAGACAGAGAAAATGACAAAATAACTAAATAACAGACGTTTTTGTTTACTTTACTGTTGATAAGGATACAGTGCACAGTTGTTAAAAAACACAAAAGTATGATTTATCCGATTACTCGATTAATCGATGAAAAAAAATCAACAGAATACTCTGTTCCAAAAATATTCGATAGTTGCAGCCCTACTGCTGTGTTGAGGGTGATCCCACAACCATATTATATCTAATCAGTGTTTGTTCCGTTTCTATCATTAATGGATGGGGTAGAATGTGGCAGGCAAATTACAACAAAACATGGGCTCCAGTTAGCAACTGTTTACAGGGCCTCAAGATAGGTGTACCTAACAAACTAAAACTCACGTAAACTGACATACCCAATGTATATATACTCCTGTATTCTAATATATGTAACCCAGAAATCTAACATAACTAAGACAGCAAGACAGTGTACAGAGAGGACCACTGAGAAAAAAAAAAGATAAACGTTTACTAAATACTACCTCAAATGTGTAACTGGGAGTTGTGAATGGCAGGAAGACAGGAAAAGTTGAAACGGAGAGTGTTAGGAGGGGAACAGGTCTATGACTAAATGAGCTGGACATGGGGTTAAAGAGTGAAATGTGCTTCCTGTATAAGCACCTTGTGGGGGGTTAGAACTCAAACAGCAGGAGAGACAAAGAGACTCGACCAGCATGGCAGTCAGAACTTAAATTGGTCTATTAAAAGGGAAGCCTGCTTCTACCAGTCGTTTGTTACCATTTCTCCTAAGTACCTCAATTCAGGGATTGAGGACTGCCTGTTAGAATCGCTGAGCAACCTTAAGTTGTCATGATGTGTCGAGTCTCTCATGAACCCCTCATGCCCATGTTTCTGTTTCCATACCTGAAATCCTGCAGCTGATGATTCGGCGGCACTCTCAGTGTCGCCTAGTCCGCTCGGAGGAGTCATCTTTGAATATAAAGTGTGGACATTATGATGCAGTGGCTGTGCCAGCCTGTACATGCAGTCAGACTACACACAAACAGCTCCCTCTGGTGCTCAACCAGCTCAGGGGCAGGCATTAAGGAAGCAAGCACTGTGATTCCAATGGGCTGAGAGCATTTTGATAAAAACAAAATCAGTCTAATAAATAAAAAAGCTACTTGGCTGGAGGGAAAAAAGAAATTTAAATCAGGCGGACCACAAGTGGCCTTTTTCTCCTGGGGGAAATATCCTCGCAGTTTGCATATAATATAAGGTTTATATTGTACAGCTTGCTCCCTCACAACTAAAAGCTTGAGGAAAAAATAAACCCAGTGAATAAACTTGATCAGATGTTGTATAACTCCTTAAAATGTGTTCTAGCTCACCTTCAGCTGCAGATCAGCGCCCACCACCCTCTGCTCCAGGTCTTCCACCCACTGTAGGACACTGATGTCAATTTTCATGACCTGCTCCTGCATTGGCCACGGCTTCTGCAACGTCTCTAGCAGGACACCAACCTCCTTCTGCTGGAATATGGGGTCTAAGAGAGGTAGGCATATGAAGAGGTAATGTAGATGAAGTTACGCAAATACTGAATAACTAAAATAAGGTCATACACGGCATACTATTCAAAATCAATATTGAAAGTTTCAACCATTACAAACATTTTAAGGATCCATTCAGTTTATTTTGCATTTTATTTGGACCAGTGCACAGAGTCTGACTCTTCTAGTAGCCATTTCAGTACTGTGTGAGTGATTTTAAGGAGCTATAAATTCAGCACAGCCCATACAAACAAAAGCAGTTTAAATTAAACTAAAATCGGTCAGCTTAGACTGAAGAAACGCAGTGTAATAAAGCAACGCAGATTTACATTTTAAGACTGACAGAAATTCTGTTGACAAAGCAAGAAGAGTATTGGTTTGTTAAAATAATGAAAATTGGTTGTACATCCCTAGATTTAATTTAAGACTGCATTTGTTTTGTTTCTGATTTAAGCGAAATCCCCCCCAAAGTCATTACGACCTTTTCACTGATCTTTACCAAGGATGCCAATAATTATCCCTCCCACTCTTTAAACGGCCCAGTGCTATTTCAACACCGCGATGACTCACCAGTCATGGGGCGCGCACAGAAATCGGTCAGGAACTCCATGTGTTTTGTGAGGTGCTTGTGGAGAACCTTCTCTCGGATGCCGCGCGGGTGGAGAGCGGTCAAAATGGCCGTTAGCTCCTCAGGCTCTTTGATCCACCACCAGCCTTTCACCATTGCTGGGGAGGGAAAGAGAACGTATTGATTTCTAGGTTTAAGCTCAGAAAATAGTACCATTTCTATTTTCGCCTGAATAGATTATATTTTCTAACACCTAATTAGTCGTGTGGATGTGTGTTAACTTCCTTAATGTGGATTCAAGTGTCCGTGTGGACTTGGTACATGAAACTGACTGAAAGACAAAATCAACTGACCAAGTGGAATGGGCTTGACCACAAGCTGTGTGAAGTATTTCTGCTCCACCTCCTGGAAGAGACAGGATGGTGGCCTGCCCCTTCGCTTTGCTGCTCCAGACCGGGAGTGGACCCGTCCAGCGCCGCTGCCCCTCCTGCGCCTCCTCCCTGCCCTGGGAGCTGGAGTGGAGCACACCTGAGGAGACGGAATCACAACCTGCAACAAGACACACGTACTCAGAAAATCAATCACGAAGGTCACATCTGCCTGGTTAACATAATGATTCTGCTTCAACAAATAGTCCACGCAAAACAACCGCTCAGCTTTGTAAGATTTTTACTACTTTTAGCAAACCTGTGACCGGCAATCTGCTGTTCTCTTATTCTCACTGTGTTGCGACTTTTGATCTAAACTACATAAGCCTCATATTTGAATCTAAATAGCTATCTACACAAGCAGTTACCGCTCACTTTCAAATGTGTTATATACAGTAAACACCCGCGTTTCGCTTCAAGAGCACCCGCATATAGTGAAAAACCACATTGTGTTTTGGTAAAAAAAAAAAAAGCCCCCAATTCTTTTTTTATTTAATAGTGTAAACCCTAAATATGCCCCCAAATCTGCTCCCAGAACACTTCAGTTTCATTTTAATGCATTGACCTGGAAAGGTCTCCTGGAAATCAACTGAACTGTGGAGTTTAAAGTGTCCGGGTGCTTGGCTTGTAGCGCGGGAGCAGAATTTTAAAAAAAAACCCAAGTCGGCTACAGTCCGCCCCGAGTCCCTTCGTGTGAAAATATCCAGAAAACAATATATTAATATTGCTCATTTTACAACTACGTGAAACAAAGAATGTGAAAGTAAGTTTGTGTTCATATAGTCCAAGTAATGTCAGCTTTAGGCAAAAAACATTAATAAAAAAGGTCAGATATTTAGCTGTTAAAACAAACATGGTCTGTGCATTCTAGTGTAACTTGACTCAGCAATCAGAATCAGTCGTTTCCATGATAAACTGCAAAGTGTGATGGTGCGGTTGCTATGGTAATGTGGTTACTATGGCACTGCAGGTGGTTGCTTAGGTGTAGCTAGCTGGTTGTTATGGTAACAGTACCAGTTCATGGGATGTTCTAACTGGTTGCTATGATTTCAAAGGTGAGACAAAGTCAAAAACAGGGGGCCTCAATATAGGACTCTTGCATGCAGGAAAACTGCCGCGAAAGACCCTAGGGATGCTGGGGGATGCATTATGCTCCGCTTCGTAGTGCTCAGACTACCTCGCAGAGTGGCTACACAATGGGCAAACATTCCACAAAGGAAGCTATTGATAAACTTTTTTTCTCTGCAGAAAACACGGCAGAGAAAAATCCAGCTTGAGTGAAAAACTTCAGTAAAACTCTTAAACCAATGCACTTTTTATTAATTCTGTTCACTTCTGTTCACATTGTTTCACAATGTTTTAACATACAGAAAGTATTCAATTTAAGAGATAAATCCTCTGGCCCTGATTGATCGACCAGAAAGCTGTAAACATGCACATGATGCCGGATAATAAACATTCAATTCCAAGAATGACAAAAAAAATATCGTGATTGCTCACACAATCACACTAACATTGCAGACGCATATCACAGCATTGTGCCATCATATTCAAAACTTTGCTGCACTTACCGGTGGAAGGATGCCAGAGAGTTCTGAGGGATTCAGGGGGACAGGTGTAGCACTCAGGGGAAGAGATGCTTCTTTAAGGACAGACGGAGAGGTAGATGACGGTGCGCATGGCTGGGACAGAGATGTCTCATCACATGGCTCCTTTGGCAACAGGTTGAACCACTGCCCACTCTTCTCTGCCAGCTCTTTCATACCATCCTCTGGCTGGTTGCCATCCTCACCCTGCCCAGCCCCAGATGACAAGACTGGGGTGTCTGCTGTCAGGGAGCACTGGGACTGACTCAGCCAGGTCTGGAAGGGTGACTGTGTCAGGTCCTGCTGTCTGACGTCAGGACCTGACCCTACTGAGTCCTCACCACCTGATTTGCTGCTGCGGCGGCGCCGGCGGTTCTTGACCGTGCGTAGATGGAGCTCTACTTCGGGTTTGATTTTGCGGGGTCGGCCCCGCCCTCGGGGGCTGCTCATGAGAGAAGCCTCACCCGGAAGAGGGTCCATCTCTGGGGAGAGGCTGGAAGAAGGTAATGGATGGGTAGGAGGAGGGGAAGAAGGGAGGGGGGTTTTGGTCACAGTGGACACAGGAGACACAGGTGGTTCCTCTTTGACCTCCGCCTTCACAGGAGACAAATCTTTCTTCACTGGGGTTACCGGCACATCCTTCACCAGAATGTCATCTGAGGCTGCAAGAAAGACAAAGGGAGGAGTATGAGTCTAAACAAACACGCTAATTGCGCATAAAGACTTCTAAATACAGTGAAGAAGCAAAACAAGCAGGAATAAAGACAAGGATAATACACATGAGGTTAGAAGGTCTGGAGACTTAATTCTCCAAAGGCGCATGGTTCCTTTTGTGCATCTTTGGAGAACAGGACAATGATCCAAAGTCCTCTTTAAAACTGTGGCAAAATTATATCCAGATTGGCCCCCCAGCCTCCAGATTTTTCTCCCATTGAGCTGCAGGAACCAGCTGGACCCTCATGTTCCAAATGAGCTCCAGCAAATGAGTCAGAACTGTTTGCAAGCTTGAAAAGCTGCTGGTAGGGTTTGGGCAGAAGCTCTTTCCAAAAATGAGCAGAAAAGACGGCACAAATCTGTGCCGCTGCGATAAAGGCAAGGGTTTTGCATTCATTAAATCGCACTTACAGAGCAACAGTTACATTTGTTTTTAAATATTTCTAATGCTTGCGCTGAACAATTCGGCCCAATAGCAGATCTAGTTCCTGTGCCAGACCCTACGAGGACAGTTAGGACTAGAAGATCATCAACCCCCCTCCCCACCCCCTCCATCCCAGTTATTTACACCACTCTAACATACAGACACGCAAAGCCACCAGCACAACAGATGACCCCACACTCTCCTCCCCACTCCCTCTCTCCGTCTGTCAGGTTTACAGCATTGCGGGTTTCGCGATCGTGATGGGAAACAGCTTTTTCGTCTGAAGAACTGATGTTACGAACACACACTTCTAACTGGCCTGCTTCCTTTCTCCCAAACTACTCCACCATAAACAAAGAAAACTTGCTCCCCAACCACCACCTTAAACACCCTGACTTTGCTTTTCAATTGTGCAAAAATAGCAAGTAGCCACAAATGTACAGTAAATACAATAAAATTTCCAAAACTCAGTCCAAAAGCATGTCTTTTGGAAAACAATTCTTACAGGAAATACATTTTTCATTGAAATTTACACTGGTCATTTTGCAGTGCCTGTTTCTAAAGTGCAACTCCTGCACATTTTAGTTTGGGCCAATTTAAAAATATAATGAAAATCGATATTCAAGGTCACAAAATGACGTATAATTAGTTTAATATTTATATCCTACATCTACGCCTGGGAGACCTGGGTAAGTAAGTACCGCTGGCGACTGCGTGAGTGGATGGAGTTTAGGAAATTCTCGTAATCTTGTACTGTGTTTTACGCAGGACTGAGTTAGTTTTGGTCGGTTATACTATTGCACATAAAGAGATAATGTAAAAATATGTCAATAGTAGTTACCTAACAAAAGTTTTAGAAATTTGCTCTTCAATTAATAACTGCCTTCTACCACAAAAATGTTTTGTATGTTTAATAAATCTGCTGCAAGAATCCAGAATGCGTTAAACAGTACTGACTCACACCTGCATGGTTCTTGTTCCCACACCATATTGTTTACTGTAAACTATTGAACTGTTGCCAGTTAATTTCACCCTCTTTGGTCCTTTCTTCCTCACAACTGTATTATCTTGTGGTGTGTCCTAGAGGAACACTTTCATTTCCACTGTGTATATCGTAGTGACACTTTCCAATTCTTAATTATAAACTTTGTGTTTCTAGGGATCGATGAAGCATCTGAAATCCTTTTGTATGCATCTCCTCACTTGTGCCTGTCTCAAACGTTATCTCTGAGATCTTGTTACCCATTGCTGATTGTTTTCTGTTGTACTACCAAGCACTGGAGAACCATGGAGAAGGTGATCAGTTACACCTCAGTGAGTTTACAACCAATGTATTATAAAAACTATTAGAAATGTTCAATCTCAAGAGAAATTATTTCAATATAAATTGACTGTCAGAGAAAATGTGTTGATACCTAATTTTAGAGTCATTTTGGAGAATGTTACTCTTCATTAATGTACATTTGCACGATTATTCAACCACTAGCTTCAGATCATGGTGGGAATTCTTTAGCCTTCAAACAGCCATTTCTGGTAAGTGCTTCTCAAACCTCTCAGTTGGAATCTTTGCCCATTCTTCACATGCAAAAGCCTCCAGTTCACTGATGCTTCATATCCCCAGATCATCAAAGACCCCTTCATGCTCGACTGTGGGGATGCAATCTTTTGGCCACAAGCCAGGTTCTTCTCATGCCAGTTTCCACTGAAGACCTTGTCCTGGCCTCCATCAGGACGTCCTGTAGGTGTCTTTTGGAAGATCTTTTTATACCCGATGCTCTTCAGGTGCAATGAAATAATTTCCCCTCAGCTTTTGTGAAAACTCCTTAGTTTTACCCAGAATTGCAACTCAATACCTTCATGGGTGGAGTTTACATATACGTCACTTAAGGTCCATTATAGGATTCAGCACCAGGTTAAACATTTTAGGCTCCACTTTAGGCCACAAAACATTTTAAAAATAGCAAAGTTTTAATAGGGACTAATTATCACATGGCTACATTAAAATATTTTGTTATTCACAAATAATGCAACATACATTTAGTCTTTGTGTGTGTGTGTGTGTGTGTGTGTGTACACATTTATTATCTGAGGAAAAAAAAAAAAGATGGAGGAGACTTACCCAAAATATCTTCAGGCCCTTCTACCAACACACCACCAATATGGGGCAACAACCAGTACCTGCGTCGGTACCGATCCTGCCCCAGAGACATTGCCCGCATGCTATGCGAAGACTGTATCAGCTTCTTACGGAAAAACACCTGGCGCTGCAAGACAGGACCATTACATCATCAACAGTCATACAGCAGACACCAAAAGTTTTAAAATCTACCTATATTTACATTTTGTTTACACTTCGAGCGTTTGACAGGTGCTCTTTTTCAGAGCGATGTATACGGGGGCTTTGTACAGTACAAAGGAAACATCCCTCATACTACAAAACCTAGACAGAGAGGGTTTCTGCAGTTCTAACTTGGTAAAGTGGTAGAACCAAAACCAAATCTTGACGACGCACCACCCAGGTTTTACACAAGCTCTGTTTTGCTGGGACTAGGAGGAAAAGTCATTCAGACATGCAGAGATCCAGACCAAATTCTGAGGGTCACCAGAAAGAAAAGGAGTGAGCGCCATCAGCCATCACCCACATGCAGATGCATCACCAAGAGCACGACTGTATTATATAAGAAAACAGAAAAGGGTCCAGCGCTGAGGAACACCAGAGCTAAGTCTTCAGGGGGCAGACACTAGTCCTTTATATCAGCGTCCCCCAAAATATTTTTTCGTCTTTCTCTGCCGCCTGGTACCAAACAACTCACGGGCCGATACCGGTCTGCGGCCCGGGACCTTTATATGACACTTGATAACTGTGACCCTCAAGGTAGGAAGCAACCCACTCCCATGCAAAACCAGTTATTACGAGTTTGGGAACAAGCTATTTTTGTTTCAGGTGAATATCGGAATCCAGGCTATCAAGAACTGCAGAACACTAACGGCTAAACTACAGCAAGCTGGAAGCAGAAATAAAACAAAACAAGAGTTAAAAGGCACATCATTGCCTAAATTTCCTATTGCTTGCAGACAACAAAAACATTTGTCCTACCTTGCTTAGCTTATCAATCTGTCGCTCCAGTTCAGGAACACTTGCGTTGTTTGGACTGTCAGCCTGTGGGAATTGCGAAATTGTCTTTCACAAACATTGTATTTCTAGTGGAAAGCCTTCCAAGAAGAGTGGAAGCTGTTACAGCTGCAATGGGGGAATAACTCCATATTAAAGTCTATAAAGTCTGTCATTAAAATCCCTGTTGGTGTAAGTCAGGTGTCCCTATACATTTGTATCTGATTTAAATTATTTGAGTATTAAGCACACACCCTGGTTCAAAAACACCCATGTGGAAAAACATGCTATACCTCGTTGGGTTTTGGCTCTTCTTTAGGCCTGCGCCGGCAGCTCCTCTCCAGCAGCCCGTTCTCCTCCAGGCTCTCATCTTCAGCCACTCCAACACGGGCGCTGCGCCGCCGCTCCTCAAAACACATTTCTTCTTCAGAGCGGCCGGTTTTCCGCGCCAAAGCAGCCTTAAGTCTGACATAGAAAAATTAGTACATGTATTAGAGTGGACTGAGATCAAAGTCTCATAAAGAAAAGTGCATCTGAATGTATCTTTCTTAAATGTCATACTTGCGTAGCTTGCCCTCAATAATCCACTTATTCTTCCTGTAGGTTGCCATGTTCTCCAGTGTGTTGTCAATCTCCCTGAACATCCAAAACAAGACAACCAATTACACACACATCCTTATTAATTTGACAATTATAATCTTACACCAACATCCTTAAAAAAAAATAAAGCATTGACATTTGAATACTGTCTTCTGCGATATAAATGATATACAAATGATTTAACAAAATAATTACATTTAATATTGTGCATCAACCACAAAACACCTGTAAGACTACAGTTGAACAGAAGTAAACTGACCTGATTACTGTGTTACTAGCATTGAGCTCCTCCACCAGGAAGGCTAAGATGGAAGCTTTGATGTCAGGGCAAAGGGTCTGGAAGCTTTTAGTGCGGAGGCTGTTGCACACCTCCAGCTCAAAGCCATGAGATTCCAGAAATATCCGGAGTACCTCAGACACTGTGCTGTGGCTCAGCTCCAGATCCACCAGCTTCTCCCCAAGGATCTTCACCGACTAGACAATAGGAGGAAAGAGAAAAGGGGGGCAGAGGGTGACTTACATTAATTATGTGCATAAACAAAACAGTTACAACACATAGCAAAAAAAAATTAAGTAAAATTAAAGAAATTACACTTCAAAAATAGCATATGCAGGTGTGTTAAACAAAAAGTCACTTTCAGAAAAATGTTTCAAATGCAGTCCTTAATATTGAACATACATACTAAAACTAAACTCACTGCGCAAACAAAGTATCAATAGACCTACCTGGTAGTAAGACGGCAGTCCAGGATCAATTAATGCAGCCTCCACTAGTTTTATTAACAGATCCAGGAGTTCATTTTGGCTGCTGTCCATACCCAAAAGACCCTCCTGCAACGTGGACAGGCTGGGAATGTCCTTAGGCACCTGGAGACCCAGGACCTTCCCATAGCCATGAAGAAACTCCACCACTGAGATACAGTGGGAAAAGGTCACACCCGACAGAACCAGCCCAGGGACACGGGACAACTCTGGCAGAGCCTTTAAAAACAGGTGATCCCAAAAGGGTGAGCTGATCACTACAGAGCTATTTCACTAGTAAATGACAACATAATGACAAAGAACTAAAATACAGAACTAAAAACATCCATCAATAAAACAGAACCAAACAGGTTCTCTTGCATTCACAAGATTTTGAACGACTTGAGAACTTTTTCTAAACCTTTGAATTCAAGCACCGACATCCACAATATGCTAAAAAATTCAGCGTAAATCATCAATAGCACATCACAAGCACTTCTTCTAGTATTACTGAGCATCTGTAGTGGGACACGCAGATCGGATGAGGTTCTGAGAATTAAACTTATAAACAGTATAACAGTTGAAATAACAAGCACAGAATCATAAGATGACGTTAAATGTTCTGATTTCTTTATGTATTTGCAACACAGTGATAAGGAACCAGTCTTCAGTTTTGTCCACTTACCGTGTGGTCCGTAAGACACATGTCCTCAGTGGGTTTCTTTAGTTCTTCTAGAATCATCTGCTGCCTTTTCCTCTCTTCCAGCCGTTTCTGTGCCTGTGCTCTCCTCTCTGCCTGCCTCTTAGCCGCCAGAGCTGCCTGCGCCTGCGCCTCTGCTTCGGCTTGGGCCTTGGCCAGGGCCTTGGCTTTGCTGCGGGCTCTTGCTGCCCTTTTCACAGGGCTGGCCTTCTCCAGGTCTTCCTCCACAAGGCGTGGAGCTGGAGCCCTCCTCCTGCGGCCCGGCTTCTTGGGCGACTCCAGATCCGTTTGGGCCACCTCTGCGTCCGCCCGGCTCTGTGCCTGCACCTCCGACATCGGCTCGTTAGCACTCTCCAGCTGTTCACATATAGAAGGACATAATTAGTGCCTGCGGAAATTATTCCTGCTGTTTATTCGTGTGATGGGGTCATCAGTCACACTACAGTTCTTTATAAGTTTAACCTTTATTACCGTGATTGTTCATCTTAAGTGTTATCATTAATATTTTTTGCCTGTACATGCACACTGTCAGGCTCAATTTGTTTGCAACTGAACCAATAATTCCTATTTACAGTTACAAAAATCTGGACCAAATTACCTTAGCTTTAAGTTTTTCCTGCTTCATCTTTTTGTTCTTAGCATCTTCCCTCCTTTTCATTCTGGCCTGAGTAAGAGACACAGTGACAGATTTGCAGTGAGAAATACAGAGTCGAGATAAAATCTCTCTTAAACTGAGACTGCCAGAATCAGAAACCTTAAAAAGACAAGATAAACACGGTAGCACTAAGGGCAGTTCAATCTATTTTACCTTTTTCTTCGCTTTCTTCTTAATCTTAAGCAGTTTTTCTTTCTCCTCTTCTGTGAGCTCCTCTGTCAAAAAAAAAAAAAACATTCTAAAACTAAAAAACTAAAAATTTGTTCATTATATTATATATCCCTTCACTGACTGTTCTTCACATGTTCCATGAATATTTACCCATAAGGTCATGTACACTAACCCTTTTCCTCTAGTCTTTTCATCAGCCTGGCGTCAATTTTGCTCAGCAGGTCAATCATCCTGGTCTTCGGAGGTCTGCCCGGGCGTCTAGCTCCTTTGGTCCGACGGGCTCGAGACCGAGGCTTGCCCTCTTTGTCAGGATTCGGAGGGCGACCACGTCTGCCCGTTATGGACATGATCATAGAAGGGACCTCCTCGTTGGCCAGGAGGAACCATTTCTTCCCCTGTAAGAGAAATTGTAACATACATTTTAACAAGGTCTCTCTCAAACCAGAAGGAGATTCATAAATGGACATTCAAAACCTGAAAACGAGTTTCAAATCAAAATCCAAACGACTACAGACCGATCTGCAAGACATGATTGATTTCATGAAGCTGAGAAAGAGATGTGGGTGATGACATAATACAAGATTCTCATTTTTTTGCCACAGCTGAGTAATGCCATCAAGTGCAAAAGGTGAAAACCCAGGAGAAACTGACTTTTCCGCATAACGCACTAATTTAGACTTACTGATGTACTTTTGTCTTTAAGCAGGACAAATATTCTGTTATCTAGGTCAGTGGTTCCCAACCTGGGGTCCGGGCCCCCATTAGGGGCGCGCTAGAGATCAAAGGGTGTTACCAAAATTATATTTGTAGATATTCAATTCATAAAAATCCCAATATCTGAGAAACATAAAGGTGTGTGAATATATATATATAGAGTATGAGAACAAAAACCTGTTTATTTCTTGCAAATAAAAGTTTGTAATCAATCCCTTTATTCTTGCTGTGCGTCTGTGCAGGTAGTTGTTGGGGTTGGGGGGGGGCTGCCTTGTCTTGGACACAGGCAAGGGGGGCTTCAAGGAAAAAAGGTTGGGCACCACTGCTCTAGGTTACATTAAGAGCAGAATTTGGCCAGTTGGTCACGCCCATGCTCATATTTACCTCAAAGAAACTGCAAAAAACGTCTATATACACAGTCGACACCAAACAGAAATGTGTAGCCCTTAGAAACCTACTGCGCTTCTCATAACCTTGAGAAAATGTATCGTAAGGCTGAGAACAGTGACCTGCCAGCTTATTTACAAAAGAAAGAAAAATATGAGACGATCAGCAATTGTTGTAGACTTCCATGCACAGACCTCAGTTGTGTTTCGCTCCTCGTAGAAATCCCCCACTGGCATGCGTGGACTAAAACTGAAGTGCTCCCTCGTCACTCCGTTCAGATTATCCTGGTGTCTCTTGAGATACTAAAAACAAAAAACTAGGCGTCAAAATCTAGATTCTGAAATACATTAAGCGCAGTAAAGCAACCTTGTCTCAGCAGTGATGTCAGTGAAATTCTGTCTGATCAATTTAAATGGATTTATTAATACTACAGAGATTCAATAAAACATTCACAGGGAAACTGTATAACTAACATCTTTCAGACGTGCTTATAGGAGCAAAACCTCACCTTTACAACCTCAGGGAACTGTTTCATTCTCCTGCCGCAAGGGCTGTAGTACCATGTCTCTCCTTTCAATCGGTCTTCAAGCATTCGCACACGAATCTCTCGCTTCCAACTGACATTCAAAACAGAACGTTAACTCTTCCGTACCACTACATCCACTGCTACTAACAAGTTAAAGAAATCAGAAGTAATACTATTCAGCAAAGTTTACTAATCTGTTACATGTTTGGACAATAGTGCTGCACAATATCAGAAAAACATGCGATATGCGAGAATGTAGTTGAGTGTTGCCATGACGAAATCACATGCATTAAGTGAGTAAAACTTAGCCTTTATAGTGTTAATGTTTCTCTGCTGGTAACAGAGACTCCAGACACTGACTAGTCTATGCAGAAAAAATATTAAATGCAATATTTCCATTCTAACATTTTTTTTTTTTTTATCATTTACTTAAACTTAAAGGGGCTGCTGGTGGCCTAGTGGTTAAGGCATTCGTCCTGTCCAGGTTCGATTCCCAAGACCGCTAGGCACCTCTGAGGTACCCTGAGCAAGGTACCGTCCCCACACACTGCTCCCCCACCCACACACACACTGTTCCCCCACACACCCCCTGCTTCACTTGGTGAATGGGTTTAATGCAGAGGAAGTATTTCGTGCTGTTCACACCGTGTGCAGTGGTGTGTTCACGTATGACAGAATGATCACTTTCACTTACAGAGCATTTAATGTCTCCCATAAAACATTTGAACCACTGCACATTGTTGATAAAAATCTGAATTTTTTAAAAAATTATTTTAAACCTTAAATATATGTAAACATTATAGTAAGTTCTTAGCCAGAAAAAAATAGCAAAAGGAACAATCTATAACATCAGCACAGAAGATGATGAAACTGCCCCGTGATGTTATTTGCCCTCTTCTCTGTGGCTCTGGGTGCCACCATTTATTGCTTTCGCGATATGGATATTGTTGATATCGCGATGACTGTAAATTTGCAATATATTGTGCAGCCCTATTGGACAACAGAGCCATGCTTGGCTATTGACTATACGCTTTTATGTTACTGACCCGCGTAGAAGAGGGAAGTTGACTTGCTCTTCAGTAGCTATTCGTCGTCTGGGAGTCTCTCCTGTGGCCAGAAAGAGAGGAACATTTTGCGGATGAAACCCAAAAGTCCATGTCTGTACAATAAAAGGTGGGGAGCGAACAAAGATAACGACACATACCTGCTGTGGAGTGGCGGTCATCGTCGTCATTATTTTTTGCTTCATTTTGGGCCAGTTTGAGGGAGTGTGCCGTCCTCTCTTTTATTTTGGGTTTCCTAACCTTCTTAGGTTTAGGAACAGAGACTTCACTGCCAGCGAGGTTGGGGTCATTGAAAAGGCTTCCTGGAAGAGTGGGCAAGAAGGGAAGCGCTCCAGCAGTAAGTGGACCATCAGAGAGAGGCGCCAATTCAGTGAACTCTTTGAAGATTTTTCTTTTCTTTGTTGCTGGTGGTGATTTCTCTTCGTTTCTCTTCTTCCATTCTGCGTTTTCCTCCTTTGGGACTTTTCGTCTCTTTTTCTTAGCATCAGGGGAACCTGATCAACAATATAATCAAAACAATCAGGACAACAACAAATGTGTATTTGCCATGAAATTTATTATTAGGAGTGGGCTTTACACATGCAATGCTACATTATAACTATCAGCCCATGTGTCCTGCTACTAGGCAGACTTTGTTCATACTAGGGCTGCACAATATATCACAAATTTACCGTCATCACGATTTCAACATGCGCAATATC
>JBBJLR010000139.1:2048731-2060159 GCA_037577145.1 Brachypetersius gabonensis | reverse complement strand
CTGCAAAGCTGCATCAGAGCAGCAGGTGATGTTTTCAGTATTAATCTACAATGTAGCCCATAATAAACACAGAGGAAGTCGGTGGATGAGGAGGTGTGTCCAGAGTTTTGACATTATGCATAAATATTAATAAAATGTAGAAACTGGGAAATATAACCATTGTTGTTGTGTTGTATGTTTTGTAAAAAAACATGCAGCTAAAACATTAGCTGGCTTCCACTGAGGCATAAACACATCAGAAAAAGTTTCATTATCGATCAAATCTAAACATCAGTAAAATTATTTTCGAAACAGGTTCCTGCCAGTTCTGATAATACTCCAGTATCATTGTGCATCAAGTCCACAGACTCCTGGTGCTCAGGGCTGGAGCTGAGCTGTACATGTGGAACCCAGGGGCCTGCGGAAGTGAATGAAAGCGAGGGGAGCGTGACTGGGACAGGGGGGCACTCCAACAGGGTTCACGGAGGTTGTGTAGCTCATCAGTCCATCAGAGAGTTCTTCCTTTTCTTTCCCCTCTTCTTCTTCTTCTTCTTCTTCTTCTTTTTTTTACCATTTTTTGCTCCACTAACCTTAGAGCTCTCTCGTCCTGCTGAAGCAGAAAATCTGATTAAACCGACTGCATTGTGTCTCGCTCTGTGTTTAGTGTGCCGTCCCACTACACACGTCCAACAATTTGCTCTTTTTGTCTCTGATATCTTTATTTGTGTCTGTTTGCAGTATTATCCAGTCATGCCCACATTTTCTCGTGACTCCGACGAGCACAAGAGGCAAAACAGAAAGACTCAGTGTTCGCAGGTGTTTATGGCGAAGTAAAAACGTGATCTGAGGCTGTTATGGTCAATTCTGTGCGGCAGATGAAAAAAGACGCAAAGGCAACTTTAGAGGTGTGTGTCGGTGGCCTTGACTGGGTGAGCTGGCTCCCTTCAGACGGACAGGCTGGATGAAAAGGACGTTATGATTTCACGTGCTTATCGGTTCTGCCTTAGATTTTTATTTATTTTTTTTATTCAGACGGCCTACCTCTTTGTCAGAGAAAGAAAACCATCTTTTCCCGAAGGTTAGAATCAGACGATAAAAACGCAGAAGTTCTGCGACGTGTTGCTTTGTTATTATTAAAAGATGAAAAGAAACCTCAACAAGTTTCACATGGTGTAACTTTACTGACTATAAACTAAAAACACCACTCGCCTTTAACTTTATTGTGACTTTAAATAAAATAAAATGTAATAAAAATATATTTTCATTATATTAAAAATATAATATTTAACTATAAATCTAGACAACAGAAACAACAGATCTGGGTCTATTTTAGATCCAGGGCTGTTCATTAATCAGCTGGTGGCCCAGTGGTTAGGGAGTTCGTCCTGCGATCAGAAGGTCGTGGGTTCAAATCCCAAGACTGCTAGTGTGGTGTATTCACGTATGACAGAATGATCACTGTACGCTTATTTGGGGCTGTTCCTTCATTCAGGCATGCGTTAATAATCACAATCTGTCTAAGGTACAGAAGCTTTATTATTTCATTTTATTTATTAAAACTCGCCTTTCAAGGCACTCAAGGACATCTTACATACTAGATCATAAAATAAAAAAAAAATTAAACAGAAAGGAAGACAAACAGAAAAACAATAAATACATATAACCGAGAGACCGCAGCATATATAACATCACAAAAGTGTCAGAAAGAGTGAATAAACAACAACAGCATATATAAGAGTATGAAGAGCTAAAAAAAGAGTGCAGTCAAAGGACAAGGTCACAGAGAGCAGGAGAGTTTGAAGAGGTTTAAGATGCGATTTGAAGGCTGAGAGAGAGTCAATGTTATGGATTTCTAGAGAAAGTGTCTAGTTTAGCTTTATATGAACTTTTGGGTTGAAATGGTTGGGTTTAATTTGTGAGAACTTTTTCTGACATCCATGCAACATGTTGTCTGGCGCTCAAAGTCATTTTGCTCCTCCAGGTCTTACAGGACAGTTCCTACAGTGACTGGAACACGACGCAGCGCTGCTTTAACACACTGTTAGTTCTGTTTGTGTGTAGCTTCTCTATGTACTAACTCTGTAAGACCAACTCGGCTGGAGTGCAGCTACACACATAAACAGTTCAGCTTATTCGAGTCATATCCCTTTGTTAGTGCTGTTTGTGTGATTAGTACATTACTGTAAGCTTCATGTGCAGCAGGACAGTTTGGTCGTTTTGCTGTTTTGTGATTTTGTGTAAGCTAATCTTTACATATATATATAGATTAGCATATGTCCATTGCCATAAATGAGGCGACTCTTGTAGAAAACCAGTCCTCAAGGGATGTCATCTTTGCAACAGTTTGCTTTTGTTAGCTTTAGTTTGAACTTTTCTGCAGGTGCAGCAATATTACATCCCTTAGCAAAAAGTACTACATTTTATTAAGTATAAGTATAGCGAGTATTCGGACCGTGTTCTTGTAGTATACTAGAAAGTAATGATTTAATACTTCTTCAGACTATTGGAACACAAAAGTACACTTTAAATACACATTATAAGGTCATTTTAGGTTTACAAAAGTATACTTTCTTTATACTTATCAGTATAAGTCAAGTGTACTTCACTATACTGTTCTTATGTATATAAAATATAGTATATAAAAAGTAAACTTCAAGTGTACGGCCTCAGTTTTAGTATAAAATAAGTATAGTCGTAGTATTCTTGAATAAACTAAAAGGGATCAAAAGAAATTACAATTAACAGTTAGACCCTCACTTACACACAGTAGAGGGGATAATCCTCACTGTCTTCGATGGTCAGGGTTTTGGAAAAGGAAACAGCCCTTTATTGAGGCAGTACAGAATTATTTAGAATACAGAAACCATCCAAATGTGTTTAGAGCTTAAAAATTCAAACGAACGGTTTATTCAGTTTTTAAAGGCAATTACAGCAGCCCACAAACCAAAAAACCTTATAAAGCAGATAAAAACAACAACTTGTCTCTCTCACTTTCTTCCCCTCACCATCTTTCGAAGTTAGGTGTGTTTGTGTGAGTGGACACACGAAACGTAGAGGATTGATTTGATGGTTCAAACTGTCAGAGGAAGTCGCCTAAACATGACCTGAAGTGTGCCGGCCTGCAGCAAACGCTGCTGTCAGTGTGGAGCAGAGAAGCTGTCGAGCTGAACTCGGCCCGATGTGAGCTGACAGCCTGAACACAGCAAACGTGGAGCACAACACAGCACCCGAACCATAACAGAACAATCACACCACTATACAAGTATTTATATCATTAGAAAACCCCTTTTACACCTCCACGGTTACAGAGGGTGTATATGTGTGTCTGTTAAATGGTAATTAGTTGGGACTCACATCAAGATGTTAGCAGCAGAAAGTCTTTTAAATTGGGAGGCGGGGCATCCATGTTTCAGACCAGTTTGTCCAGCGCATGACAAAGAGTCCAAGACGTCAACTCGGCCTCCCCAAATTCCCCAAAACCACTGTGGCTTGATCAAATTCAGATTCGGGGAATTTGGGGAGTTGACGCCTTGAGCTCTTTGTCATGATCCTCAAACCATTCCTGAACATTTTCTTCAGTGTGGCAGCACACAGCGCCCTGCTGAAAGAGGCCAGTGCCTGAAGGGGCATTACTGGATGGCAGCAGTGTTTAGAATGGTGGTACGAGCCAAAGTAACATCGGTATGAATACACAGTTTCCCACAGAACATTGCCCAGAGCATCACACTGCCTCTGCTGGCTTGTCTCGTGGCCATAGTGCATCCATCTTTTCTTCAGGAACCAGATCATCCACATAATGTAAAAGAAAACATCCTTTAACAGACCAGGCCACCTCCTTCCTCTGCTCCATGGCCCTCTCCTAATCCACTCATGGCTGTTGATGGCACTTTTGGCCCTGGACAGGGATCAGCATAGACATCAGATTGTCTAACTACACACACCCATACGCAATAACATGCTATGAACTGTGTTCTTACATCTTTCTATTATAGCATTCAATTCTTCATCAGTCTGTGCTACTGTAGCCCTTTTGTGGGATCAACCCAGATCAGCCAGACGTCTCTCACCAGTAGATTTAGCTTGTTCCTCATCGTATAACCTAATAATAATAAAAGTATATGGTTGTGTAGCTCATTGTAGTATTAAAAACGGTTGAATTTTGCTCAGAGATTTCTTTCATTAAATGTGATTTCACTGCCCATTAATTTATTTAAGGATCGTAGTTACACTGTTGTGTCTGTGTGTGTTTGTTTTATACTTCTGCTCGCCGTGGCCTATTTCTCTCTTTCTCTCTCTGTCTGTCTCTTTCTTTCTTTCTTTCTTTCTTTCTCTCTCTTTATCTGATCATGACTGGAATAGACATTGTTCAGGTGTTCATTGTTTGACTAATAATGCTTTTGTTTTGGTTTATTAGCCGCAGAATAAAATTACCTTGTGTCCGTGTAAAGCACTTTATAGCAATCACGGCCTCTGCTCTTCACACATTTCCCCTTTTCTGTTGTTAAATGGTTGGATTTAATTAGCATTTTGTCAGTTAGTGGAGTGATCAAGTGGAAAATGGAGCTGCTGAGCAGCTGATTCATTTTGAACA
This sequence comes from Brachypetersius gabonensis, assembly GCA_037577145.1. Classification (NCBI taxonomy): domain Eukaryota; kingdom Metazoa; phylum Chordata; class Actinopteri; order Characiformes; family Alestidae; genus Brachypetersius; species Brachypetersius gabonensis. Next base: position 2,055,589 of record JBBJLR010000139.1, on the reverse strand, counting down.
GAGAGAACCGTGGCTCCTGCCCAGCAGAACGCCCGCCTTAAGCATCCAGCGCTGGCCAGAGCATGTCACTCGCTTCCACACTGCGTCCCCTGACAGCCCCCTGACACAAACAATGGTCCTTGTATTCTCTCCTCAGTAAAAGATGTAGATGTCATGTAATGGTTTTTGGTATATTTAGGTCTAATCATGTCTGTATTCATCGTGATAAAGAATGACAGTTCATTTGGAACCACCTTTTTTGTTTATTCATAAAAATGCATGCAGTGCAGATTCACGTAGATATTATAAACGACACAAAATATAATTTTAGATGTTTTTTTTCTAAATCCCAAGCAAACAAGACATTATTTAGTAATAATTTTGAAATTTAAATTAGGATTAAAAGCAAAACTCTGACATGGAGACCTGTTGTTCCCTTAATCACGCCATCGATTTCATGCATTATTTAAACGCCAAAGTGTACAACGGCACTTTCCAACAGGCTGACGTCGTTTGTGAGTTGTTCCACAAGTTATGAGCCTCGAGATTTAATGAATACTTTCGGAATCAAAGTAATCTGGGTAATCAGTGTTGATATGTGTGTGTGTGCATCTCTCCATCCTAGACTCTGTCCAGAAGACGCAGCCACACAGTAAATCCAATGAATAACCGGAAGGAAGACATGGAGATCACGTCGCACTACCGGCAGCTCCTGCGCGAGCTGAACGAACAGCGGCAGCACGGCATCCTCTGCGACGTGTGCGTCATCGTGGAGGGCAAAATCTTTAAGGCGCACAAGAACGTGCTGCTGGGCAGCAGCCGCTACTTCAAGACACTCTACTGCCAGGTGGGACTGGGCAACACAGTCATACGCCGTCATTAACATCACAGTCCACTTTTCCACTTTTGAGTGTGTCATGAGGACCAGCAGTACCTCTTCAACACTGAACTGCATTTTTTTGTGCATCACGAGCGAATGTAGTGTTAGGAGTCCTGCCCAAAGACTCTTATTGGTGTGGTGTGGTGTGGTGAGCTGCCCAAGTTAGGAACCAAACCTCACTCTCCTGCTTGGAAGGCAGTGATGTTATCCACTACACTAACCAAGCACTCCTTTATAATCAACAGGACTAGATATACTTTGATTTAGATATGCTGTGTTATACTGTCTTATTCACTGCACAGAGAGGTTAAACACATGCTAATGAAATGAAAAAAGGCTTGCATCTTTTTCTCATATAATAACAGTGCGATTGAGTTACATTAGAGACAAAAACAAATAAAATGGCCAGTGGTCTCTATCAACAATAGAAACTGAGAGATCTTCATAAGAGGCTGTGGGTATTAACTTTGCAAATTGTGATTTAATGTTTTTTCCTTGTGAAATCATTACACGTTTAAAATAATAATTCAGTACAACATCGTGATTTACTCAATTTTACAATTTCCCGAGGTGCCGTTGGAGACCAAACGTGTCTTGGCTGATAGAACAGGGATGAGTGGAATAATGGCATAGCTGCTAGTATCTGTTTAGATTACCTTTTCGTTTTCTATCTTTAGTTATTTTTCCACACTTTGGTTTAAGAGATACTCAGACTGATCTTTTTTCACAAACATAGTGATGTTTTTTTTGTTTTTCCTTCTCAAACTTCCCAAAACCTAAATGTTTCATATGATCCATATTGTCAAAATGTTTTCGTGAGTTGTAATGCTGTGTTTCTGCCGTATGTCTCCTGATCCCTGGCAGGTGAAGAAGGGCACGGAGCAGCAGGCCACTATCACTCACCTGGACATTGTGACGGCACAGGGCTTCAAGACCATCCTGGACTTCATGTACTCGGCCCACTTGGCGCTCACCAGCAAGAATGTCATTGAGGTGATGTCGGCCGCCAGCTACCTGCAGATGACCGACATTGTTCAAGCGTGCCATGGCTTCATCAAGGCTGCGCTGGACATCAGCATCCGCTCGGAGCTGGCGGACGAGCTGGCGGATATAGAGATGGGGGTGGTGGGTGCGGTGGGCACTGGGATGGGGTCAGGCGGAGGAGGGGGCGTTGCCTCAGAGGCGCTGGCCTCCATGATCTCTGCCCGCAGCTCCTCACCGTGGCTGAACCGTCGCACCAGTCCGGCGAATTCATCTGGGGACTCCGCCATCGCCAGCTGCCATGGGGAAGGGGGCAGCACCTACGGCAAGGAGGACCAGGAGCCTAAAAGCCATGATAGCCAGGAGGACGCCTGCTCGCAGCCGCTGTGGCCCTCCGACTACCGCCCTGTCCAGGTTAAAGAGGAGCAGGTGTCCCCCTCTAACGTGCGGGACGGGACAGGGGGGAGCCGAGGGGCACCAGGAATGCCCGGAGAGCAAGGGAGCGGAGGGGGGGAGGGGGGCTGGCAGGCGCCGGGCTCGGGCCGCAGGAAGAACCGGAAGAACAAGGACACGGTGAGACACATCACGCAGCAGAACGAGGGAGACAGCCGGGGGGGGTCGCCACTGCCTTCCATGCTTTCCACAACCAACTGGAACAACTACAGCCAGGAAATTCCAGGTAGGACCATTAGCTGTGTGCTCTGTAGAGGCAGTGGGGCTGGATATGGGAGCTTCTGTTTGAAGCTGTGGAGAGCTTCAGCTGTTCATTGGCATATAAAAAATTCTACCTCTGCGTGTCTAATCTCTTGGCTTTACTGCCGTACCTTCAGGGGCATCATGCTGTGCTTTCTGTTTCTGCCACGATGTCTGTGTGCATGGCATGATGGACAAATATAGTCAGCAAATCCCCAAGTACACAAGTAGCTTGTGGGGGGCCATGAATGAAACTCAGTACCTTACCAACATTACAACAGCTGAGTATTCTGCACTCTGAGGTTATGGCATTCAACTCACTATGTATGGCTCTGTAGTACATTATTATTATTATTATTATTATTATTATTATTATTATTATTATTATTATTATTTACAGGTTTGGTTCATAATTCACACACTGTGAGTTGTCTGCCATAAATTCAGTAGCCATTACAACAATGTAACAATGTAACAATTTTACTGTAGTGTCAACTGTACCTACAAATAATTGTAGGGTTTTTACCGTTGCATGCTTGTAGGGAACCTTTCCTGTATTGTTTTATTTTGTTTGCTATGATCTAAACCTTTTTTTGTCAAATTAGTTGCAGACACAATGCAATGCAAATCCTTTTTTTTGTGAAATACCGGACAACTACAGCGTCTTATAGATTGCGACGGGGAATTTGGGGTTGAAAACTCATCTCCTCATTAATATCAGACACACACATGGGACACGCGACAGCCTCATCAACCTAAAAACAAAAACCTTCTGTCGTCATCTTTAGGAATGAGAACACACTGCTGGGGTGGGGGTGTATGGGGGTGGGGGGTGGGGGGTACCTGTGTGAGCAGAGTTTAGCCACTGCTGCTGATTGGTATGTAGATCATTAAAAGTGAGGCAGCTGTAATCTCTGGTGTATTTGAGCAGGTTGTGAAATGGGCACACATACTCTTTAAGAAAACAGGATAATTGAATTGACCTTGGTGGCCGAGTGAGGATTAAGGTGTGTTGCATATGTGCGTGTGTATGTGGCTTGGGGGGGGGTGTGGGGGGGGGGGGGGGGGGGATTGGGGGTGTGTCTCGGCAGTGTCTCGGGCCGTAATTTAGAGAGGTGGGGCGGGGATTTGCATATCACACACGCCAATTCGTGTTTGTGTACCACTAATGTCAATCCTTGCTTATACTGCCATATTGTACATGGAGGCAGTATGTGTCAGATTTGCACCAGAAACTGCCACAAAAGGTTTGGTCTAACAGGCCCTCAATGCGAACAGACCTTTTCAAGAATATCAAAGTTTCTGATGGCATTTTCCCCTTTTAACCTGCCACCTCCACACAGCTGGTACACTAGTGGTTAGGGCCCTGTGATCAGGAACTCGTGGGTAAGCTCTGAGGTACCTCCCCGGGCGCCGTGTTCCTGGCTGCCCCCTGCTTCACTTGGTGAATGGGGTAAATGCAGAGGAAGAATTGCGTGCTGTTCACACCGTGTGCTGTGGTGTGTTCACATATGACAGAATGGTCACTTTCACATGGACTTTTAGATCATAAATCAGGTCACAGAAGGTCACACCCACTGATAAAATCAATACATTCCACTAAGAAATTAATTGCTGTTATTAATAAATATCGCTACTAAGATTTTACTGCTACGTATTGCGATAGTGATGCCTTTCACAATACTAAAAAGGCTTGAAGTCTGTAAACAATGTTTCTAAAGGTACATTTATCCCCCCCCCCCCCGTCAGTCTGTCAGAAACACTGTGATTGGTTAAAGGCTCATTTGCATATTGAAGTCTTGCATTATCAGTATTGCACAGACCGATATTGTGCTCATGATTATTGTGCAGCCCTTCTAAATGTAAACAATATTTAAATATTTCGATATTAATCACTGTTTTTTATTGGTTAGTCTGAATATGTCTGGCTAACTGTGATCTCATTTCTTTCCTTTAATCGTTATTTAGTTCTTCTTTATGTGTTTCTCTCGTTGTTTTACTCTTTTCCAGAGGATCCGTAACACTGTCAGTTTGGCTCACTTGGTTTTGGACCTTTATTTCTGTAAAGCTGCTTTGTGACATTTCTCAAATAAATATACATTTAATTGAATTGAGGTTTTGGTGAATTTAGTGGCCTTCAAGTCTTCCAAACTCAAAACTGACAGAAAAATGAAGTCAGTTCAAGACTTTCAGGGCAAGACCAGCTGTCCAGGGAATAGTAGAGGAAATGATCCTAAAGCTAGAATAAAGACTCTTGGCAGACTAAGCTGTGATTTCTGCAAAAGGAGGTGTTACTAAGGAGAGGTTTTTCTGTGTTACTAAGTACAATATCAGGTACTGTTGTCTTATTTGGTGCTAAATCGTTTCAATATGTGCGAAATCTCATTATGAGGGATAGTCTTATGTTGTGAAGTACTTATGTAAATATTACTGATCTAGTTCTGATCTCCATTACTTACAATAACAGACTCAATATAGAGCACAAATCCCAACCAAATTCGAATATATTAAAGAATATATAATGTTTCAGAGACATAAGCTTTCCTCACAAGTTTACATGCTCTAACTCGGTGGCCCCCAACCTTTTTTGTGGTTTCATGTAAAACAATATTTTCACGGATACAATAAAAACAAACGTGCGTAAAAATACGAAGAAGCGATGTTTGTTTTCTACTCATTTTTGCTAACTTGTGGGCTAAAATGTGAATTGAAGACAAGTTGGGATGAGCGTTTTTTTTTTCAAAAAGATCTTTCAGATTCTGATCATCATTCAAATATTTGTATTTTTTTCTTTCTGTGTGGCCCGGTACCAACAGAAATAGAAACAACACAAAGAACAAAAATAGAAACACCGCAAGACTGTAGAAGTTGTGTTGAAGCTGGACCAGAAAACAGGTCGTCAGAAGCTCCGCACAGACTGAGATGAACTGCTGAGCCTTTGGATGTCAGTTCTTGTTCTGAGTGCGTGTTAGAGGGTCCGGATCCGTCACGGAGACTGTGCTGTTGCACAGGTGATATAAAGAGAGAGATCTGGTGTTACATTGAATGTAGATAAATGAGTCGTGTGGGAACCAAAGTAAGTCTTTCGCTGAGCGCCATGGCAACAGGTGCAGGTGCAGGTGCAGCTTACAGTGTTTAGCCAGTGCTAACTCCTCACTGATCAATTATTTACAAAATTACTGTGTAATAATGCATGCTTTCAAAGCCTCACTTCAATAGGTGATATAAAAACAGGTGACAAAGCGTGGAGAAGGGGTGGGGGGCTGGAAATATGAAGAGCAAAATGAATGTGTCATTTCTGTGCTCTCTATCTCTCTATCTCTCTCTCTCTCTCTCTCTCTCTCTCTGTCCTTGTGTCTGGTGTCTGACTCTCTCTGCCTCTGTCTGACTCTCACTCTGTCTTTGTGTCTGTCTCTTTTTCTCACTCTCTCTCTTTGTGTCTGTCTTTCTCTCTCTCTGTCTCTCTCTCGCTTTGTGTCGGTCTGTCTCTCTCTCTCTCTCTCTCTCTCTCTCTCTCTCTCGTTCTCTCTCTTTTTGTGTCTCTCCCTCTTTCTCTCCCTCCTTTTGTGTCTGTCTCTTTCTCTGTCACTCTCTCTCTCTCTCTGTCGGTCTGTCTCTCTCTCTCTCGCTCTCTTTCTCTCTCTGTCTCTCTCTCTCTCTCTGTCTCTCTCTCTCTCTCTCTCCCTCTCTCTTTCTTTCTCCATCATAACATAAAGGGACCATATGCTTCATTTTTAAGGTTTTCTTAAGACATTTGGTATTTGGGCCTAAAACAATATCCGTGACTTTATTGTGAGTGTGCATGTATGTAAATGAATTGTTTTGTGGCCTTACAAAAAATGATTAATTTAAAAAAAAAGATGATTTTTTTTATGCTTAATTTCCAGATTTTAACCTGCATGACAGACTGAATAACTTTTATCTTTAAACATTTATTGTTTACCTCAAAGCAATTCAATTCAGTTTTTCAGAACATCGTAAGATCTCTAACTGCTGTAGTCACTGTTCCTCCACGTACTTGTTTGAGGATGATAGCATTAATGATTTGCCCCCAGTTTGGTAATGAAGTCCAGTCAGGGCTCTTCTGCATTCCTGCATACACAAAGGCAGCAGCCTTTACATCGGAACAAATCCTAAGACGAAAAAGACCAGCGTGGCAGAGATTGATAGAATATTTAAAATCATTTGAAAACTATGTACAGACCAAATCTACAAGAAGTTTGAACAGTCTCAGGAAAACAGTGCACAATACTGCAGACAGATTCTGTCCCATTGGCCAAAAGACTGCACTCATATCCAGTTTGCACTTAATGGTTTTATATATA
>JBBJLR010000139.1:2001406-2014335 GCA_037577145.1 Brachypetersius gabonensis | reverse complement strand
GGTCGCTCTCTCTCTCTCTCTCTCTCTCTCTCTCTCTCTCTCTCTCTCTCTCTCTCTCTCTCGCTCTGTCTCTCTATCTCTTTGTCTCTCTCACTGTCTCTCTCTCTGTCTGTCTCTTTCTTTCTGTCTCTCTATCTCTTTGTCTCTCTCACTGTCTCTCTCTCTCTCTCTCTTTCTGTCTCTCTCTCTCACTCTCTCTCTCTCTGTCTGTCTCTCTCTTTCTGTCTCTCTCTCTCTCTGTCTCTCTCTCTCACTGTCTCTCTCGCTGTCTGTCTCTCTCACTGTCTCTCTCTCTGTCTCTCTCTCTCTCTCTCTTGCTCTCTCGATGCACTCTGTGTCAAGACTCAGGTACTGAGGACAGTGTGTCTGCCATATCTGATATGATTAGCATTGCTAGCCTAGCTAGCTCACTAAAGAATTTTAACCTAATTTTGGACCATTTTGTTTGGTCCAATTATCATAAAATATTTACTCAGTGTAAAATCTAACTGGCAGTTTTGAATGGCATACAAAAAACAACAAGCTACAACTTTTTGAATTGTCGGTGTTGACCTTTTGATAGAAAAGTTTGAATGTGTACATTGTTGCAGATCCACAATACTTCCTTCATCTTACAGGTCTTGCCACTGGCAAACTCACCCATTAAACTTGTGAAAATCACATATATAATGCATACAATTTTACAGGGGATGTGAATGCGTGCAGAGCTGATGTCGCTAGTTCAAAGCCTTTCCCTCTCTTAGGTGGACTGTCACTTCACCCAAGTTGGCTTGTAGGCTTATCTCTACATTGCTGTTTTGAACGAATGCGAGAGGATCAGTTCATCCAAGCGTTTATTTTCTTCTGGCACACTGAGATAATAACCACAGTGCATCTGGAGTTTAACTCTTAGAAGTCTCTGAAGTGTCACTTTGCTTTACCTTTGATTTGCGTTACTTTATATTTGGAATTACAATGTTCAGTTCAACTCAAATTAAATAATTATCCTACTACAAACAAACACATTTTTCAGAATTTTCAGAGGTTTAAGTGGAAGCTGTCCACAGAATGTAAGGAGGGGAGTAGGAGGGTTAAACCGTTCACCCAGTAAAACTCAAAGGAGCCTGATGGGATAAAGATTTCAGGTTTTCATCAGGACTGAGGGATGAGAGGCCCATAGAAAAAGAGCTTTTAGGACTTTACACTCTCTCAGTCCTTCTGCTGTTGTCCATCTGAGCAGGGGTGCCGGTACACGGCTTTCTCTGGACTAATCTGAGATCAGCTTTAGCGGTTTAGCTTGAGACTGAGGTGGAGCAAACTGGTCCCAGACCAGTATAAAAAGTGCTGTTTGACCAAGCCAGCCGTCCCACCCTGATCAGGCCGTCTCCCTAAACTCCTTCTTGGAAAGCTTGTGGATATTACTGGAGATCTTTCAGCTTAGCTGGGATTCTTGATCATTAGACGCTCCCGTTAGACCCCACCTAAAAAAACTGTTTAATCGTGACACTAAAGAGTATAGAGGAATACTGGGGTGTGGATTGCACTGATGCGATTACTAATGAATAAGGCGTCATAGGAAGACTGGAAAAGGGCAAAAGCGATGGTTAGTTCGAGATTAGAACAGGATCCACCCTTGACCTTATGACTTTTTCTAAGAGATGGGGGTTAGTGAATGGGAAGTCAAAACTGGGATGAGTTTGCTTTTATTTGAAAATACATAATGTGTTGTGCTCAGTGTGTGTGTGTCTGTGAGACACGGCGCTTTCGAGTGTGTGTATGTGTGTGATTTCATGAGGGAATTGGGAGTGCAGGGTGTGGGAGAAGAGTATTCCAGGAATCCATCCATGGTCTTGCTTTACCGGAGTGTGTTCCTCCTTTCAGAGCTCTTTTCTCAACAGCGCAGGTCTTCTAGAAAACAAACACACACACACACACACATAAACGTCCCCGGATTATTCATTTCAATGCGAAAACCCGTACCGAATCATGCAACAGGACAGAGAGCAGTCTTAAATCTGTCCTAAGGCTCTGATTCGACAAGCGCTCTGAAGCTGTGAAAATAAATACTGGCTTTACAACATCAACATGCAAAACTGTAAACCGGCCTCTTTTGGCACAGACCAGTAGGAGCTATTCACTCTTTTCATTCAGCATCAAGCCTTAAACAGCAGCGGAACAACCAAACAACTGGTGCAAAAAATTCAATCAAACTTGAGCCTTTTGTTAGCTAACGTTACGCTGTGGGGGGAAAAGTCCAGACGCTGATGTCCCGGACAGTCGAGAACAGAGCTCTCGGCTCGGCTCGGCTCGGCTCGGCTCGGCTCGGCTCAGTGTATCCACCCGCTCCCTTTTTCTCTTTCAGATGGACCCTGCAAATAACTTAACTGTGATTTTCGCAACAACTTCAGCCGTCTTTTCAAAAAACCCACTTTTTCTTTCCCTCTCACACACAGACGCAAGCGAGTATACACACACACACACACACACACACACACACACGCGCACACACACACATGTGGCCCTCCCTCGTGAGCACGTGGGTGGATGGAGAAGCGAAAAAGAGCGAGAGAGAGAATTCAACCCCTAACCCCGTTCCTCACGGAACAAAAAAAAAAAGCTTATTTTTTTGCCTTGTTTTATTCTTTTACTCCTATCCTCCTCTACCTCCCTGGTTGTAAAATGAAGTGGCTGTATTTGGCCCCTGCTCCTCTCCTACCCCCACCCCACCCACCCCTGCTGTGTGGAAGATGGCGGCTGCTCTGAGTGCAGGTGGGTGAGACTCCTCTCCTGTGCTCCCCAGGGTCTCACCGCTCCGACGGTGGCGGCGGCAGCAGCGGCGCCCACCGCCCTGGGGCACCGTTTGATAGCAAACGGGGGGCGTCCTCGTCCTCTCCTCCGTCCGCTCTCCTTCCTCTTCCTCCTCCGCCGGCTTCCGAGCCGCGGCCCCCGGGGGCCCCCCTAGGCCTGTCGCTGGCCAGGGGCTCCTCATACAGTCGTGATGTGGAGCAGGATCTGGAGCCCTCGCCCTCTGAGGTAAGTTCACCAAAGCAGTACACACACGGACACACAGTCTCTTTCGCTGTCCTCTCTCTCTCACTGTGTCTCCCTGTGTCTCAGCTCGGCAGCGCTCTAGTCTATTGTAGTGTCATGCGCGACCCTTATAGTCGCGCGTGAACACACCACAGTGTGAACTTCGTATTTAACACATTCACCAAGTGAAGCAGGGTGTGGGGACAGTAGCGGTTGGGATTCGAACCCACAACCTTCTGCCTTAGCAAGATAAATAAGTTTAATGTTAAATTCGTGGCATAATTTTTTTGTTTGGCACGTATATAGTTACACATAATCCTAACTAGATAGGAGGCCTAGCTAACAGGTGAGAACTGTCCATGTCTAAATTAGCGGGAAAAATGTGTTGAAAAAATATTTGTTTCTTTTTTAAACATCAATGTTAAGTTCTAAGATAAAAGAAGGACCTTGCAAGCATATCGGCAGTGCTGTACAGAAGTAGGTGTCATTACTTTTATTTCTTGATTAAAAAATGATGCCATGGTCAGATATGATGGCCCAGTGTGTAAATATGTCTGCAAATCCTACTTTATTTCTTAGTGGATATACAGCATATATGACCCCACTCTGCAATTCAGACACTATATAGGAACTATATTCTTGCGCTGTACAATATTTACACAGAAATAAAAAAATACCCTCAGTACATCAGATCTTGCTATAAAAACGATAGCCAGGATCTGCAGAGCTGCATTCTCTGTGCAAACACACTTCTCGTCAATATGGCTAGTGCACTGCGATTTGAGACACAGCATTTATGTCACATTCACAGCATTTACGCCTGTCTCTTTTTTTAGTCTTAGTTTGTGTCTTTTGTCTCTTTCTGTTTTATTTTTCTCTCGTCAAAATGTTTCCCTGTATTTCTTGGCACCCTGGCTGCAGAGCACACGTGATTCCTAGCCTCTAGGAGAACTCAGGCAGGTCTAAATGCTCCAGCCAAAGGGCCGGAGATAAGAAAAGGGGAGAGGCGACGGTGGGAATCAATAGGGGTGGACAAAGAGAGAGGCAAAGCGGGGTTTTGTGTTTTCTTGCGGCGAGTCCAGGAAATTGCATTCTCCCCGTGTGTGCTAAGGTGGCATTTGGTTTCACAGGACCTCCCTCCCAAGAAGCCACACCGTCTCCGCGGACAAGCCATCTGTTGGGTTCGACTCTAGCATGTTGCTTTTACGCAAGGGAGGAGGTGGGGGGGTGAGGGAGTCAGAAAAGGAGGGAGCTCTAAGGTATAGAGGTGGAGAGGTCACACCTACGTACATTCTAAGAGCGAGGACGAGCAAACAAAAGTGCATCTGCGATGCCACCCCCTCCTCACACACACACACACACACACACACACACACACACACACACACACACACACACACACACCTCTTTAAAAACAAATATTGAATATCCTCTTGTGTCATGAGACAGAGCATTCTGGTGCTCTCTCCACCTGCTGTGTATTCTGAAAGGCAACCAGGGAGGAAGCAGTCAGAGTATCTGTGACCATACAGACCCAGGCTTTCAACACAGAGCACTTTTTCTTTCTGTGTCTTTGTTTTTCTTGCTTAACGTTCCCCCCCCCCCCCTTTAACTATATCAGTTTCTTTCTGTCCAAGGGTCCTTTCCATTTAGTTTTCTTTTTCATTTGTATGTGTGTGTATGTGTGTGTGTGTGTACAGGACATGAACCTGCATGCCTCAAGAGTACACTCCATTATACAAGATGTGTGTATAGCAGTTAACTTTAACACATGTATTCTTACAGGAGGAGATGCAAGAAGACGAAGACAGTCCGAATAGCAGTGCAGGTATTTGTGTGTGTGTGTGTGTGTGTGTGTGTGTTTGTGTGTGTGTGTGTATGTGTGTGTGCTCTTCTTGCCTCTCATACCTTATCTGGCCCTCTCTGCATGACTGGCTGTTGTTTTTCACATACATAAGCTCATCTCCCAGTGTTAGTTCTCACCCCTCTCTCTCTCTCTGCCTCTCTCTCTCTTTCTGCCTCTCTCTCTCTCTCTCGCCCTCTTGCAGGCCTGGAGTGCATCCAGGCCCCTATAGAGGAGGATCAGATGGTGGAGGAGCAGCGTAGTGTGTGTGTGGCGGAGGTGCGGGCCGGAGGGCTAGCCTGCTCTCTGTGCAAGCAACTGTTTAGCAGCCTGCTCCAGCTGAGGCAGCACGAGTACGGCCACACGCTCTCGCTCATGGCCCTGTCTCTGGACTGCCTGGAGCCGCAGCGCCCCCTAATGGTCCCTTCATCCTCCTTGGAGCCTCCCCCGCCACCGCCACGCTACCACTGCCCACGATGTCCGGCCAGCTTCACGCTGAAGTCCAACGCCGACCGTCACGAGAAGACCATCCACTTCAAGCGCAAGTTAATGCGCTGCCCATACTGCCTCAAGCACTTCCGCGACCGCACAGACCTTAACCGCCACCTATCGTCCGTGCACTCCAGCGAGCGCGTCTACTCTTGTCCCGTCTGCACCCGAGCCTTCAGCACACAGAAGAACCTGGCCACCCATGCCAAGGTCTGCTGCCAGGCAGGGGCCGCCCCCATTGAGCCACTCTGGACCTCCCACACCCTCAGGGAAGACGTCCATACTGACCTCAGGCATGACCATAATGGAGACTGAATGCCAGCTCTTCGGCGCACCCAAAGGGAAAATGGTCCGTTCCTGACGAGCCTTCTGTTGTGTTCGGATGGTTCACTCAAACATGAAATGCCATGAATTTACACGTTTATCACAAGAAGGTTATCATTTGCCCAGCTGGTGGGCTCATAGACACGAGTAACCAACACGAATTCTGAGAGACGGTAATTTACAACATTTATCACCAGCCACTGCATTCCGTAGATCGAGCTGCAGGAGTCCATCTTTTATTATTCACACAGTAAATTCAACAGGACCGTCCGAGTACACGTTTAGCCTAGTGAAGTGAAATCCCTGCTCAGACACACCAGACTTCATTTGTTACCTGGTGTGTTTGTGCTGGGCTCTGAGAATGGAGCACCTTCGCTCTCTCTGCTCTTTAGTTGCCTAAACTTTTTGACCTGTAAGTTCTTATGAAGGTGCCGGAGCATCTTCGGCGCCATCACAGCGTCTACTCAGGAATCCGCTAGAGAACCGATGCCTATTTGCGGCTAGAGCACTGATATTTGTACAAGGTTTGCTATGTATTTGTACAAGATGTATACAAACTTGGGAACGTAAATGTAAAAAAAAACGATTGTGAAAATTTGTGAATTAAACTTTATATTATATATCTGTGAATATTTTTATGTGATAACAGATCACGCATCAACCACAATAGCTTTGGGTGTCGCAAGCACAACCACTATGCAAAAGCAAAGACGAAACATTCTCCTTATCTCTCGCCCGTGCACCTGCGTTTGTGCACCGACTTTTTTTATACCACTCCGTAATCAGACAAGAGAACACAGAGATCTCAGCCTAACAGGCCAGTGTTTGGGTGGCTCTCTTTCTCACACCCTCATCTTACTCACTGTAGGAATGCAAAACAGCTTCTGTCACAGTGTTCCAGTAAGTGTTGCATCTCTTTTTTCTTTTTTTTTGTGTGTGTGGGGGGGTGGGGTTCAGGGGTTAAGCCTAGTCCTGGGCTGGACTGGATTTTGGGTCGAGATTTTTTCATATAAAGGATAATATAGTGCACAGCTAGGCTTAATCCCTGTCCAGGAAACCGGTCTGTGTCGTGTATTTGGGAACTGCTGCTTTCTTTTTCATTTCCAAGTTGATTAAGCATCACTTTCCTGAAAAGGAATGCCCTACTCAAGTGCACCGTGACACTGCCCCCTACAGGAGGAAAGTGGAATCTCATTCCTCCACCTACAATTTTTAAATTGAGTGGAGCTGGATGATCAGGGATGAGGCGGGTTAGAGGTAGACCTTAAATCCCTCAGCCAGCAATGTCCTCGCTGTAAGCCTGTGTGTGTGTGTGTGTGTGTGTGTGTGTGTGTGTAAGCACAGCTGAATAATGTCAGTAATTGGCTCAGCTCGTGGCCCTCACCCTGGTTCACCCTTGACCTCTGAGATAAAGAGGATGTGGGAGGAGAGAACTAGAGTCATTAAGGTCGCGGGTGCCCTGCTGACCTCCACAAACCTAGCTGACCCTACAATAGAGGTTATGTCACAGCCACATGAGGGAAGAGGGGCAGAGCACGGGGCTTTTAGGGGAAACAGTGGCCCAGTTAGGCCTACATTTTGGCATATTGTTGCATACTTTTGGAAAAAAGTGCTGCTTTGGATCAAACATTTCAATACCTGAGTGATTTAAGAGTATTTTTGGGTTTTGGAATCTTAACTGGATATAAGTGCATTGTTTTTGCCAGACGTGGAGCTTTGTCTTGAGTGGTTAGACCACAAACATGTGAGCACTTTTTATTATTTTTTAATTATTATGCTGACCAGTAAACTCTTTAGCTCTAGAGGAGATTTCTGTGTCCTGTGAACCCTTAGCATGTAAAACCTGACATGATTTTCACTGGCAAAACTTTTCTCTTTCTCCAAACAGAAAGCCATAATTTTTGTCTGTCTGTTTGTCGTACTCCAGGAAATGCAGTCAGTCCCATATTTACAGCTACCTCTCTTCCTTGAGCATTTCACTGCTGGAACATTCTCCCGGGGGTCCAGTCATTGACTCTGTATGAGACGCGATGTCTTGGCAAAGCCATATTTGCATCAGACAGGTCTGTGTGTCTATGTGATGAAAAAGATCCTAACCAATCACAAGCCTGCGAACTGGGACTGCCCTTTAATCCAATTGCGTAAATTAGAAAGACTATAAAATATAATTTTATAATGGCGTAGTCCAGGTGGATACTGTGGTTATGGAGAAGGCGGGTCCTGTTTGTCAGTGGCTTGCTCTCGGTGTTCGGTTGTGTCGCATGTTTGCTGTGTTTGATAAGAATTATGGAGTATTTAGAAACTAAATCTGCAAGGAACTCACTGGTGCAACAACTCCTGTCTGAGTGTAGGAAGGTTCTCTGTATTTTATGGAACTCGCGTTTTTCAACTACTATGCAAAAAAGAAAAAAGAAAAAAAGAGCGAAAGCATGGAACCTGTACTTCCGTGAGCGCTCCCGGTATGTTCTCCTCAGGGAAAGAAAAGACGGATCGGCTCTCCGTCACGTTTGTCTTTAAGCGAATGAAAACTGCGCTGAAATAAAAAGCCCTTAGGGAACTGTGTGTATGTGATGCAGCAATCAGTGCTCTATTGTTTGCACTATCTTTTGTTAACAGAACAAAAATGTAAGTTTTCATACTGAATCCAGATTATCGTTATTTTTGTCTTCCTAGAAATTGTATGAATGGTTGTTTATATTATTGTGGTCAATAAATTTTCTTGTAAAGCTTCAACAAAGCTTTTTTCTTCTTCATTTGTTATTCCTCCATTGAGAAAATCCTTTTTGTCGAACCCCTCAGCCTGTGAACGCGTTCGGTGAAGAGCACTTTTGCACTGTGGCTGTGAAAGTGGTCGACGCTTTGCCTGATTCTTAACCAGAGCCCTCCTAACAGCGAGAAGACCGAGCTCTGCGCTGGGGCTGCTCTCCTCATCTGCTTATTAGCCCTACCGGTCTAGACCATCGGCCTAATGCGATTACAGCCATTAGAACAGGAAAAGTACAAAAGCATGCGCACACTGTATCCTCTAAACTCAGCAAAGGGGTATCAAAGATCAGCCTTGCTTTAATCTGGCCTGCGCTGGTTACACCATCTCTTCCAGTCGCCCCATTCAGCAGATGGCAGGGAGATGTGCAGCTATTCTTCCATATTTATATCTTTGTCGAATTTGAGTTTTTCAACAATGTGGCTGAATGTGCCTCAGTGCTGTAGTGGTTGCTAAGGAAACAGTCCTTTAGGACTGGTGTTGGTAGCTAAGGGAAGGTGAGCTTAGCTCAGAGACCTCCATTAATATTTCTCAGAATGGGTTGAGCTTGCAGGGCTAACTCTAGAATACTTGGAGAGACGATGGTTGTCAAATGATTGCATTTGCTGTTTATTAAAAACGTGTTAGACAGATGATAATCGCTCTGCTATAGTCAGTTTGTATTTGTGTCTGTATGGCGTTTAGTGTGTAAGAGAACCGTGTCCAGTTTTCCAGGCAGATGTCTTTTGTACGGCTGTGTGAGTTTCATGAACACAGAAGGATTCTGTGATCTCAAAGGGTAAGGAAGCTCAAAATAATAGTTCGGTTAAAAAATCCAATTGGCACAATTTTCCACAAACCCCATGTGTGTTTTGCTCCTTTAGTTTATTTCGCTTTTACTTTCTTTTGTTTAATGCTAGAGCTACAAGAATGGAGTTGCTAACAAAAAATTAGGAGCCAATAGTCTTCTGCAAAAGTACATCATCAAACTTCTCTTAAACTGTTCAAATGGCACCCAAATATTCCATTAAGAACACAGACTTGTGGGTATGGTTTATTTTTCATACTCAGTAGGTTCTGTTGTGTCTTAAAACCAGCTTAAAACTTGCTCTACATTAATGATGTTGTTTCAGTGGGTGGAGAGAACTTTGTGATGGATTGTTAATGAAAAACATTCAGACAATTTAGGGTCACCCTAGAGTTCTAGCATTGATTTACAACATTAGTGTTGTAGCTGTTTTTCTAAAGACATTTCCAAATTACCAAAGACTCTAAAAATGTCTTTGTGATGTAAAAATTGTAAAGGTTAGATTTTTTTTTACAGCTGTCCATCAGATTTTTCTGCACAACCAGGAAAGTAAAGTTGTGAGTATATAAAACTTGTTGCTGACTAAACCGCCTAAATCTTTCCTCTTTCTCTCTGTAGTAAACGACTTCACGGTAATCAGGAAGAAATTCAAGTGCCCGTACTGCAGCTTCTCTGCTATGCACCAGTGCATTCTGAAGAGGCACATGCGCTCACACACAGGCGAGAGGCCCTACCCCTGCGAGATCTGTGGGAAGAAGTTCACCCGCCGTGAACACATGAAGAGGCACACACTGGTGAGTAATGCAGGGCACAGGAGAGTCAGCAGGGGGCAGCAGTGGGGTTCTGGTGGACACGGCAGGAGCAGTCGCTGGCGCTCTTAGTCACTTGGGTTTTGTTTGATCATACCAGCTTACTGTGGGTAAACATTTTTCATTTCTGGGGTTTTAAAAAAGGTGTCGCACAAAAATGAAAATAATGAACAAAAATGAACAAATTTCTTTTAGTTTAGTTCTTAGAAACAAACAGAAAAAACTCAAGTGGGTCTTTGAACAAGTGGGTGGGGGAAACTCTCAGAAGAAGGGGGTCCAGAGAGCAGCCGAGAGAAAGAGCAGCAAACAGGGAGTGTGTAGGAGAATAAAGACGATAATTACACGGATTAAATTTACTGATATACTCTGAGTTCTTAGAGTTACCAGAGTATGTCTGTCAGCAAGAGTATGAGCGTTTCAGTTTTTTAAAGCTCACCAAAAAAAAGTGTGGAGTGTGGAGTTAATGCATCGCTGAACCACCGTCATTTTATCTTCGGGGCTGCTGCAGGCTTCTTAGTTTGTTTAAAGCAATAGCATTTAGCATTTAATCATTAAAGGTAAATGATTATCACTTGAGACAAAGACAGATGTAAATCTGCTGCCCTGCACAACTCACATATGAACTTCTGCCCAGCAAGGTGGCTAAACATTTTCTAATCCTAATTATTGGTCGCAGGCACATATCACCAATGCTAGCTAGTCAGCTAGTGGAGCTTGAACCTTTGGTAGGATTTATTCCCTCAGAAACTTTTGGGGGTCATTAGATATTTTTTGTCATTGAATCATGAAAAGGTGTTAAAATGTAGAGGGATCCATTTGGTTTTGAGTGAATTATATGAAGAGTGGTTTTGCCTGAATATATACTGTATGGACAAAAGTATTGGGACAACTTACCATTACACCAAAAGGGACACTACATTCAAATCCATAAATTTTAATATGGCGTTGGTCCCCTTTTGCAGCTATAACAGCCTCCACTATTCATGGAAGGAGTGTCTGTGTGAATTTGTGTCCATTTATTCTGCAGTGCATTTATGAGGTCAGACACTGATGTTGTGTGAGAAGGCCTGACTCACAGCCTCCATTCCAGTTCATCCCAAAGGTGTTGGAGCTCATTTTGTTCGCTGGTACACAGTCATGCCGGAATAGAAAAGCATGGCATTAAGATTGTCCCTCCCTGGAAGTAAGGGGTCTAGCCCAGACCCTGAAAAACAGGTGTGTCCCAATACTTTTGTCCATATAGTGTATATTCGGGCAAAACCACTCTTCATATAATTCACTCAAAACCAAATGGATTGCTCCCTCTACATTATAACACCTTTTCATGATTCAATGACAAAAAATATCTAATGACCCCCAAAAGTTTCTGAGGGAATAAATCCTAGGAATGCAGTGAGGCAGATGAAATTTCAGAATTAATTAGACTGTAGCCCTTTAGTGGATGTGTTGAGATTAGATTTGGCTCCATTTGATCAGCTCAGAAAAGGAGGGGGTCTTACCCTGGGGGTTTCTTCCCTTAATCTACCCTTTATCTTTCCAAATATAATACATTTGTCATTTCTCTAACCCACATTTCATACAATGTCTTTTTTGTGCAAGCATCACTACAAATGAACTATTTTTGTTTAATATATTTGTCACCCGTACATCCTACTAGGATGCATTAGGCTTCTTTCCAAATGCTCTAAAAAGCATAACTTGAACCAACAATCATCACTCAACCTAAACAGACAAGAGGAAAACAGACATACTGACACACGTTTCAAAATACAAGTCCCACCGACAATTTGAACAATGGCGACCTCTAGCGGCCGCTGACTGGAAACATAACAATCATACTATGTATATCTTATTACATGATTTAATTTAACTGCATTTTACTTGTATTGTGGCTGAAGCTGTGTTATGTGATACTTGTTTCTTTTATTCTTTTATTATTTTTTATTGTAATAGTAATTTCAAATATTACCTTTAATACATTAAAATACAACTCAGAGAAATTGTGTTTTACAACAGAGGCGTAAATGATTTGTCTGCACTCCTGTGGACGTCCTCTAAAATTATGTGAACATGGCAACATTTATTAGGAGAATTTAAATGGCCTAAGACTAGACCCTTGCAGTACCCCACAGCAAAAGTGATGTGCAGACATGGGCCCCAGAAGCATTTTTAATGTGAGGGTCACACATCACTCTACGTTTTGCAAATAAAAAATGAATGATTTTGAAAAATGGTTCCGGCGTCCATGTGTTCAGATAAAAATTTATCTAAATGCTGTTACTGTCAGTAAAGTGTGTGTAAAACTTCAAGTCATTTAGAAACAGTTCAGTCCAAGTCTATCTAACCGTATGCTGTAATCTACATTGTCAAACAAAGCACAAAAAAATAAAGATAGATAACTTCTCTTTATTGTTAAGCCTGATTCTGTAGTACTGTACTAGTCTGAGACTTGACTGAAGTATTCACTATTGTTTGTTTGTTTAAGTACTACTTATTATAAGATACTAGGTAAAAAGCACAGATTTGATATAGGTCTCTTGAACTGGGCAGAAACATCACTCTGTGTCTGGTGGTTAGGGAGTTGCCCTTCTAGTCGGAAGGTTGTTGGTTCAAATCCCAGGACTGCCAGTGGCACCTCTGAGGTATCTATGAGCAAGATGCCATCCACACACTGCTGCCCAGGTACTGCAGGTTCTATCCCAAAACACACTGCTGCCCAGGTACTGCATGTACTGTCCCCTACACACTGCTGCCCAGGTACTGCAGGTACTGTCCCCCACACACTGCTGCCCAGGTACTGCAGGTACTGTCCCCCACACACTGCTGTCCAGGTACTGCAGGTTCTGTTCCCACACACTGCTGCCCAGGTACTGCACGTTCTGTTCCCTACACACTGTTGCCCAG
>JBBJLR010000139.1:1972355-1983739 GCA_037577145.1 Brachypetersius gabonensis | reverse complement strand
CCCCCCTCGCGCGAAACGATACCCTGTATACTGTGTAAATTGTGGTATTGACAATAAATCTCTCTTTAATCTTGAATCTTGAATTATGGATCCTGTCTGAGCCTGTGTTGAATTGTGGTACAAGGCTAAAATGTTCTTTAATATCCAGTGTTCTGCACGTAGATACATGTTTTTGATTTGTTAATCAGGGGCCAAGTATTGATTGTTAAAATATTTAATGTCTGTGGTCGAGTCGCCATCGTAGTGAATGGTGAGAGAGAGTGTGAGAGAGTGAGGAGCGAGTCACCTTTAAAGTGTGTAGTAGAGATTGAGTCTGCCATGGAAAGTGACAAAACATGGAGCAACAAATCAGTCTAAACACACAGCAAACTCATAAACAGACTAAAGCTCAGGTTAGTTATAAAAAGACGTGAAAGCGGGTCTGTGTGCTTTTCTCCACCCGTTTTCAGCTGTCCTTGACCATAAATGGCTTGGTAAGAGTCAGTGAGTTTACATCCCCTACTGTGATTTTGTGATAAAACACAGCACTGAATAAAGAGAGTCAGTCTGTGTCTGCAAACACTGTTTTTATAGAAACCACACAATCACACTTTGCATAATATTTGAATTAAGTTTTTTTTCTTCCAGGACTTTGGCCAGTGGGACACTGTGTCACGGTTCGGTTCTGGGAGGGAATGGGGAGGACGCCACAGTACTGTTCAAATGAAAAACTTTTAATGAAAAGAAACACAAAATAAACACAATCCCTGACTCAGCCAACACAACAGAAAACAGAAATACAAACAACAAAATGACTGAACTCAAAGGCTAGGCCTGCGCTCCTCAAAGAAAACAGAACAGAAAACAAACTCAGGATTCAGTGTTAAACCCTCCTCGCAGCTTCGCAAGCAGAAACGTGGATACAGGTCCCAGCGCTGACAGCGCGTAAACAAAGTGCTTAAACCGGAGAAGCACGGGCCTGCAAAACAGAGAACAGAAATACAAGATGATAAACAGAACATGGGTAAGAAACAACAAGCATGAAACACACAGACACCCTTGGAAGACAAATGCAGACTCAGTGGGGAAAGGATCGCCTGGGGTTTAAATAAGGAGAAACAAACAAGAAACAGATGGAACTAATAATAACAGGACGCGATACAAATGGAACACAGAGACTAGAAAGGGAACAAGGGGGAAAGGGAGGAAGGGAGGACAGGAGGTGAAGTGGGATATGGAAAGACGTGAAACTAATATTCAGGAGACGGGGAGCTGCGTCTACGGGGAGAGAGCGAGGTGGCCGTCACACACTGCCAAGTTTGACAACTCTGACAGATCAGGTGGAGTTTCATTACTTTTAACTGTAACATTATTTCTTGGATGAAATGCATGAAAAACAGCCATAAAATCAGCTAATAAACAGTTATAACAAATCCCTGTTATGCTTCCGAATGCCGAAATGTGCTTGATGCTTCAAAAAGCTTGTGAATCTGACTTAACTTATAGCAAGTAGTTAATATGCAGTTATGTGCTGTTTTAGTAAAGAGTAGCATGATCTATTTAACCATCTGACCACGTATTTAAAAGCACTTGTCATAATCTGTAATCTCCGGCTTTATGCGGGGGTTACGTTTCAAGAGCACCCGCATATAGTGAAAAACCATGTTGTTGTGTTTTGGTAAAAAATGCCTAAAAATGCCTATTTTTATTGTATGAACCCTAAATAAGTCACCAAATCTGCTTCCACTTTAATTTAATTTTAAACTGTTTAATGCATTACCCTTGCCTCTTTTAATTTAAATTTCCCACCAAGATACGCAACTCCGAAGGTTGTGGGACAAAAGTATTGGGACAAGTGTGACTGAAACGATCTGCATAAAACTGGGGGATTACTGTATTTGCACAATAAGATCTTACTAGACTGGGAGATGCAGTCTGTAAGAAGCATAAAACATTTTCTATTTGATGACGATATTCGGTTTCACAGGAGTGCAGCGTTTCTGTTGTAAGACTCAGAAAGAGGATTAGCCAGCTTTGTTTAATTTACAGATGGAATATCGTTGGCAGACGGTAGGAGACAGTGGTGTTTTCATTACAGGGATGCTGAGCGAATCTCAATTCGGCCTCTAAAATATTTACAGCAGCAGCTTGCCGCAACACAGAGTCTTCAGTTACTCTCTGCTCTGACGAGACCTGAAATGTGGAAATGCAAAAATTCTGCCAATTAAAGCTGCAGCAAATTAAGACATTTGTGATTTTTGTAAACGTGTGTACTAGACCAGTTTGGATAGATGAGCATATGTACGGGGCAGTTGGTCTTCAATAATTTTCGCTGATTATGGACTGTTTTGCACCGTGCCCTCAGCCTCCCCTGATCTAGAGTCAGTTGATAAGGGGCCTTCCCATTATTCATATTATATTAATAGACATTAGAGGGCGCATGTGAGCAAGACCCTATTCAATAGGAATATATAGCATGTAACAGCGTAAATGTTATTTAAAAACATTATAAGATGTTCTGTGTTGAGCAAATGCCCTCAGGTTGTCTGTAAAAAAAGTAATTAGGCTATTTATTTGAACAAAAGCTACACATAAAGGCATTATTTTTGGCCTTGCTCAGGAGCACTCCCTAGTGTCTAGCAGAGTGAACAATCGAAAAAAGGCCCTCATTGCAGCGCCTCTGGTTGCAGACTAATATATGACCAAGCAGATATTGCTTTCAGTTCTACCACATCATACACCTGTGACTTCTGATATTTATTCAGGACAAATTGAACACCTGAAATCACGTTTATTCATTTTCAGCCCGAGAATGAGTGTGTTTACACACATTAGCTTTTAACATTTTCTCTCTTATGAGTAATTTTTCCAACTTGAGTAAACAAATCTTACTGATGTAATGACGAGTTTGTCAGTTACTACGGCTTCCCTGTAATATCAGTAGCAATAAAACGAGAAACAATACCACATGCCCCACAAAACCCACTGGTCTTGCAATTTTCTGCCCATCTTCAATATATGCCACCTGTACAGCAACAGTCAAAATTTTATTTTGGTCAAATCTGGACGGTCAAGATTTATGGACAGTTGAGACAATGCTAAACATCTACAGGGGTCCTCGGGTTATGACTGTCGAAATACGACGTATTGAGTTTACAAGAGAGAGAAACACTGTTTGCATGCTGCTATTGCTAACTGCTAATGCTAAGACTTGAACACAAAAGAAACATTGAAATAACTCTCTACTCTCTCTCTGTTTAGACAGGGCACAGCTTACTAATGCTAAATAAATTGAGAACTTGAACATTTGGGGGGGGCGTTTAAAACACAAAAATACAAGGATAAGACACAGAGCAGGCACGCTGCAGCAGCATCTTCTTCTTCTTTTTATGGTGGTTGACAACTTTTCAGTGTATTACTGCCCAACACTTAAAACACTCAAAGTATCGTTTGGGTTTTTTTTGGATTGGATTGCCTTTTTGATCTGGTCTTTTCGATCCATGGACAATTAAATTTTTTTTGTGATCCCTGGCTTATATATGTTATTATATATCTAATAGTATAATTATATATCTTTTCCACTCTAACTTGCATTACATTTTTGGACTTTTACTATATTTTAATACAGTAATATCTACTGAAAAATGAAACCAGGTTCCATCCGCTTTGTAACCTTCACATAAAATCCCCAAGAAAGGAGTAACTGGCAACAATAAAAAGGACAAAAAAAGAAAGAAAACAATTAAAACAGACATTATTCTTTATTTCGTAAGAGGGGAAAAGTTATTTCTATATTCAGAGTCTGTCCGTTGCATGTTGAAAAGCTTGTCCCTTCTCTAGTCCTTCGACTACAGGAAAGAAAAAAAAAACAAACGAAAAACAAATCAACGTGAACAGAATTAAAAGGTGTGGTCAGGAGTCCATTCAGCCTGATCCAGGCACACAGGCCTCGGACAGTCAGTAGTACTAAAATACTTCTTTAAAATACACTTCATCTGCCCACAACTGATCCGACTCTGTGCCTGATTTGAACCTTCGTATTCCTTCTGCGTCCTCGACATGAACAGGAGGGACAAAAAACTGCAACTGCTTTTGGTTACAAACATGATCAACTGACATATGCAATGAACCAGTGCTACTACCATGACATTTCTTTTTTTTTAAGCAAGTAAGGAATACTCAGCAGGAGAAAGACACGGCTTGGGCTGTCAGCATGCAAGTTAATACTCGGAAACCGGTGGTCTGAGAGATGGAAATGGTGTTTGCGGTGAAAAAGCTGGGAGGACTGTTCAGCCGCCTCGAGTGTTTTCCTAACATTGACCACATGAGATAGAGAGGCACTGTTAATACACACTTGAGTTTTGTTCAATTAAGGCAAATGTACTCTACTGCGTCCTGCACGCGTGCAGTGGAGGGTTTTCCACGTTTTTCTTAGACTGTTTGAATTGCGCTGATGCCAAAAGGCCTGATCAGACATGAAGCCGCGTGGAGGGCGTTTTTGTCTACGCACTGTCGCCATCACATCAGAACCTCTTCATTCCTTTCATTTTTACTCGGTTTAAAACACAGCTACCCTTAACATTGTGTGCAGGGGCGTGTTTCCCTCACCCAAGTAGCTGCGTGGATAGATGGAGGGGGGCGAAATTTTTAATAAGTGGTTCTAATATGTGACCTGATCAGGCAAAATGTCACAGTGACCACAAAGTTTTTTGCTGATATCTTTAACAATCCATAGCATCCAAAGAGTTGCACCCAGTATTCAAGAACTCAGTTATACTACAGGCATTTAGATACTTAGAAAAATACATTAAATCAGACTGAAGCTTCAATTATTTGAAAATATATATTAAATACTTATCAAATAATTGATATCTTTGTAAGATTTGAGAGCTGCAACTCAACTTAAATCGCCGTTTAAGTACATTTTCACAATTATTTCCACGATGAAACTTTGAGAGATTAATTTTGAAGACCTTTTCTTTCATATAAGAGCAAAAAAAAAGAAGATATTTTTCAACATTAAAAATATCTGATGTCTTTCAACATAATCGGCCCGCATCTAAATAAATAGAATGCAGACTTCCGACTCATTTTGGCAGATCAGGTCACATATAATGGACCCGGCGCACAAGACTGTGTGAACACTTCAGGATGAATGAACTAAAAGGAATGGAGCGAAATTCTCTCATAATAACATACATTTAAGGAAAGAACATTTCGGGTTCCGTCTGTAAAGTTTCTA
This sequence comes from Brachypetersius gabonensis, assembly GCA_037577145.1. Taxonomy (NCBI): domain Eukaryota; kingdom Metazoa; phylum Chordata; class Actinopteri; order Characiformes; family Alestidae; genus Brachypetersius; species Brachypetersius gabonensis. The sequence goes on along the minus strand of JBBJLR010000139.1, from coordinate 1,978,518 downwards.
TTTCAGAGATACAAGGTTTTGTTATGACAGCGACAACACAATCCTGCTGTCATACAGATCCAGTGCGATTCAGGAATACCAGCCTCACGCCGTCCTTCCACGACTGACACGCGTCTCTGTTATAATGTTATAATGTACTTTTTCTTTTTTTTTTCCTTTTTTTCCGAAGGGCATTCGTAGAATACTGTCTAGCTGTTCCTTCTCCTAAGTCGGAATGGAATCGTAATCAAATGCATATTAGTAACAACCATTATAGGAATCATAAAAAAGATGAATACAGAGGTGATACAAAATACCCAACAATAAAACTCGAGAGAAACGAACGGGAAGGAAAAAAAAAAGTCTAGAAGATACCACAATCAGACATGCTTGAGAGCAGTTAGGTTTGGCAAGAAAATCAGTTTGTCATATCATAGAAACCTCACAGTGAAAAGAGTTATGCCCCTTCAATATTACAAAGCACAGTATTCAGTCATAATTTATAGATATATTTCTCTTTCTTTAAAAAAAAAAAAGTCTCTCTGTGGTGAACTGTCCGGTACCGTGGTGTCCAATGCCGTGGCTTTCCCCAATGCCTCCAAAAAACAAAACCAAACATAAAAAAAACCAAAAACAACAAAAAAAACAACCTTTTTTTCCTTTTTATTTTGTTTTGTACCAAAAAATACTTCTTTGAAAAAGAAGAGACAGCTGACAGAAGGAAGAAAACAAAGCTGCGGTCTCTCTGGAGGGACGGTTTGTAGCCCAGACGTGTTTGCGTTCCACTGCGAATGAAACATTTCCATTTTTACCTTCATGGAGTTTTAAACTCGGGCCTTCGGGTCGACTCCTCTCGATCCTTCATCTTGACTGGAGGCGAAAATCCCAAGAACAACCTCCGGCTGCATCCACCCGTTACGAAAGCAGAGTGACGACTTTGTGTCGTTTCTTGACGTTAATCAGATTATCTCGGGCTTCGCTCTCGAAACTGGCAAATAAAACGGGGAGACGCCTAAAGAGCATGAGCCTATTTTCAAAACATCCCAAGAACTTTTTTCTAATAAATACTTTGGTCTTTGGTCAATATTTCTCTTCAATATTTATACATATACTGTACTTTCTACACACACACAAATATACGGACGTACACGCGCATGTACGGTATAGGTGTGTGTGCGTGTTTCACACCTTTCCCATAAAGGACTTTTTGCACAAAACAACGAGATTAAAATAAATAACGAAATCAGGAACGAAACAGAAGTACCTGCATTTCAATTCTCCTGGAAATAAAACGAAAACAGGAGAGAATGCCTTATGTACAGCGTTTTTCTTCGGCGACAAAAGGCCTTTGTTAAATAAACAGACTTTGCATCTTTCAAGTAGCCTGAGAAAGAGGCTTAAAGACAGAAACAATCGTCCTTCAGAGTGTACAGCCAAACACATGACTGCTGCATGACATCTCCTAGAGTTCAGTTTTCCTTTTGTTTGTTTGTTTTTGTTGTACGCGTATACTTTTATCCCTTCAAGTGATGACATGGCTACTTGTTTGACTTCAGTTTGTGTCGCGCGACATTCCTCTGCGCTCTGGCTGGAGAAGAGTGGGAATCAGAGGAATGCTAATGCACTGCTAACTGGTGGGCGGTCCATCGTTCAGGAAGTATGTGGTCATCTCTCCCTTTCCCTTGACTTTTATGACTCCACGGCATTCCAGCTGGTACCCTTTGCTTGCCAGCACCTGGTGCAGGTCTGTAGTCACCTGCAGGAGTCGAGAAAATTAATGTAGCTTGAAGTAGCTATTTAGCTATGTGTGCTATTTGCTATAGCTTTTTTAGAAGTTCTATGTAGATACACATCGTCTCACAACAAGTACTTCTTAATTCATCTTTGGGCTTCTTTGAATATCAGTTGATCCGGAGTCCGATACACGACTCATGTTTTCAAAGATAATCTAGCTTTGTGATTTAGATATGTTTACGCCACTCATAACACAGGTCAACAATTATTTTTGTAATCATCAGAAACCGCAACGCACTTTTCTAAACCAGTTTTTCATGCTGATCTCAGATCTTTTTTTCAGTCACATCCACTTTCTGAATGCTGAGTAATATTAGATCTGCAATAGACTTGCATGCAGTTTATTAAACCACAGACACCAATCAAGAACTGTTTCAATATTTTCAGAGTGAAGTCAGAAAGGCCACACTGTGGCATAGATATAATGATCAGAGTCAGTCAGTTACCACTGTTTCTTCACAAACACTCAGCATATGATTATTATATGATCATTACACCAACTATCATGCAGTATAGAACTAGCTTCATCACAAACACTGTATCTGCAGGAAACACTACACACTGATCTGAGATCAGCATGAAAAACACTACAGAACCCACAGAAACTGATCCTGTAGACATGTGTGATCTAAGTAATACAATAGAATAGGTTCATATTCAGTATGTGCATGATGTGACATTCTGGATTGATTTGTTTTTACGCTTTTCCAAAATAATCATTTAAAAATGTTAATATGTTTTTATGATGACAAGTTATATTAACACTCTGAAGTAAACGCCCTCAAATCACATCTTCGATATGTGTAATGTGTAATACAGCATCAGATGTTATTTCCTAATAAAAATAAAAGTGGTTCTGGTGGAAAGCTAGTTTAAACACAGAGGAAACACTAGCACTGCTGATATTGTACATTTAAATTTTCCTCTTTAAAACAGTCCAAAACTAAAGGCACTAAACGAATCTTAATGTGGAACTACCAGAAATAACATGATCAGTTTGGATATTCCCAAACAAAATAACTCTAATGGATTGAACAAAAATAGAATGAAAAGAATAAGGACTTTCTAGTTAAAAATTAGCATTGTAAATATCATCTGGGGCCATACAGAAACTTCCTATCTTAAGCATAAAGTTACGATTTAAGATTTTGTTCAGTTTGGTTTTACAGAAGCAGATCCTAACTAGATTTAGGAATCCCATCTAGTCCGTAACACTGTATCACCAGAGTCTCTTCAGTACTGTCTTCAGAAAATGGAGATTAAACACCGTCCTGCTCTGGACTTTACACCAGACCAACTGGACAATGTGGATAGAAGTATTGGGACAGAGCTGTCATACACAACTATGTGGACAAAAGTACTGGGACAAACACTCTCTCTTTCTCTCGCACACACTCACAAACACACACACAGTCACACTCTTCACTTTTTCCCTTTAAGTGAAAAAACAAAAACAAAGTGCATTCCTTAATTGTACCACAAACAAGAGAGCCCTTTGGGGCGGAGTTGATCGGCTAACGGCATTATCACGCACCCGTAGTCTAAATAATCAGACGATTAGTACAGCGGAAGGGTGTAATTAAGACTTTTTCAGGTTAACATGCTTCTGTAATGCATGTTTCTTAATTTAAGTTAGAATAGAACAATTGACTTAGGAACAGCTTTTGTCCTAAATAAGGTCCTAAACTGCTGTTACCATGGTTACCAAACAGTTAAGATAGGATTTTCAAGTTAGGAAGTTTCTGTAAAACGGCCCCTGAACTCCATCACTCCAAATTAGCCTCAGTACAAATGTGAAAATGCGTCATGTACGGTCTTGAAGTTGCACCTGAATGCGATCTGGTACACCCGTGCTGTCCATGCGACTGGCCACATTGACTGTGTTTCCCCAAATGTCATACTGGGGCTTTCTGGCTCCAATGACTCCAGCGACCACTGGTCCAATATTTAGTCCTGTAGAGATAAAGAACAGATGAAGAACTATTTATATGCCAGACGTTTATACGCCATGAGACTTCAAGGCATTTTAATAAAGGTGAATATGAACTGCTCCTAGAAAAGATTCTCCCTCACCGATCTTCATCTGGAAGTTGTTGAAGGAATGCTCGTTAATGTACTTCATCTGCTCGCGGAGCCTCATGGCGTAGTCTGCCAGCGCCGTGATATGAGTGCGGCCCTCTTTGTCGTAGGTGGAATCATTGAGGCCTGAGGCTGCCATGTAGGTACTGCCTATGGTCTTAATCTTCTCCAGCTGTCTGTATTTCTCCTCACTGATAATCTGGAGGAAAAGATGTGGTTTAAGGGTTTTTGAAAAGAGCCCATATCCTCTATTTCTCTTTTTATGTTTTTACTGATGCCACATGACATGCGTGTGGTTTTGTGCAGTTTATTCAGTATTTACATGACTATTTTTTTTATCTTCACTTCAAAGAAGCTTTTTTGACTGATATTGATACTGTGATACTGTAATTGATTGGTTGCCCGGTATTTAAAAATCAGGTTTTGCTGTGGGCTGCATAGCTGCATAGAAACAATTCACAAGATTAAAACTATCTCCCCAACATTGTGTAGGTTCTACTATGTGCTGCCCAAAAAGTTCTGACCCCTCGAGGCATAGACTTCATAAAACCTGCTGTTGTATTTGGCACCAATCCTTTAAATCCAGCAAGTTGCAATGCAGGGCCTCCATGGATCAGACTAGTTTGTACAGCAAAATATAACAGATGTTCAGACAGACTGATATCTGAGGAATTTGTAGGCCAAGTCAAACCCCTGAGCTTTATGTTATGTTCCTTAAACTATTTTTGCAGTGGCAAGGTACGCTGCTACCAATTCTAGGAAATACCGTTACTATGAAGGGGTCTACCTGATCTGCAATGTTTAGGTAGGTGGTACATGTCAAAGATACATCCATATGAATGCCAGGACCAAGGTTTCCCAGTAGAACACTGCCCAGAGCATCAGACTGCCTCCTGCCTTCCTTTCTTTAACCCTCTGGCCCTCCTCATTTTTACCATATATTCAGATTCTTTCCGGCCACTTTTGGCCAATTGAAACCCATGACAACTAATTTCTTTGTTATTTACATTGTTAAATCATACAGTTTAGGTTTAAATGCTTTCATTCTAAACTCAACTCAGGGTTTTCTTCCAGATTATGTCATTTATCCATTTTTGGCCAAAATTGTATGATTTAACAGTGTAAATAACAAGAAATTAAAAAATTTAGTTTTCATGAGTTACAATTGGCCAAAAGATCTGAAAAAACTCCAGACCCATGGACAAAAATGTCCCACAGGAGAGTCAGAGGGTTAAATCCTCCTGGTGCCATGTCTTCCCCAGGTAAGTGAAACACATTATCTCCAATGTCCCCCAGATGTAAAAGAAGACTCAGACCAGGCCACATTGATCCATGGTCCAGTTCTGATGCTAATGTACACACATTAAGCACTTTATTAACCCTTACAGTCACGTGTGAACACACCACAGCACAGTGTGGAATTCTTTCACTGCTTTTAACCCATTCATCAAGTAAAGCAGGGGGCTGCCACCAACAAGGGGAGCAGTTTGTGGAGAGGGTACTTTGCTCAAGGGAACCCGGTGACACTAGCAGTTGGGATTCAAACCCACAACCTTCTGAATGCGCCCTAACCACTAGGCCATGGTTCTACAGCTCTATACGCAGCAAGCCATGATGCACTGTGTGTTCTGACAGTTCTGCAGCATTAACTTTGTCAGCAGTTTGTGCTAGAGTAGCTCTTCTTGGGATTCGGACTAGTCTTCAATGGCTACCACTGGCTGCCCAGGTAGTAACCACCTGCACACCAGGAATGAGGCACAAGACGCTTTGGTAGATGCTCTGACCCAGTCTAGATATCTAGAGGTCACACTTAGGCCTTTGTCAAAGTTGCTCAAACTCTTATGGTTGCTCATTTTTTCTGATCCTAACTGTTCACTTCCTGCTTAGTATACCCACCCTTGGTTGGTGCCCATGAGAAATCAATGTTTTGCCCTACACTTTTCAGTTTGTTCACTTATGGTTGATCTACGTAAGTACATCCGAAAATGAACATTTTGATGGAAAAGGATATTTAGAGAATTCTGAGCAGTGTGTCCACACTTTTAGTGAGCAATTGTAGTGCGCTAAGCTAAAACTAAGCTAAAACTAAGCTAAAACTCAGTGCACTGAAAGAACTCGCACTAAACGGGCACCATTTTGACCACGTAGCGGAGGGGGAGGGAATTTCAACAAGTTTTCGAGCTGAATAATGGCAGGCAACAGTGAAATGCAAGCCCAATCAGATGCAACTGGTTCATACACTGCTCACAAAAATTAAAGGAACACTTTTTTTATTGGGCCTGGCATGAAATCAATTAAACCTGTCTGATAA
>JBBJLR010000139.1:1817393-1829653 GCA_037577145.1 Brachypetersius gabonensis | reverse complement strand
GTGTGTGTGTGTGTGTGTGTGTGTGTGTGTGTGTGTGTGTGTGTGTGTGTGTGTGTGTGTGTGTGTGTGTGAAAATTCTTATATTCTGTCAAATTCCATGTTTTGAAGGATAAGTAAAAGCTCATTTTAGGGACTAAATGAAAACAGGGAATCTGATTTCTTGTCACAAAGATTAGCTTTTAGTTGATGCTATTTCTCTCATTGCATCAAATGATTTCTTTTGTAATTTATGTTTTTCATGAAACTGACAAAATGCAAACAAAAGCCAGAGATCTTCAGTTCAAGCATTCAGTTTTAGTAGATGAAGCAATGATAAAGATTTAAAAATGATTTCAGTTGTAATCAAATCGTTACACGCTTTGCCTTTAGATGAGTTGAACAGGCATGAGTTTACAGGTAGGGTCCTCTTTCTTCCGCCTGCTTGCACTAACTCTTTCCACCCCAACCTGCGCAGGAAACCCCGCGGCGAGGCGAAGAAGTGCCGTAAGGTGTACGGGATGGAGAAGAAGGATTTGTGGTGCACTGCGTGCCGCTGGAAGAAAGCCTGCCAGCGCTTTACTGACTGATCCCGCTCTTTCCCTTCCAACCAAATGGACTCTTCCATCATCAGTGTTTCACTGACTGTCTCTCAAACGTCTCTTTCTCCGGCGCCCCAGAAAAGGACTCTTCTATAAGGGCTGAGCTGCGGCCGAGGGGCGAGATGAGGCCCAGGGGAGAGGCTGGGCGGCCATTTCTAGAGGCTCTCTGGCGCCCTCTACACCCCGTGGCCAACAGTGGAACGTATTTCAAGCTGCAAATAGAAAAACACAAAAAAGGAAAAAAAAAGACAAAAGTTGGTGGAAAAAAAAAACAAAAGGTATTTTGGGTTTCGCCACACTATTCTATGTCAAGAACTTTCTTCTCAACGAATCAAGAAAAAATGGGAAAAAAATACAACGTTGATTCAGAAGTTTGAGATACTTTTTTTCACATCTTGCATGGGTTCATTTGGAAAGCGGCGCTTGAAGATTTCTCATAACTTTACACAGTTCTCCTGGTCGAAGAGCGTAAGCTATTTTTTATTGAGCTTTTTAAGCCGTTTCGCCTTTGGTTTGGTTTCACCAACTCAGTGGAAGTTTTTTTTGTTTTATCTAGACAGCCTGCTTCGCCCCAACAGTTTTTCAACTTTCAACATTTTTCCTTCAGTGAATATCATTTTAACCAAAGGTAAACAGTCTGCCCCAGACTTCTGGTTTCTTTAGGCTTTGGGCTCTTACTTTTTTTTTTTTAAGCACTATTTTACTCCGACACAAACTTAATGTACACAAAGTCATTTCTGATCTCCGGGAAATTCAACCATTGGTCATAGTTATCGTGTGTCGGGGAAACAAATAATCACAAGCTTACGTGCTTCATGCTTTCAAACTTTAAACATGACGAGGAAATGGCTGTGGCACCAAGAGTTCGTGTTGGACTCTCTGCCTTGATTCAGTGAGCAGTCGACACACATTTACTGACTCTCCGGACTCTTCCAAACCGATATGCAACGTTTTTTGAAGTCCCTCACTACAGTTTGTTCTGACGGAAAACGTAACCGTTCTTCGTAGAGGTCTACGATGATGTCCTGATTTATTTTTCGCACCAGCCATTTTTAGCTTTGTCATGAAGCGAAGGCAACATTTCGTTCCTTCTGTTTTTTTTAAGGTTCCACAGTATTACTTTAATGGCAGGCGCTTTCCTTTCCCATGTGCAGTTGAGAAGACTGGGACGCTCAGGTGTGGCTCACGGTGGGATGTGAGATGTGTGAATCCTCTCACGGACCGTTCACACAAATTGATTCTAGTCAAACACTTTTCACGGAAGTGAGTGCCCACTATTTAGTCTCATTCTTTGTGTGGAACCCAGACCATGGTGTCAGTAATTGTTTGTGTTTTTTTTTTTTTTCTGAAGGAAGTTGCAGAAGACCGTTTTGACTCATGGGAATTACTGCTTGCTTCCTCAAGGGATTATTTGCTTCCCATACAGAGTCAGTAATGGTGTGTGGTATCGGCTTACGGCACTTACGAGAAATAGCCGCATTTAGGAAAAGTGGGCGGTGCTTGTTTGGCAAAACCTTTCTCTGCCAATGCCTCTCTGAATGTAGACTCTGCCATATGTTCCACTGTGCTAGCCCTTCTCTCTCTCTTTCTCTCTTTCCTCCTTTCGTTTTTTCTATTTTATTCTTCTCTTGTGCTGGTGGTCTGACCAGCATGGCTGCAGACAATGACTGTTCATCTGTGTATACACACACACACACACACACACACACACACACACACACACACACACACACACACACACACAAGCAGGGTTGCCATGTTATCTGACCCCATAGAGGACGGACAAAGCCACCTCTGAGCTCCATGACACCGTCTCGACTTAAACCAGAGCTTTTGTCTGTAACCTGAAATGCATGTTGCTCTTTAATGATCCAAAATAATGCTGAACAGTTCTTAAATGCATGTAGAGCAAACAGCCCACGTTCAGCTACAAATCGTATGAATGAAAAGCACAATCAGGTCTTAAATGATGTAGGAAGATCTAGACCTTGCCATGGGCTTCCCCTGTGGGTCAGACGTGGTGTCCAGCCAGAGCTCGCCGCAACTCGTCTCTCTCTGTGGTCAGAAAAGAAAGAGAGCGGATCCCTCTAGTGGTCGTAAACTTCACTAAGTGCCAATAAGAAGAACAACAAGAGGGAAAGAAAAAAAATAAACTAAAAGAATTGCACTAACTTGTACTGCACAAAAACATGTATTTTTATGTGGCGTTTTTATATGCTTAAATTGAAGTTTGAAAAAAAAAGTTTTATGGTCGTACAGTAACTGTCTCGGTTTCAAAATAGAGGGTCAGGGATGGGGCCTGGAAGCAGGCTCCCCAACAATAAGCTTTCTTGGCGGTACTTACGACATCCTAAGACAGGCCTCACAGCACAGGCCCTTTATTTAGCACAGGAGTAATATTAGAACGACCCCGATTTTTTTATCGTCCAAACTACTCGTATCTGGAGTGTCACTGCCTTCACTTCCGGTCTTTAGAAAAGACCTGCTCTTATTGATGCTCTGATGCATCTTTTTCTTCTGTTTGTTGTATATTCAGAACCTTTTTTAAAGGTTACCTCTCCATGAGAACCTTACCCCAGTTTCAGTCTCCCCACAACTAATCTGAAGGTAATTTTGAGGTGATGCTGTCAATCACAGCGTCCGATTGTTAGAGGCGTCCTGAGACTTCATCCGGCTCAGGCCACAATAAACTAGTCCTGCTGTCTTTGCACTCGATTGGTGCACTGGGACAGTCCTCCTCAAACAGATGAAAGGCTTGTGTTCAATACCATACCAAATAGTACAAACAGCGCCGCACAGCTGGTGGTGCAGAATGGAAGAAGCCCCCAGGCTAATAAGCAAGGCCATACAAGTCCTAACACTTTTACTAAATGACTTTGGTCTTTAATTCTGAAGTGTCATGTGCATTCAGGAATCCATCTCTCCATCCATCTCTCCAGTCAGTTAACTTTGTTATTGACAGGGATTGTCATAAGTGGTACGCGAGCCTGAATAGACGTCAGTGGTGCACAAAATGCGCAAGTTTTCAATCTTCACAGTGCAAATGCGAACCTAATTTTTGACTTCATACAGAAACTAGAAACGTTTTGATTGCAGATTTGGATTCAGCACAGTCGACTGCATCACGTATTACTTCCAGTAGCAAAATCTTTGGTTTCCAGTGTTATTCATTTGGCTGAATTTATACTTAATAAGGCGACCATGGTTTTCTGAAAAAGAAGACAGGGGTGGCAGGAAGTTGGCCCAAGGCAGACTGGAGAACACAAATGTCAGCAAGGAAGCAGACAACCTCAGATACACGACCTGAGATACATTATTTAGTCAGATTTGCATCACCAGTTGTTCACTGACTAGGGGTGTTACGTGATAGCAGTGGCAGTAATTAGAATTTGTATGTAATCTGAAAGACACATCCACACCTGGAGTGGTTTGTCATTTCTTTGATTAAATTATTACGGTGTGATATTTCCACTTGGCCCTCATTTCGTTTAGTTCATTAAAATACGATGGAATCATCAACACGAAGTGAAAGGGACTTCGGTTCCTTTTTAAATTAGTGTCGTAATAGTGCCCTAGTTTTTGAAAAATTCAAAGATGAACGATAACTGAACATAAAATTAATACATTTCGTAACTTGATAAACAGAGACCAGATTCACCAAAGGGGCTCTTAGTTCAGGCACCTTGTCCCAGTAGCTCCCCAAAAGCATAATATCCCCTTTTTTTTACTCTGAAATCACAACAGCTGTTCCCCAAGAATGTGTAGGTTTATGCACCATCTTGTTTATGCTAAACTCATGTACAGATATGATTTAGCTGTACAGGAAATGCACTTTGTTTTTAACGAGGATTCCCAAGAAAATCGCATTTAAAGTTTTTTGTAAGTTTTTTGTTCATATTTTTAACAATCCATAGCATCCGAAGAGATCCACCCAGTATTCAACAACATTTTACTACAGGCATTTAGATACTAAATCAGACTGAGGCTTCAATTGATTATCAGATAATTCATATCTTTGTAAGATTTGAGAGCTGCAACTCAACTTTAATAGCCGTTTAAGTACATTTTCACAATTAATTCCATGATGAAACTTTGGGAGATTAATTTTGAAGACCCTTTCTTTTATATAAGAGCAAAAAAGAAAAATCGATATTTTTGATGTTTTTTTAACATTTTTTAAACTAATCGAAGCCGTCTTCCGACTCATTTCGGCAGATCGGGTCACATATATGTAGTTTTTGCAGAATTAATTTTCCTATTTTCTCATGACCACAGAACACAAATACCTGGTGGTTACCAAACCTTTCCAAGCCGCCGGGGACTGACCCAGTGCACCACATCACATCCCAAAAAAGACAGATCTGTTGTACACAGGTACAATAGACTCTTCACCCGGACACTTGGCCGTATTCCTTCACAAATGTCTCGCCGGGTTCCACGTCTGAGATCCGAATCTGAGCGCACTGAGGGAGATTCTGGATGCAGCTATTGGGGAGGGGTCTCTCAGGGAATGGGAGGAAATGAAGCACAAGGCAGTGACACTTCACTCGACGCAGGCAGGTCTTACAGGTTTGGAACCTTCATTAACCCACAAATGACTTTTTCATCTGTTTGATATTCTGGCTCCTTTGCCGTGGATTTGTTTTTATAATGTAAAATGGAAACTTTAAAAGAGAGAGTTGTAAGATGACTTTTTCTATTTTGTTTTTTTCCAACTGAGAAGCTATAGTGAAGATAACATGTAAATATTCAACATTTATGTTGGGGGGGGGGGGTGAATGAGCAACGATGAATGTAAAACCTGCATAAAGAAAAGCCTGTAATTTTCATTGTTGACAAAGCTGCATTCTGTAAGACTGACACTCTGGGGTTTTTTTTCGTCCTGCTGCAAACTAAAAATCAGCTCAGTAACATTTACAGACTGAGACCATCCCCATTTATTTTTTAGTGACTTTTTGAGCTTTCACATGCTGTGAGAGACGTATCAGTTCAAAGGAGGGATGGCGATGTAGCTGCAGGTCGGAGGCAGTGTGTTTCAAATCTCCCAGAATGCAGCTTGAACTGTTGAGCATTTGTTTCTGCAGCATTGCGCTATTGAACATCCTACCGTACCGATTACAGTGTTTCTGTTCCGTTTTCTGCTTTAATCATGATCCTACGCGTTCTTTTTCTCTCCAAATCCTGATTTGTTCTTGTTTTTTTTTGTTTTCCTGTGTGCCAGAGTGTGTGTACGTGTCCCTTCTTCGGGCAGGAAAAGTTGCCCTTTCTGCGTTTTGAGTAGATCCTGCCCCGCACATTCCGACAGACGCCTTTGAGTTTTCTTTTCTGTCTTCTTTCAGCTTCACTGACTGCCTATCAGTCCTAACCCAGGAAATTAAGCTAAACACCCAATAAATGTGCAGTTTGGTTTCTCATCTCTTTTTAACCTTTGTACCTGTTGCAGTGTGAAGCGTAACAGACTTGTATGACGAAAAAAAAAAGCAAACGTGTATCAATTTTTAACGTTTTACTGAGCACAAGACGCTATAACTGCTTTCCGACACCCTTCGGTCTGTCTTTTTTTTCCCGTCTCGGCCCTGGGGTTCGTCTTTTCATGGCCCAGTTTCTCAGAAATGACTGTTCTTTGATGTTTTTAACTGATCTGTTGTGGCTGAGACTATCTGCATGTCCAGTAGCGCCTCTGTACCTTATTGGAAACTTTTATTGTAACGTCTCGAGACGTTCACTGCAGCGAGAGAGGAATGAAAGATGGCGTGGATGGAGATGTAGCTGATGTCTGATTAGCTCTGTGAGGAAAATGTGATTGATACGGATGTTGAGTGCGATGGATTAAATGTGGATTTCAGAAGGACCTGCATTTCAGTGCATTTTTATTAAATTCACTTCTTTCCATGAGACGATTCATGATTTCTCGTGATTTAGACAAAAAAAAATTCAGTACAACATTGGTCTGCTTTATAGATATAAACATCACTCAGATGTGTAATCGAACATTATCCTTCACGACTGAAGCCTAGAAACCTTTTTGATCACGTTAACAGACAGGGAAAGTTCACGACGTGTGTAATGAGCAGCACAGAGGTATTTCACTTTAACTTCCCCATACAAATTATAATTATAGGCCTGCAATCAGGTTTTATTAGCAGAGAAAATATTAGAATATTCTTAGCCAGGGGACTATGTCTATTTTAAAAAAAGGGTCTCTCTATAATAAACCATCTTAGCACATTACTACAGACAACAGAGCTAAATGAGGTAAAAAGTACACTTGTGGTGATCAGAAGTTCAGTCCAGACGCTTCCTTTTCCAGCTCTTCTCCAGTGAGCGCCAGCTGAAAGTAGGAATGTAAGTCATGCTCTCTCTCGAATGAAGGAAGTAAGCTGTGGTTGAAATGGAATCCCCCCCGAGTGCCTGACCTGGTCCAGAGCGCTGTGTGGTTTACACCAGAAGAGGATTGTCGAGGACCGCCACTCCTGCAGCCACGCCTCCGTCCGCGTGTTCAGAGCTTTTGGTCCTTAGGAGGTGCCCCACACACTCGTTCATCACCATCTCCGCCCCCCTCCTGTGTGTGAGCACAAAGTGTCAGGGGCTTGAAACGTTTCTCCCAGTGCTGCCAGTTCATGAGCTACCAAGTATCACACACTGGCCATTTTATCACATAAACACAACATATAGGAACTGAGATTGCAGCAGAGATGTTCACAAGTCATTTCTACCAAGTCAAGTCTCAAGTCTTTGAGTGAACGTTTATATAAATAATTCCATTATAAATGAATAGTTCCATGAAATGAACGTGGTTTACGCGTTTTGACTCACGAGTCACATCACCGAGTCGGAGAGGGCGAATCTAAAGTCATGTCACAAGTCTTTGTTTGTGCGACTCTAGTCCGAGTCTCAGACTTGAGTCCCCATCTCTGGATTGTAGTACATCTGTTTCTGCAAACCCTGGTAGCCAACCTCCATCCATGAGTGTAGAGGGAACACAACTGACCACTAATGACCAGAGTGGAGGATCAGCATTCACACCAACATGCACTACAACAAATGATATCTTAAGCCATTTTTTATTACCCCTTTTCCACTGCACTGGTTTCATGCCGGTTCCCAATTTTGGACACAGTGCCGCGTTTTCCACAGAAAAAAATTGGTGCCGGTCCCTAAAACCTAAAACTTACGTGCGGAGTCTTGCACGTAATCGTAGTCTTGCAATGTCAATCTCTTTCAATGGTAATAACACGCTGAATAAGCTGCATTTGGACACTGAAATAAATCCTCAAAGTTTGGAGAATAACCAGCAAGCAGGAACTGAGCCTTTATAGTGTTAATGTTTATCTGCTTTGGATTTACTGGTAATAAAGACTGCAGGCTCTGACTAGTCTATGCAGAAAAAATGAAATGCAATATTTCCATTCCAACATGTTATTTTTTTTTAAAAGATATTAATCTTAAATAAATGTAAACATTTATATTATAGTAAGTTCTTAGCGAGAAAAAAAATAGCAAAAGGAACAATCTATAGCACAGAAGATGAAGAAACTGCCCAGTGATTTTTTTGCTGCCTTCTCTGTGGCTCTGGGTGAAGGGTTTTGGAAAACCACTATTTATTGCATTGATATCGCAATGACCGTAAATTTGCGATATATTGTGCAGCCCTAGAATGTATGCAATCATGTATTAATTCATGCAGCATTTATGGAGTAAATGGTTTACACTAGTAAGAATGAAAAGAGGATGTATGTTTACCTGACATAGGCTCCAAAAACACCCAGTTCACTGAGACACATCAACAGCCTCAAGGGGGCGTCAGGGCGGAGCAGGTAGTTGTGGCAGGGGCGGGGCTGGACTTTGTCCATCAGGATGTAGGCAGTCCGCTCTGTGTTGTCCTTCATGCTCTCCAGCACTTGACAGATCTCATCCCCATAAATGTTGTTCCCTGTGGAGACAGGTGTGTGAGGTGGGGAGATTTTTGCAATGCCAGAGCGGATTTGTGTCAGAGTGTCAGACGAGCCTCACCGCCTCCTTCTCTCTGAGGTTTCAGCACATACTGGTCTGGGCTGGCCAAAGCCATCGCCACCGTCCTGTCGCCGTCCTCCCCCTGACCGCACAAAACGACAAATAAGTACAGTTACGTTCCGAGAACACCCGCTTATAGTGAAAAAACGCGTCGTTGTGTTTTGGTAAAAAGAAATGCTCCCAGAACACTTTAATTTCATTTTAAACTCAGTTTAATGCCCTTAAAGAAAATTTCTATTTAAATTCCCCGCCGAGATATGCACCTCGGCACGTTTTTTTGGGAATAACCCCTGATCTACTCAAGCTAAAAATACAAATAAGGGCTCGTTGGAAAGGTCTCCAGGAGATCTACGAAACTCTGGTGTTTGAAGTGTCTGAGTGCTTGTACCGCAGAGAAATCACACTTGGAGCACAGGGGCTCAAAACTGGCATGGAACTCGAAAAAAGTGCTTCCAGGTCGGCTACAGCCCACCCTGAGTCCCCTTGTGTTAAAACATCCAGAACAAATATATTTACTGACATAAAAAAAGCAAAACAGGTGGAGGATATTTGCAGTTTCTGCGTTATTTTGGGAATTTCCGCGTAAAAAAAAGTTTGGTTCTCAAAAAAAATCTGCGTGTGACTGAATCCGCGACTCCTGATCCGCATAGAACTGGGGGATTACTGTATAGAAATATAACGTACTGTGTTCAAAAGTGTGGAATCACTTATCAATAACCTGTTATTCACCATCAGCTGAATGGAAAGGTTATAAACACAAAAGGAACATTAAATGATAAATAAACAAATGATTTGAAACCTGTGTTGTCCGGCCCAAATACTCAAACCATTTTTTACAGCTGTCTGCAGTCAAACTGATTATATGTTACTGAGAAGATCTGAACAGTGAGGAGAAACTGGAGCAGCAGTGGATTTACCATGTCAAGTGTGTACAAGCCAGCGAAAGTGGCCCGAATCTGGGCCACAGTTTCAGGCTCATCAGGGAAGAAGTGCTCCAGGACCCCTGGCCGCGCTAACTCCTGCTGGACCTTCTTGGTGCCGGCGAGGTGGGTGCTGATATCCGGACACTTCACGGCACGCGAGCGCTCCATCATCAGCCGCGCCTCCCAGCTCTGAGCCAATCAAACACGATTACAGAAAAAAAGTGCAACCTCTTCTTTTTTTAGGGTAAATCAGCCTCGGGAGGGTAGTGCACTCACCTGTTCTGATTTGTAGTTTTGAGGCATGTATCCATTACGGAAGTAAATAATGGCAACCTCTTGTCCATCTCTTAAAACACAGACATCTTTCTTTCAAAATCAACTCACCTGACTGAAAATATTCCAGGGGAAACAACTGTAAGCACTTACACAAACAGCCTTTTGTCCTGGTCCAATGATCCACTTCTGCAAACATCTTCAAACTGTCTTCTGATCACAGAAATGCCTCTGTGCACACACAACATACCAAAATGATCCTTCATGCAGAGCAGGGACGGACTTAAAAGACTGAACATTTCTCTGTCTAATCCTCTCTGACTCTTTCTTTTTCTATTATTCTCCATCACTTTCTCCTCATCCTTCCCTGCATTTCCGCTTTCATCTCTCACCATCCTTCACATTCTGTTTACCTGTCCTCTCTGTCTCTCTCTGTCTATGTCTCTCTCTCTTTCTGTCTATGTCTCTCTCTCTCTCTCTGTCTCTCTCCCACTCTATCTCTCTCTCTCCCTCTCTATCTCACTCACTCTGTCTATGTCTCTCTATCTGTCTCTCGGGCTCTCTTTCTCTCTCTGTCTCTCTCTCTCTGTCTATCTGTCTATCTGTCTCTCTCTCTCTCTCTCTCAGTCTGTTTGCCTTCAGCTATGATCCAGCCCTGAGAAAGAACAGGCCCAGAAATGCAGTTCCCACTCTAAACCTCTGCTTAAGTTTAATCCTCTTAGTCAGTGGGCGTCCATCCACATGGTGATCAGGTCTGTACTGCAGGAGGACTGCGATGGTGCAGCTTACCTCGACCACAGCTCATTCTCCACATAGCGATGGTCATAAATATTCCTTTGAACATCCTCAACCAGAAACATCACAACAGCCCTGTGAGCAACACATTAGTTTAATATTTCAGAAGATGATCAGTTGTGTTCAGTCCTATTAGTCCCTAACTGCATTATTCATATTATCATTATTCATAACACTATATATTATATATATATATATACACACAAACACACACACACACACATATATATATAGACATATTTGATAAATAGTATAAACATTATTACAATTAATACTTATGCATATTAATTAATACATATATTAATGTCTTTATACATATGAATCTATATTGCATATTTGTACTGTAGACGGTACATTGTTGTATATTATATTGTTTAGTATATTTTTCATATTGTAGTGTTTTATACTGCTGTGCTTGAGAGACACCTTACACCGGAATCAAATTCCTTGTATGTGTTACTTGGCCAGTGAACGCAATTCTAATTCTGATCTAATGATCTAACTTTCCTGAGCATTTTCAAATAGAACTAATCCAGTTCATTTATTTTGAAAGAAGTCATTAACCCATTTAATCCCACCAGCAACAATTGTTACCATTTTGGGCACCTAATGCAAGTTTAAAAAACTAAAAAACAAAAAGGGTTGTTTTTAAATTGTATCAATGTCATGTGACTTGTGTGAATGGAGACATGACCACGCCCCTTTAGGCTCTGGAAGGAGACGTCTGCCTCAAACTTGTACAAGAGGACGTTAGTAAAATACCTTAATTAACAGATATTAATGAAATATTTTGTACACACATTTTTTACAGGGTCTAATACTAATATTTAATGAGAATTATATGCGTGTGTGCATCTTTTCATCAAAAGAAGAGTCAATGTAAGCTAGCGTAACACATAGTTATGCTAGCTGTCAAAGGTTTTGGCTGTTAATTCTATTTGGTTTTTTTTTCCCCTACACAGCTTAAAACTATCTGAGGTCAGGCCAGGGGGTGTTACATGAGATCTTAGTAGGAGGACCAGCCTCCCCTTAGGGGGAGGGTGACCGGAGGGAGGCCTCAGCCCTGCTGTAGCAGGATGGGGTCCTGATAGGTGGTCCATAGATTTCTGGAACACTCCGGGCCCGTCTGGAGTGTCGGTCCTGGACTGGGTTGGGGACCTCCTTCACTTAGGCCGCCGGGGCCAGTTCCCCGGTGGTAAGGGGGCTCTGTCTACAGCCTTCCTCTTATCGTTCTACAGGGCCAGTGGGGTGACCAGCTGGGTCACTGCGGTGAGATCCGACCTGCTGGGGGACGGGCCCGGGGGGCTTGGATCTCTCCAGTGCATGGATGGCCCTCCACTGGGGGGGCCTTGCGCCGTGTGAGTGGTCGCAGAGGGTCTAGGGCAGTGGTTCCCACCCTGGGGGGCACTAGAGATCCCAGGGGGTGCGCAGAATTTTGTCTGAATTGAGTTTACCAAAATTAGAATTGTATACAAAAAATTCTCAAAGAGTGAAATGTAAAAGTGTGTGTGTATAAGAGTATAAGAGCAAAAAAACTTACAACCACTGTTTCTTTTTTGCAAATAAAAGTTTGTAATTAATAATTTTATTCTTTTTGGGCATCTATGGGGGTAGGAGTTGGGGGTCCTGGCTTGTCTTGGACACAGGCAAGGGGGGCTTCAAGGAAAAAAGGTTGGGA
>JBBJLR010000139.1:1783503-1796907 GCA_037577145.1 Brachypetersius gabonensis | reverse complement strand
TGGCAAAGAAGGACTATGCAATTCATCTGATCACTCTTCATAACATTCTGGAGTTTATGCAAATTGCTATTATAAAATCTTCAGCAGCAACTTTTCCAATTTCTCATATTTATGTAATTCTCATAACTTTTGGCCACAACTGTATGTATTTAAATGCCAGGTCATTACAATCACTGTTGGTGTAGTGGTTACACGTCCCAATACTTTTGTACATGTTTGTATTATTGCTCTTTTGTAGCAACTGTGAGGAGATTCCCATTCAACCCAATGAGAAACTGAAGTGCACAACTTAGGATTTTTGTCCAAAGGCCTAAATTATTTACATAGGGGTTTGAATTTCTACACAGCAACCAGTTTAAAATGTTTGATTATGCTGAAAATGACAACCATACTGACGATCTAATGATGTGACCTTTTATATAAAAAAGTGAACACACTAAATATCCTAGAGATATTTGAAACATTTCGAAACAAGTTGATTTTTGGCAGCGTTCTGGTGGTGGTGGCGTAGTGGGTAGGATACTTGCCTTTGGACCAAGAGGTCTTGGGTTCGAATCCTACCTTCAGCACACCACCAGTGGGTCCCTGAGCAAGACCCTTAACCCTAAGTAGCTCCAGGGAAACTGCCCCCTGTAGGGATGTGTGGATAAAAGCGTCTGATAAATGTCGTAAATGTAAAGATTGTTTAATTTCACAACAGTTACTGTATAAAAGACAGTTAGCCTCTGTGCTAACGTGAGGAGCATAAACGTTAAGTGAGGACATGAACACACATTTGTCAACGAACATTTATTTGTGAATTTATGACAAACACGAAAGTCATATTTGAGGCAACAACCAATCCAACCCCCTCCCCACAATCAAAAACAATGCAATCCGTTATTATTAATACAGCATGTTCTATTCTCAAAATGGAGCTATTTACAGACACGCAAACACACAAAAAGCAATTCTCAAGTTCGTTTTAGGGGAGGAGGAGGTGGGCTATGGAGGTCAAGCTCAAATTCAGCCGAGACATTCAAGAGTTTTTCCTATGCAAGGATAGAAAGAGTATAAATTGTATATGTTTGTACAGGACATTTGTTACAATATTAAGGAATGTGTGTGTGTGTGTGTGTTTCGTTTCTGATTTTATTTCATAAAAGATTTTATAAAGGAGGAGAAAACAAAATATACAAGCATTCTCAATAATTTAGTAAATGTTTATGAGCTACTAGGTCATTTACATATTGCTAGGCTGTATGGGAGGATGAAGGGATGTGGGGAGAGGGAGCGGAAGGGCTTATCAGACCAATCGGCTTTTTAAACTCACGGGCCTGTGTTTACATTTGGTGACTGAAGCAATCTGAGTGACTGGAAGGATGTCATTCTTCTCAATAGGTGGGAAGCGCTTCCAGCCCTGGGCTCGGACTCGTCTGGAGTTAAGGGCTTAAGGAACTTGGCTAGAGTTCAGGCTTAAGAGTCGACATGAAAAAGGATCTCTGAACTTTGGTCCTTCCCCCTTGGCAGTCTGTAGAGATCATCTGGACCACGCTCAGGAACAATATACAACACAATGCACAACACACACTTTGAAGGGTTAAGGGGCAGGCACACCAAAAGTCAGGTTTTTTGTACACTGAAAACAGCCATAGACATAATTCAGGCTGTCGGATGATTACAGGAAAATCGAACGTACTGTCAGTCGCTGTCACGCCTTTGCTGGGTCCCAGCTGGCACCGTGTAATCATTCAGTGCTTCTATTCTACCTTGTTTTTTTGTTTTTTTCTGGAGCACATGCTGGGCTTTTAAGGGTGTGTTATTGTTGCATAACACAAACGAACACCTACAGCTTTCTGAAAATGGTCTAGACCGGAGGCAGTTCGTCAAAGACATCTTGTTTGATTTGATCCAAAACAAAGAAAGGCACTCGTGTGACCTTCTTAACTGAAAAAAGGGCGCGAGAGCGGGAGCAGCGCTGGACTCGGATGTTGAGAGGAGGTAGCAGCAAGAGGTATGGCTGTGGCTTCGGCGCTCAAACGGGAGGCGCCAGTGGGCGGACGGGAGTAATGCAAAGTGCTCCGCTGTCCTGGCCGACTGTCAACGACTGACAATTAGGCCAGACGCTGTGGACAGTAGCGCAGGAGAATGGGGAAATATGTCTCACCAGTAATGCCCTATTTATAAAAGAGCTGAGTCAGCAAGTGGCTGTGGCGGGAGCGGCGCATACAAAGGAGCCTGAAAGCCATTGCTTGTGTGCATATGAGTGTGTGTATGAGTGTGTGTGTGTGTGTGTATGAGTGTGTATGAGTGTGTGTGTGTGTGTGTGTGTGTGTGTGTGTGTGTGTGTGTGGAGGAGAGCACCTGAGAGGGTGGGCAGATAGGAGAATGGGTGAAAAAGCAGTGAGGACTGTGTGTGTCTGTATCTTCATGGTTGTCTCATCTTCAGAGTGATCACCGCTGACTGTTACGGCTCCCACATCTACTGATAAAAGTGATGCATTTCACTTGGTTTCGATCTAGTTTCACAAATCCAAAAGCTATAAAACGAAGACTGTGTTGATGTAATATATTTCATCCACATATAGAAATGATGAGTCCTTTCTGAGTCAAAATGCATCACTTTTTCCAGAGTAAGTGCAATCACTGTGATCAAAAGTACATTTTCCCAACAGCCTTCAGCGCAAAAAGACAGGAACGTCCTGCGCAAAAGCTGCATAAAAGCACTTAAATCAGTAGAAAGCTTTCGATTTTTTTTTACAGCACCATTCCTATCTGAGACCGTCGAAGCTAAAAGAGGACACTGTCCGATAGCTACGCCGACAGCAAGGTGCCGCTAATTCGAAGGCAAGCACATCTGACAGTAACTGCATAGTTACATTAACAAAGATTTTCCATGGCTTCAGTTTCAGAATTCACTCCAAAATAAGACCATTCAGCTTAATCCACAAACTCTTGGACTCAAAGACATCAACGATTGGGAATGTGGCTTTTCAAATCCAGCAAAAATGAAACTCTAGTGATCGGTAAAGCTTTCTAGAACAGAGAAAGTGGCACTTTGAAAAGTGTATGATCCCGGCCCTCTGTTTCAGTGCTGTTTTGTTTAAAAAACCCTCCCCGTATCTCTCAGCTCACGGCCACTCGCAGGACAAGGGGGGGAGAAGGAGGGGATATTGCTAAACACTCGCCTTCAGCTGCGCAGGCCACGGTCAGATATTTAGGTAGTAATGTAAACTCTGTTGTAAATTGTCTATAGAGAGGTCTGAGAATAATGTACATTAACTTTTTACGAATGTTTCTTGACTGGTTTAAGCACCAGGGGGGAGCTGTGTGTGGGGACGGTACCTCAGTAATGACACTAGTGTTGGGATTTGAACCCACAACCTTCTGATTGCAGCAGCCACTCCTTAACCACTAGGCCACCAGTTGCCGCAAACTTTTTACGTAACTCTTTACGTATTTGCATGGCAGTGTATATTTCCGAATGCCTAGGATATGAACGTTTATGTGCTAAAAAATACTGCTTAATGTTTTTTTCACAACAGGATTGATTCTACAGCATGGAAAGAACACATTCAGCCAATCAGACCGTCTTTCAGTGAGAATATGAATCTCTGTCTGATGAGGACAACAAAATGTATGAATTGGCAGAAAAGGTCTGAAAAATAATAGGAGCCCAGCAATTAAGACAGTGTGTATACAGTCAATGGCCAACAGCTTGTTCATCAAACTGAGCCCTGGACATCCAGAAGGTCTGAAAGTGGTCATGATAGAGTTTCAGCTCCTGAACCAAGCAGTGAAACTCCCTGCGTTCTCACTTGCTTTTCAGGATAGTAGGATGTACCCACAATTACCTTATTTTTTCCTTTTATTTTTATAAAAGACAAATAAAAAATGCATGATTTCTTGACTCCATTTTCACAGGATTATTTTTCTGAAATGTTATTGTGAATATTAATGTCATTAATGTGAATATTTGTCAACGTATTCCCTTTGTCTGTTAAACGTTCAAACTGCAGTGATTTCTGGGCTAAACTCTTCTGTCTCTGAGTATTTCATTTATGTCGATTTGATCTCTCCAAGAGGTCATCTAGCACTTCACTACAGCTTATGCAGTAATGAAACGGCCCATAAGATGTCAGAGATGCCACTGAAGGGTAACGGTGAGGGTATAAAAACAGCACTGAAATAGAGAACAGGAAGAGGCCAGGTAGCGGGATCTCATAACGAGAGAGAACAGCCTCTTCAACAGGTCTGCTCTTCATACACGCGATGGATTAAGACAGGGATCATTCACTTTCTAAAACAATTACCTTATATCGTGACATTCATGGACGAGGAAAGTTGCATGCCCACACACGCACAAACTGGAACAAGGATTTCAGTCCAAATTCACCTAGAAAATCCTATCAGTGCTCTACTGGTCTGATATACAGTACAATTGGTGTTCGTTCCAATGCTACAGCTACCAACATGTGCTTTCAGTAGAAATCTATCAAACACACCATCGTCGTCATCTCGCAGTAATACAGCAGTAATAGGAGAATTCAAGGTTGCCGAATTTACCCAAATGAACATGACTGTACATTAACATACCATTCTGTGAAGGCTAGAAAAGTGGGTCAGGGAAATCAGGCAGTTTATCAAGAGTAGAGATTCATCATCAGGCTGAATTTAGGACACCAAATGGTCCCAAACAGTAACTCAGTTTGTAGACTGGTTGAAGTAAGACAGGTTAGATATTGAGCCATTAGTGGGAGTTGGAGATTATAGCAAGGAAAACTGGAAGAAAACAGTCTGTTGTTCAGGTCAAAACTGGGAATCCAAAACTGGGAGTCCAATTGAGGTTCAAGCAGATTCGTCCACAGGCACCTCTCGATCTTAGAGCAGATGATGTTAACTGAGATCACTGATCACCAAAAGGAAGATGTCCTCTTACTGGTCACCATGTTTCTCATGAGGGAGAGTCATTATCTGTTGTTGTTTTAGATTGTCGACTGATCGAGGGCCGCCTGTTTATTTCAATCATAATTACTGTTTATTTTGTTGTGGCAAAAAGGACGATGGATTTGATCCTTGGTTCCCATCATGGGAAGTTTTGGGAGTTCATGTTTATTTCTTGTTTGTTGCACATCTGTTGTAAAAAGCACTATTCAATTTGTATTTGTCCACAGAATCAAACTGAGCCTAAAACCCCATCATTACTCCGAGAAGGTTGATCCCCAAAACTCAGCGGGTCCCAGTGATGTCTTCTAAACTGAGGCTTGTGATTTTCCAGTTTATTAAGATGTAGGAATTGCTGTTGTTGCTGGTTACATAAGGAATGGTGACCTTAAAGAGTCGGTCTTGCTGGTTGACCGATGATGATGCTGGAATTGAGGAGTTAAAGGGGAAGTCTGTCGGCTTCCTCTTTCCTTGGCATTACGAATGTGCTGGTTATGTCAAGCTTTGCATCCTGAACTGTCTAGGTTAAAACTACAGTGCCTTTGTGTGGTTCCAAATATAAAGTAGTTTAGTGTGTTTGTATATGCATGTGTGTGTGTGTGTGTGTGTGTGTGTGTGTGTGGCAGTGCATTTGTGTGGCAGTGTGTGAGGCAGTGTGTATGTAAATGTGTGCTGTGAAGTATTGGGGGGGGGGGGGGGTCACACTGTCTTCCCAATCAGTCATTACAGGGATCCAGTCTTTCCTCATTTGTCACAGCTGACTCCTGTTGGCGGTGTCGGCACTGGCTGTTGGTGTGGCGAATTGTGGAGCGGGAGGAGCGGGAAAAGCAGGAAGTGAGGGACTGTGAGGTGCAGTCGCAAGACGAGTCCTGGGGAAGAAAGCAAATTATTTACATGAATATTTAAAAACAAATCACAATTCTTAAATCTGACTCAACATGCAAAAACCTAAATTACAAATTTTAGTACACGTCCAGTTGACCTAATACCCCACACAGAATTCTCTGCTTCAACATACTTCCAATGCCAGTGTCATGTAATTTCTTTTCATTTCAAGAGTTGGATTATGTAGCATTGAATATTTAATGTTCCAATGACTGGAATTGGGAAACAGTCACGCTTGGCTGAGAGTTCACACTTAATTAATCCTAGATGGTGGTGTCAAAGTGGTGGGTGTGGTAAAGACAAAACGGTACACAAATAAAGAAGGTAGGCAAGTTTAAAATGGACACGTAGGGTTTGCACCAGTGAGGGAGGCGCAACTGCGGATTTCCAGTTCTTGTAACTTTATTTAATCAACACAAAGAAGGCTCGAGGGCCAAAACATAAACAAATTCCAAAACACAAATGATTGGTACAACCTAGGGGAAGTGTGAGGGTGGACTGACAACAAACCAAGACTCAGACAGGACCCGATAAAAACTGAACATCAATTATTACTAACATACCCATGTCAAAATAAAAGTTCACCATGTAAAAATAAAACAAAATAACACAAGTTTGTTTCTTAACATTGTGCTAGACCCTAATCTTCAAAATCATGTAAAATGTAGGATTTAATAGGTTATATATAGTATAAAAATATAGCAAGCTGTGGTAACATTCTGGAGGGACAACACAAAAGTCCTCACAAGCCAGCTTTGAGCAACCATGTCCTACATGTAGGTACATCCAAACCTTTATATATTCTCATCACTCACCTCCAGGCTACTTGCACTGGTGTTTATGGTACTAGACTCCTTTCCGCTGACCACTACATCGTCCCGCTGCGTCTGTCTCATAAACCTCTTATTTACGATCTTAGTGACGCTGTCGGTGTTGATCAGAGTCCCAGAGAGGCACTCGGGCTTGGGCTCATCTATGGTTCCATTCCTTTCTCCAGGTCCCACAGGTCCTGCCCGTCCGCATACATTGCGGAAGAACTCCTGGACGATGCCATACTTCTGTGCTCCAGTGTCGTTAAGACTAATGCCAACATTGGGGCAGGAGGGCTTGCCGGCGGCTTGCCTCCCGGGACATGTGTCACCCTTCCACAGAGATTCAATGCTGGCTGAGTGTTCCACCACGCTGAAAAGGCTGGACAGGCCGTCGTTCAGGCCACTGAGCACGGGGCTGTCCCGAGTGGTAGTGGATCGAGCCCACGCCGAACCATTCTGTGTCCCACTGCGGTTGGGCAGGTTCCACATACTCCTATCCCTGGACGATGTGGACGAAGTCTCCAGCTTGGAGGATGACGTGGAGACTCTTCTTGTGAGCTTGGGTGACCCGTACTTTGGGGAGCAGCATGGCCGGTCAATGCGGCTATGCACCTTCTCCAGTGACGAGGAGATCTGGCGTGACCTTGCTGATGCAAGAGAG
The DNA here is from genome assembly GCA_037577145.1 of Brachypetersius gabonensis. Classification (NCBI taxonomy): domain Eukaryota; kingdom Metazoa; phylum Chordata; class Actinopteri; order Characiformes; family Alestidae; genus Brachypetersius; species Brachypetersius gabonensis. The sequence goes on along the minus strand of JBBJLR010000139.1, from coordinate 1,789,626 downwards.
GAGGAGGGGCGAGGAGACCACATCTTGCCATGAAGCCCAGCACCTCTAGATGTTGAGGAGGCAGGACCGTCTGTCTGTAGCCCCACACTGACAAACTGGGCTGTCTGTGTTCCTGTGCTGGTGACACCCACCGTCTGGCTTCCAGCATCCTTGCTGCACTTCCTCTCCAGGGAGCTAGAACGAATGGCCTGCCGCACGCAGTTTGTCATCTCTTTCATGTCATCGCTGAGGTTGCCTGAAATTTCCAGGCCATGGAATGGTGCCGAGCTACCTGCCCTGCCCTCCAGCAGGTCCCTATGCTGCTGGGACAGTGAGCTCAGCCACTGCTCATATGAAGACGATGAAGGCGATGGGGAAGCTGATGCCACTGCCGAAGGGAGCAGTGAGGTATCAGAGACAGCAGCTCCCCAAGATGTGAACCCTTGCTGGGCCTCCTGCAAATCCTGCTCCCTGGCAACTCTTCTCTCCATTCTCCTCACAGCCGGAGGACTGTAGTAGATCCGGATACCCGTTTTGTCTGGTGCAGTGTAACTCCTCTGGACATGCTCTACACTCAGATCCAGCTCAGGGAAACTGGTGCTGGAGCTTGTACTGGGACAGTCCCATGTCTTGAAGGGTTCAGCCTTCTCCAGAGAGGCCCACTCACTGCTCAGATACTTCCAATTCTTATGATTGAGATCGCTAAGGTCAGTGCAGGTCAGAAGGCTTGTGTGATCAGCGAACTGAGGATTCCCTGCTTTCCCTCCTGGTATTCCATTGACTTTGTGACCCGGAAGGAAAGGAGCAGCATCCAGCAGACTCTCAATGTCTGACAGGGAGGAAATCGATTTGGTCCTAGCAAAAAGATACAGATTACGCAGTTATATTAGGTGTACAACGGAACATAATAGGAAAGGCAGAAAAGTATCAAGGGGCAAGAAATTATTGGTGGAAAAAATATGATTTACCTCTGCAAGACTGTTCCATTTGTGGCTGCATCTGTGGATCCTTCCTTCTCTTTGTCATGAAGAGACTGAAACTAAAAAGTGTAGAGTTTAAGAATACTTTCCAAGAGCAGGTAGCAAAGGTTGTAAGACAACAAATTAATCTTCAAAATCACGTAAAATGTAGAATTTAATAGGTTATATATAGCATAGAAATATAGCAAGCTGTGGTAACATTCTGGAAGGCAAAAGTCCACACGAACCAGCTTTGGGCAACCCTGTCCTACATGTACACATTTTTACGAATGAACAAGTAGTACATTGCCAGAAATGTTTTTCAAATGTCCATGAAATGTATTTCAATCATTAATTGAGAGAGGGGGTAATAGGAGAAGCTGCAGGGGGGTTGAGGTGTGTGCATTGCAGAAGAGTTTCCATTTAGACCCTTGGCTTATTTTAAAACCACTTGTTGTAAGTACTTTAAGAAAACGTCTACACCGAGAGTCTGAGGGCACCTGCACGACAAAGCTGATTTTGACTTTGAGCTTCTGCTTTTCTTTCAGTAAGTTTCAGGCTCAAGCACTAGGCCTATAGAAGTATACAGACTTTCTGATTTATCCACACTAAAATAACCACAACTCCTACTAATTGCAAGTCCTAAGGTCTTTGCGTATCATGGTGAACTCCATCTATTCGTGGTTCCATGTGGGGAACAGGCGATTGTTTATCCAACTAAAAGCTACTAGCACACACTAGTAAGACATTCAAAATAAACTGTAGATACACTTGCTACAGCATTCACGCTCATTCTAAGGAGTTATTCTTAAATTTTGTTTATGGCAATAATATTTACAAATGGCCCTGTCCTATCAGAGATGGTGGTTGTTCTAAAATCTAAACCATCTGGCTTTTGAGTCTGTATTTTAGCCCAGTCTAAGCTGAAAGTGAAATTGGTATAATCTCTTTCAGTACTTCCACAGTACGTTCTTTCCTTGTGCCTATGGACTGTAGCTTTTCTTGCGCCAGACACTGTCCTCTATTAGAGGACTGACTTTTTTAGTTGACTGTCCTATGCAAACTATTCTATTCAGCAACCGAAAGCTGAAGCTTGGATCATCTCTTAAACATTCAGTCTACATGTGGTGGTGCTGATTCAGTGTATTTCCGACAGACCAGCTCATTTCCTTAATGGGAGGGAATGAGTGTGTATTCATCATCAGAAACAACATGAGGTTTCGAACTAAACAGACAGCTCAGAGGGAGGCAGAGTTTTTCCACTGGTCTAGTGTTAAGAGCTTTGGAAATTTGAATGAACGAATGGCCAGATTTAGCCTTTTCTTTTCTTCTGGGCAGACATACTGACCACAACGTGTAAGGCTTACATTCCCGTCTGACCACTGACTGTGAGCGACCACATGGAAAGACACGGTACGCTCATAGATAATTGATGCAAGAGCACAGCAGTCTGTGTGTAATCTTTGGAAGAGCTGAGGGATAGTGTCATATCCGCCCATTCTGAGGTTGGGAGACTGAGCCAAGGGAGGAAATGTTTAAACAAAAAAGGCAAGAGACTCAACAGAAACGGTGTGAGACACCATAACAAATGAACCAAAACAAAAACATCTTTTAAAATGACTCAGAAAACATACAAAAGAAAATGAAAGAAAAGAAATGAACGCGTAATAGTTGAAGTTTTCAACAGTGATGGTGAGAACAAGACAGCAGGTAGTGATGACCAGCAGGGGGATCCTGAAGAGGCCATATTGGTGAACTTGTGTGACCCCACTGACCTGGATGCCCTTGCTCTGGACATCACGAAGCCTCTGATCCCACTGGCTCCTCTCCTGGTTAAAGCGCTCCAGGAGCTCCAGCTTCTCCCGGCCCCAGTTCCGCTCGCTGATCTGCAGTTGCTTGGTCAGGTCCATGACTGCGGCGTACGAGTCTGCCAACAAGTGCTGGTGCTCCTCTCGCTCCCTCTTCAGCGCCCCCTTCAGGTCAGGAGGATCCTTCTCAGCGCCAGCCATTGAGGCTTTCGCCATCTTCCCCTCCAGCTGGAAAGAGCACGGAAAGACGGATAAACGTGGAATACTTGCATTCTTATATAGTAACGTATTGTAACAACATGATGGTCCGAACTAAATAACCACTACTGATTTTTTGGACAACCTGGGTGATGTTTTGTACATCAAAGCTTGACCACAGCAATTCAGGATGATGTGAGCTCAGCAGGACACAAATTTTTCATTGCGTAATCATTCTTCGTTTGCATTTTCAAAACAAACCACGAACTGACGGTGACACAGTATAATATTTATGATATTTATGATTCATAGTTTTGAAATTATATATCATTTTGAAATTATACACAATAATCCCCGCATTATAGTGAAAAAACGTGTTGTTTTGGTTAAAAAAAAAAAAAAGCCTTAAAATGCCTATTTTTATAATGTAAATCCTAAATCTGCCCCCAGAACACTTAAATTTCATTTTAAACTCTGTTTAATGCATTACCCTTCAAGAAAATGTAACGGTAAATTCGCCTCCATATTCACCTCTTTTAATTTAAATTCCCTGCTGAGATCTGCAACTCGGAAGGTCGCAGGAGAAAAGTATTGCGAATGGGTGTGAAAAAATCCAGAAAATATATATATTTATTGCCACAAAAAAACTAAACAAGGTGGAGGATATTTGCAGTTTTTGTGTTATTGTGGGGATTTCGGCGTAAAACTGAGTTTGGTTCTTCAAAAAAATCTGTGTGTAACTGAATACGCGACTCCTGATCCACATAAAACTGGATTACTGTATTTGTTATTATGTCAAAATTCAAACAGAACATGAAATCCTCTTTTTTTCTTAGCTTTGCTTGGTATTTTTCGATTAGACTGCATCAAGCGGAGCTACTCACATTTTTATGAGCCTATGCAGGCCGTGTTATTAAAACTCTAGGCCTACTGGGAGCCCCATCAGTCACATGTACCCGCACATCTGCGCCATATAAGGCTCTGATAGAGAAATCTGGCAAGCCATCAGATGCTTACATGATTAGACTCCGCTGGTATTGGACTGTTTGTCATGATTACCACTCCCCACCCCCCTTTTTATTTTACACAACTGCAAACAAAGCCTAATGAGCTCTGTTGCTGAGGGTGTGAAGAGGTTAACAGTATTTGTGGTCTGCTATGGAGAAGAAACTCATTTACTCCAAACTCAGCCCCACCTCTCTGAGCCCCACTTCACTAAGGACTGTGTGAGAATGCCAGACGCCGGGCAGAGCAGGAGAGCAATGCCACGTCGCCAGTGTACCCTTTTGAGGAGCTTGGCACTGCCTTTTATAGTGCAGCTCCGCACACAATGCCAGATGTGTTAGGCAGAACAGTGCTCGGATCATGCTGGAGAATCTGGATAATGATACTAGAGCAGTGGCTCCCAACCTTTTGTCCTTGAAGCGCCCTTTGCCTGTGTCCCCGACCCCAACTCCTACCCGCTCAAACAGAATAAAGTGATTCATTACAAACTATCATTTGCAAAAAATAAACAGCAATTGTTGGTTTTTGTTCTTATACACATACACACACACTTTAGCGTTTCTCAGATATTGGTATTTTATTAATTTAATGTCTACAAATATAATTTTGGTAACCTCAGTGCAGACAAAATTGTGCGCACCCCCAGGACCCCAGGTTGGGAACCACTGATCTAGAGGATTCTGGCTTGCCCTGTACTTCATCAGTGAGATGCCAGACATCAGCGATAGATGATGAATGGCTTTACGCTCGCAGTATCCACAGGATCTCAGGTAGTTAATGTGCAGTTAATGTACATCCATTTCCTTTAATGCATTAATAACACGATGAATCACTGCTGTGCTCCATCCGCTGGCTCTGATGGGCAGTTTAGTGCAGCAGAGGGCAAGCTACAGCTAGTCTGCAGGCCTGTTTCCTCATCTCTGTTGTCTGAGCTAGTTATAAACACACCGCAGCCTTGGAAGAACAGGACAAAAGTAGTGTGCAAGGTAAGGAGGAGGCAGGGAGGAGAGAAAACAACCCACATTTAACCCAGTGATGCTTTGAATCAAGAATAATTTGCATCAGTGAAACTGAAGGCACCAGCCTGTTTGTGAGTAGGTCTGTTTTCATGACGAAAGCCTGCTGTTAATAAGGAACAAGCAACTTGTGTTCTTGGTGTTCTTTAACCAAATACAACACGGGCTTCTAAATTTAGTCAAAGTTTCATTTATTAGAAGTAACAGAAGTATAATAGTAGTAAAGTATAGCACAGTTTTCCACAATGTCCTACAATGTAAATCAGTAGTCACCCAAATGTTTTCTGTAAGCATATTACATTACTTTTTTTTTTGCTTTTTTCGTGGTAGTATGTTTTTTTTAAAACTCATTTTAGTTCTTCTGGCTTCCCATGCATGGCCTTCAGGACTTCAGTTTGGGTGACTTTTGACATCTGGTGCCCCACAGCCAAGCAACACTAGAGCTAAACTGCAGAATTAACATTTGTGTATAGAAGAAGATGTCTTGGTTGACTGACTGCACCTAAAGGTATGTGGAAAATTGCTGAACCACTCCTTTAATGTTAGAAGTATGATTAAATGTGGGATATGCGATGAACCCAGTTTCAAAGCTTTAACAGTCTCTTCGTTTCTCTCTTTCCTTCTGTAATTTCTTCTTTCCTCGCTCTGTAGCATTTTCTTTTCACCCTATCTAAGGGCACACGCTCCTGGTTCCTCACCCCAGCTTTACTCGGTGTGCCTCATAAAGCACGAGCCTGCTGCTCCCACCCTTCTCCTCCAGCTCTCTAATTAAGTCATTAAAGAGACTGCAGCTACCAGAGATATAAACCTCATATCTCACCATCACACCCTGGACTAGGCTCACACACACACACACACACACACACACACTTATACATACACACACACACATACACACACACACACACACACACACACACACACACACCTATACACACACACACACACGTGCACCCATGTACACACACACACACACATACAGACAGATGTACACACACACACATACAGACGTACACATACACACACATACATACAGACGTACACATACACACACATACATACAGACGTACACACACACACACACACACACAAACACACACACACACATACACACACACACACACACACACACAAACATACACACACAAACACACACAC
>JBBJLR010000139.1:1767929-1779560 GCA_037577145.1 Brachypetersius gabonensis | reverse complement strand
CATCATTCCCTGATTACAGAACAGAGTCTGGTTTAACTCTGTTTCTGTTTACTGCAGAATTCCAGGAGTTCCTTCATGATTTTCAATATTAATCTACAGTGTAGAAAATAATAACAATATTGAATGAGAAGGTGTGTCCAAAGTTTTTCATGTTTACCTTCTAGGACTTCATTACTTGTGCCCGAAGAAAATGTGTAATTTTTGTATGAGGGCTGTGAGATTCTGAGAGGGATTTGACTGTAAACGTCTCTGCCTCGTTCTGGTTTATATGGGGTGTGAGTGGAGAGCATGGGAGCGCTCACCAGTGCAGGACAGGCCTCGGCCAGGTCTCTCTGCTCCTTGTTGCTGTCTTTATGGCTGTTGCTCTCCTCCTCTGCTTTGCACGGGTACGCCTCGGGACCTTTGGCTTCCGGCTGCTCCCTAATATTGGGCTGTTGCATGCATGCATGGGCAAGTTAATGAAGGAAACAAAAGCAACCGAAACCAAACAATAAAAGAGAGAATGGGATACAGGAAAAAGTGGTGGGGGTGTAAAGGGACAGGATCGGTGGTGGAAAGTAGATGGTCCAACACAGGACAGGATGACAATTCAAGACAAGAGAATGGAAAAACAAAAAAAAGGAAAGAAATCCTCAAACGTAAAATGACAAAACCAAAAAGTACACCACAGAAGACACCCAGCACAAAAATGATACAAAAAAAAAAGACTCACAAGACGATGAAAAGTATGTAAAGGAAAAACAGCTTGGTCATTGTGGTGGAAGACAGAGTGGCGAACAGAACCAGAACGGCCATGAGGAGAGCCAGCACCGGCTGTAGAGGGGCGGAGCATGGGAGAGGATCAAAAAAGAGAGGGAGAGAAAGAGAAAGAACGAGGGAGAGACACGGGGTGCAGAGACCACAGGTCATGGTGCCCATGCAGGGAGAAGGAGAAAAAAAAATGGAGAAGAGAGGAGGGAGGAGAGAGTGGTCTGGATTGGGATTTGAAGTTTTGGACCTCTAATGGAGTCTAAGCCTAAACACAACATGACCTAGAAACCTTCTTCCTTCTGAGGAATATCACTTTAGACCTCATATTTCCAGTGTTTAGGAAGGGGACCGTCTCCATGGACCTTCTTTTTCAGATACCTGCATCATTTTAGCTGTTCTACACAGGCAGCACAGCTAATGAAATGGTTGCTAACATGCAATGGTCAGCCATTGGTTTACATTTATGATAGCTGGAAGGAATTGGGTCAAATGCGCTTGAAGTGATTAGGCCTTTTAATAATTTCCTTTTAATAAAAACTGTAAGTGTTTAGACCGCCATTACTAAAAGGTTGTGATGTGACAAATTGTCATTTAAAGGGTTAATCACACTCCAGGGTACACTCTCTGAACACCAAACCAAACGCTATTATACTTTCGTGTTATAAGTTATGTGTAATTGCATCTTAATCCTATTTTAAAGGAAAGTATAAACCTTCAAGCAAATATTTGACCCAAGACTGGTGGTGTCGCACTAACGAAAACTTACTCCATTAGAGGCCAAAGTGCTATCCTCTTAAAGGACTTCAAAAGTAATAAGAGCATGCATTTTAGTCGCACGTTGGTGGGCCTTATCAAACAATGTGTTTTTGATAAGGCAGAGTTAGTAAAACTTAGCAATGATTTAAAAAGCAAAGCAAAGAAAGTAACTTGCTGCTGAAGAAACGCAAAAAGGATAAAAAGAAAGCCAAAAAAAAAAGGAGGGGAATAAAAACTGCAAAGCAGAGCAAATGAAGGGACGTTCTCACCTTAAGCTGAGCTGCAATCTGGTTGACCTGAGAATCTGCAGAGTCTACAGACGGAGTCTGTATAGGGGAAGCCCCCTCCACACGTTCTTTCTCAGAGGATTCCTCTAAAGGCTCCAACCGATGACTGAGCATTTGTAGCTGGGCTTGTAGGACCTGGAGCCTTGTCTGAAGGGCCTCCACTAGTGGCAGACTGGAGCCTTGCTTCTGGTTCTTCTCCTGCAGCCCTGAGTCGGGAGCCTCTCCGCTCGTGATTCTGCGGTAGATGGAGTCTGGCGATGCGGCCAGAAGGCAGTTGGAATCGGCTGAAGTGAGGAGCTGGATGGTTGAGGTAACAAGCTGGGCCTGGTCACGGATGGCCAGGAGGTCCTTGACGCTGAGGCACTGAGAGGTGTTGGCATGATCGCTTCCTGCCACCTTCTCCTCACTCTTCTCCTCCAGAGGGTGGCTTCCTTCGCCTCCCACCGGGCCCTCGCGGTGTTCCGGGCTGGGCACACACTCGGCCGAATCTCCAGCCTCCGCGTCTGTTTCCATGGCTGGTCGGCCAGCACCCTGAGTGGAGGCCAGATCGCAGCGCTGGAGGTTGGACAACAAGACACGGTTTTCGTACTGGAGCTTCTTCACTTTGCCGCTCAGCTCGCCGATCTGCAGCCTGGCCGCGAGCAGCTCTTCCTGTGAGGGCTCGTTTAGCACCGCGTCTTCAGGGGCCATGGCCCCAGGCATGATTGTGGGAGGAAGGATGGTGGAGGGCAGCGACTCGATCTCAGCGTCGGGAGGGATTTCCGACTTGTAACGGTTGAGCTCGTTCATCAGGAGCTTGTTCTGCTCCTCCATCTCAATCAGCGACCGTCTAAGCAGGTCCGCTTCTTCCTCCACAAACTGCAGGTGGCGCTGCAGTTCCATGACATTCTCGGCTGACGCTGAGAGCAGCAGCTGCCCGCCGCCCCCGGTTACTGCCAGGCCGCTGGGCGTCTCTTGGATCTTCATGTCGTCCATTTCAGCCCGGAGGCCGCGGTTCTCCACCTCTAACTCCACGATCCGACGGCTCAGCAGGTTGGCCTCCTCTTCGACCAGCTTCAGGTGGACCCGTACCTCGGCCTCACGTGTGTGGGGTGAATCAGCAACCTCCTCCACGGTCAGAGAGGCATTCACGTCCCCATAGAGGGAGCGGTATTTGGCCAGCTCCTCCTTCATCGTCTCGTTGTCCTTCACCATCTTAGTGAGCTTCTTGCACATTAGCGCCGACTCCTCCTTGGCAAAGTGAAGCTGGCACTTCAGGTCCGAGCTGTCCTCCGGAGGCTGATGGCAACAGAGACAAATGCTTTACGGAGCCGTATCTTCACATATCTGAGACTACTCAGATATGTAGCGTGTCTATATTAATGGCGGTACAATGCCATTTTTTGAAAACTTAAAGCATTGGAAGATCATCAGTCTTACAACTGCTAAGCTTTAAAGTTTGCTGTTCCTTAATTGAGGCGCTTCACTTAAGACAGGGATGTCAAACTCCAGTCCTGGAGGTTCATGGTCCCACATGTTTTGGTGATTTCCCTGCTCAGAAACACCTGGTTCACCTCGGCAGTTAATTGCCAGGTTTAGTGAATGTGTTTGAGGAGGAGAACCATCAAACTGTGCTGGACACTGACCCTTCAGGACTGGAGCTCTTCACCCCTGACTTAAGATGAGCAAATATAGGATATCATGCGAACACTACACTGCAGTATAGAACAGAATAAACAGCTAACAAGAAGACATGACACAATGTGAATGAACAATTATTTCAGGCTAGATTTGTTACAGGATTAGATTGGAATCATTCAGTATCCAGCATATTCAGCATTCCTGCTAATATCATCCCAGTATTGGATTATACCTTTGGATATATCTGTGTTTCAGCATTGACTGAGGGAATGCTGTCTTCTGAGGGAATAAATGTTAACCTAAATCATATCCTAGTTCTTGATCCAGTCATTTGGGACCACCGGGTTCAAGCTGTACCTTGTTCTTGAGAAGACCCCGACAGTCCTAGACTAGAATCAGTTCTTGATAGTCTGGGACGGACTGGGGCTTCTCCATAACAAGGTAGAAAAGTAACAGTAACTGTAAACAGCAAGGATATGCTAATTCCAGTATGGTAAATTCTACTGGCCTTCTAACCATTTTGCAACTGAGAGCTCCTTCACGGGTACTGAGCCGTACGAAGGGCTCCCAGTCTGATACACTACAGTTTACCTAAACCTGGCTGAACTTCATGTACAATAAACATGTTTTAAATGCCTTTTTAAAGTGATTAAAGAAGAATCGCAACAGGATACAATTAAAAGTTAGACGCTGATCACGGGTTAGACCTGTTCACAGGTCAGTGGGCTACTCATGTGGTTGGTGACCCCTGCTCTATGTAAACATTTCCACGTCTAAAAAAACAGAAATCCAGAGTTTTGCTTGTTGTCCAAGAAATTTTCTACATCTGCTGTTTTCTGCTTTCAACCTTGTGCCCCCACTTCAGACAATCAAACAGACAGCTGCACTCGCAGCACCCACAACATTTAAGGCAGCTATCGAAACATAAATGCTGACAATGCTTGATCTGTCAGAAGAATAAAAACACTAATAAAACGTCGCAGTTGAATAACTAAAGACACAAAGGAGTCTGTATAGGTTTTTTAGATGCAATCAACTCCACAGACGATTAGGAATATGCCATTATCAGATGCACAGAGAAATGACAGAAATGCCCATACCTGAGGCGACGTCTTCTTGTCAGGTTTGTTGTTTGGCCGTGCCCCTCGCTTCTTTAGGGAATTCTGACGCGGAAACAAAGGCAAGGGGAATTCATTAAAAGCTGTTAAAACAGTAACGTAACAACTGCAAGCCCCCATTTCACTCCAAGCCAGCCCCACCCTGAACAGTATTACTGCAGTGACAGTGATACAGGCACAGAGGTACAGTTGGCAGAGCTTAAGAAATGTAAACAAGTGGGAAAAAGAAGCAGAAGTGTGAAAACTAAAACAAAGAGAACTGGCCTTGCGGTCCTAAAAACATGTCTGAGCAGGATCTGGCATCACACACACATATATATATCATTATTATATTGTTTTCATAATTTATAACATATCATTGCATATTGCAACAGTCATGGTTGCAAAGGTACATTTATGATACTAGTGTGGCCCTAACCACCCTTAAAGAGCCCACAGCATGCAATGTGTGAATATAAAGTTTCGGAATGTGCTGACACACGCCTTGATTTAGGCTCAGAGGCAAAACATGATGCTGGGCTTCAGGTCAGACTCAATCCCATCTATATTCATGTTTAAACTTAAATTCTTGATTCCTGGCCCGGCTGGCTGAGGGCCCTTTCTGTGTGGAGAGCTCCAGTTTCCTTCCACAGCCCAAACACATGCATATCAGGTGAACTGGAGATGCAAAATTGCCCGTGTGTGTGTGTGTGTGTGTGTGTCAGCCCTGTGACAGACTGGCGACATGTTCAAGTTGACCCCCGCCCCCTTCCAGGCCCTGGTTAAAGATAAGCAGCTCACATAATGAACAGATGATAAAGCTTTAACCTCAACCGCTCTTCGTTTCTGATCTAAAGGACTGCTTTTGAAAACAAATTCACCGAAATGCTGCTGCTCAATGAGATGCTGGTAGTAAGAATTGCATGATTTTTGCTGCGTGTCAGTCTAAGACGTGTCTACAAAGAGAGAAAGGGGGAAGAGGTGTGAATTACACTGCGCTGCTCTCACGTTCCCTTGTTGGGTGCCGTTCAGCATTACACCCTTGTAAATCATAATTCGGGCTGTGAATCTGCATGGCAATAAAACACAGTCGCCGCTTGCTGCAGTGGAAGAGAGAGAGAGATCCACTGTTTCCATAGAAACCAGCCCTGCTACTGCGGAGAGAGGGGGAATGCACTCCTGTCTTGTTACAACTCAATGCAGACAGAAGAAAATAAGATTTCCTGGTGCCTAGGAGCGCACTGTAGCATTGCTAACAGCGTGGACCTCAAGTACCGTAGACTATTTTTTCCAGTGATGAAGTGCAAACTGGGGGGAGCAGACAGACAGGATTGAAGGTGGTGGACTCAGAAGCTGAACAGGAGCAGAACAAATCCAATTCCCAGTCCAATTTCTGTTGGTTGAAAATGTGGTGCAGTCTAGCGGTTCGAGAAGCGAGTTTAACGGCGCTGAAGTCGGTGCTGAACGGTGCCGGCATCGTCAGCGTGGCCGTGTTTCGGTGTCTGCAGGGTATCTGTGGTAAAGAGGTTTGGAGCTAATGAGATTACAGAGAGCTAACGTCATTAGTTACACAGCTGAACTCCCATAGGCCTCTTAAATGCACATGTTGCATGAGGGAAAGAGCTCAACACTCATCCGCCTTTTCCTTCCACTCCCTCTATTTCTGACTGGTGTTCCCTCACTCCATTAGTCTGGAGATTCACAGCCCACAATAAAGTTCCAACCCCTCTGCCAAGTGGCTCTCACTGCACCAGCTACGTGTCGAGGTTAAGTCCACACACACAAAAGAGTGTATTCCCACGTGATAGCTGCACGTGTCTGCGTGCACACAGTAACTGAATTACTCGCCAACACCATGCACTAATGACGGCAGACTACCAGGCCTCTGAGGAATGGAAAGCCCATCAGTTACACTACTCCACTAATGCAGCTCAGCTAGTGGCGAAAAGAGCCGAAACTAAACAGGGCGAAATGGTGTTTAGGCACTATGCTGTCTAATCAACTGCCCATCAGTATCAGACCTGACCCAACTGTAGCTTTAGAAACAGCATTATTCTCTTCTACCTTCTTACAAATATTTGTACTTCTTTTTGCACTTTCAGTTTTCTATCATTGATTTTCTATGTATTATATTTTATTTTTCACATTGAACGATCCCTCGTGTATGATAATATAATATATACATAAAGCGATTGTTCTAATAAACTTCAACCAGTGTAATATCATACAAACAGTCTCAAACTGTTATCTCAATTATGGGTGGGTGTGGCTTAATGGGTAGGATACTTGACTCTGTACCAAGAGGTCATGGGTTCGTATCCTACCTTCAGAAAACCACCACTGGGATCCTGAGCAAGACCCTTAACCCCAAGTTGCTTCAGGGAGAGACTGCCCCCTGTAGGTAGGGAATGGAAGTCGCTTTGGATAAACCACCTGTTAAATGTCAATTAGATTTGTTTATGTGGTTTCTGATACTGTATCAGGACTAGCGTAGTGGTGTAAATCTGCAGGTATACTATTGGTCTCCAATGCTCTCCGGCACACAGGAGACACATGTGGTGATACTCTAAATTCAGCACTGCTCAAAAGGTGTCTGGCATATATTTTTAAATGAAATAATGACTATTAAAGGCTAGAAACCAACATGCAACTTTAGATGTCAGTGTTTCCCAAACACTGATTTATTAGTGGCAGCACATCGCAATGTCAGCATTGACTGCTGCATATTGATTTTCAGTTTTGGGTTTTTATTGGTGCTATTTAAAACAGACTAAATCTTATTTGAGTTGCACCGCATTGATTCGATCAGCCCCTCCTTATCCCTCTCTCTCTCTCTCTCTCTCTCTCTCTCTCTCTCACACACACTCTCTCTATTCACAGAGAGGACCATCGACCTCTCTGTGAATTGATCCTCCTTCTGCACAAGCTCTGAATCCAAACACACTCTGAATCCAAACATGGCGCATGGAAGTGTTGCTGTCCAAAACTCATGTAATCCAGTTACATTACAATCATTTGCCAGACGCTTTTTATCCAAAGACACTAACAATATGAGGACACATTCACGTTTCAGGACAGTGTGAGACCCAGAGGACAGGATTAAGTGCTAAATCTTAATGTAGCAGTAACTCAGGCGGATGGCAGATCATCAGGAGAGGAGATGCTCTCTGAACTGATGGAGGTTTTAAAGATAGAGAGAGAGATTCTGCTAGATTTATTCAGCCTTGCCTGGTCAAGTGCATGGGAGGTGAAGCAAATCATGCTTGTGTTAGCACTGCTTAAACCAGAAACATGTGTTTGTCTAAGTGAGGGACGCCGGTTCTTCCTTTGTTCTCCTACACCTGCAGCCCACGTGCTTTACTCTGTCATTCGAGTCCCCCACTGCTAATCCGCTATCCCTGTCTCATCACCATGAAATTTAATGAGTGCTCCGAAACCTGAGACGTTCAGCACACACACACACACACACACACACACACACAGTGAGGACGACAAGCGGGTGCACACAGGCCCATATTTGCTTGGCCCTACCCTGTGCTTGCGCCTGCTTGATGAGTTGATGAAATGTGTCCTCTTGCACAGGAAAGAAGTATAAAGGAGAATAAGGGTTTATATTAAAGCATAATAAAAAAGCTCCACTGCTATGAAACGCAAGCATATAGAACACTTTGTCTCAGTCTAACTCAGCTCCTGTTACCTGATCATTTGCATGAATTATGGAACAACAGAAGTAACAGTGTTTGTGTCTGTGTGTGTGTGTGTGTGTGTGTGTGTGTGTGTGTGTGTGTGTGTTATCTGACGTTCTTGTCCCATCTTCCACTCAGGCACAAAGGACAAAAGGCACAAGCAAAGAAAGGATCACGTCTGTTACATAAGCAGGGCTTGTCCTCCGCAGTGGATACAGTGTGTCCACTCTGAGTCACACACAGTGTTTTTTGGAACAGCACAGTTGCACAGACTGGCCATGTTTTCAGAAAGAGAATTCAAAGCCAGTACGGGAGTGTGTTCAGCCTGATGGCACTGCGCTGACGAGCACTTCCCATCAGTCCTGTTCTCTGACCTTCACTCCAGCCTCTGCACCACCAGTGGGCTCCACTTCTAGATTCCAAAATGTGATTCAACTTCTAGATTCCAACTGCATTTCACTGGCCTGCCTGTGCTTCTCTCTTAGGAACTGTTGAAAGCTTGCAGAATGGTTGCAAAAATCCTGGTAAACTACAGAAAATCATCTGCTGCTTTGACAGAAGGCTAACAGACTAGTATATAATAACAGGGACATATTATACAAAACTCACATTAGTTATAACTCACTGTCCCTCAGTATCGCCCCTCTCCTCAATGGGGGGCAGATCATTCTGTGTTACTGCACCTAAACTTTGGAACTCTCTACCACGCTCACTCCGCTCTGTTAACAGTATCTCAGAATTCATAACTCAAAACTCATCTGTTTTCTGAATGCTACCTGTCGTGCTTTTCTTTTGATTGTTTTGTTCTTTCCAGTTTGTTGTATCTGACTTTTGTATATTTGCTGATATTTGTCTGTTTGTATCATCTTTCTTTACTACATTGTACTACGCATTGTAAAGCGTCCTTGAGCTCTGGAAAGGTGCTACATAAATAAAAATTATTATTATTATTATTATTATTATTATTATTATTATTATTATTAACAGGTCTATGGGCTACAAAAGATCTTTGCACAAAAGGTTCACCAGCTTTATTCTTCAGTTTCAGGCCCTTTCAAAATGAGCCGTTTGGACGGAGGGCCCATTGTGACGTAATACTGGGCCAATTTGCATAGAACCGCCCCATTATCTGTCAAGCCCCACCCACTAGATTAGCTGAAGGTCCTCTATGTTGTCTGCTGGTGTTAGAGCACGGAGAAGCCGAGCGCTGTGTCTACAGACAGAGGCCAGTCACTCATGAAGTGTTGAGTTTCTGTAAAGATCAGCACAAATCCTGCACTTTCTCCCAGACAGAGAAAACCCAAGAACTGCGGCTTTCACTTCATTTTCGACGGCCGTGTCCCAGAAACACTGGAATAAGGAGCTGTGAATAAGGAGCGATCTTCAGCGCCGTGGAGGATCTGGACCTGCTGTCTGTGAGTCAGTAGATGAGGAAAGAACTTTCAAATAATGACTTTCGTGTTTCTGTCGCAGTTAAGTATGAACTTGTTTGTTCCTTTTGTAAGCATGGGATGAGTGGGGCGTGGCCAGCAACAGATTATTTGCATAAAAGTGACAGAGCCCTGAAACGGCTGGTTTTGAAAGGGCCTGAAACTGAGGAGAAAAAAGCTGGAGAATCTCTTTATGTGAGAGTGATTTTGGGCAAAGAACTTCATGAACATGTTTTGTAGCCCATAGACCTTAGTGATGTGTGTACTGCCTGCTATATAAAATATGAATGTGCAGAATGGAACTGACACTGGAAAACAAAATTCAAGGGTGGCAATCAAGTTGCTTAACTAAACAATTAAAAAACTAAACTCTTATTAAAATGACTATAGGCCTATTCATCTTTCAGCAGGCCAAATTTTGGTGCATCCTTGGTCAGCTGATCTAAACGATGCACGTTTGAAAAGAAAATGACAAATTTAATTATAACTATTTGAAATGTATACACTCTAAATGTAGGTACTATGACTCTTTTCTCATTAGGAGTGTCTTATAAAGCTTATCCAGCCTTGCAGCAGTTGCTAAGAGATGCATTCATAGGCGGACCATGGATGGGTCCATTGAGTAAACTTCTGCATCTTCGATATTCTAGTATGCAGTGATACGTCTATATTTAATGAAAATACAGGCGATCTCCTGGTCTGGACTGGTTTATGGGGTGGAGCAGTGAGAAGAGGCCGAGGTGGACTCATACGCTTATTAGGCCTGTCTGTGTATCTGTGCTCTGTTTTTTTTACAGGAAAGAGACAAAGGGAGGAGAACAAGTGAACATAAACAACATTTATCTCAGCAGGTATTAATTAAACAATAGGACATGATTAGAGACAGAGTCTCTGTCTCTCTCTAACTCAGCCTGTATCTCTCTCTCAGTCTCTCTCTCTCTCTTTTCCCCACCTTTTCTCTCTCTTTCAGTCTCTCTCTCTCTCTGTCTCTCTCTCTCAGCCTGTATCTCTCTCTCTCTGTCTCTCTCTCTCAGTCTGTATCTCTCTCTCTCAGCCCCCCCTTTCTCTCTTTCTCTCTCTCTCAGTCTCTCTCTCTTTCTCCTTCTCTCTCAGTCTCTCTCTCTAGTCTAGCTCTCTCTCTCTCTCTTTCTCTCTCTCTAGTCTAGCTCTCTCTCTCTCTCTCTCTCTCTCTCTCTCTCTCTCTCTCTCTCTCTCTCTCTGTCTCCCTTTATCTCAAGCCTACTTTCACAGAGTCACAGACCGATAAAGAGTCCAAAATGTCCCAACAGTCCGAGGCCAGTCCCCAGAGTGCGGTGAGAGCAGGTTCTGCATGTGGGGAGGAGATTTCCAGACGAAGGCAGTCGGGCAGACCGCTGGTGAGGAGCTGTTTTTGAAGCTGTGTGTGTTTTTGACTTCTCACACTTGACACAGACGTGAGCGGGTACGACAGACCATAATAGGTTCCCATGGCGACGGCTCAAGTACCCGGCTATCCAGTGAGGCTGACAGAACAAACGGATGAATAAGGAGAGAAGGAGAAGGAGGGGCAGGAAATGGCAACCCCTGAAATCCTCCTGACATGAGACAGTTCCTCCACTGCCAAACACACACACACACACACACACACACACACACACACACACACACACACACACACACACACACACTCGCATGCACAGACACAGACACACACACACACTCGCATGCACAGACAGACACACACACGCCCACACAGACACAGACACACACACACTCACACACAGACAGACACACACTCGCATGCACAGACAGACACACACACAGACACACACACTAAATGAAATCACCCGATCATTTGCATACTTTAACCCATTTGAATAGAAACTGAGAGGAAGTTGGAGGTGCTTCACTTTAAATCCGGCTGGACTGGAAGCTGAAATAGGGAACTGTACAAATGGACACAGGCAAACAGAGCAATAAACTTCATTAAACTCAGTTTTACTACTTTTATGGAGTATTAACTTTG
>JBBJLR010000139.1:1698940-1717032 GCA_037577145.1 Brachypetersius gabonensis | reverse complement strand
TTGTATGAAATATTTGGATATATAATTTAAAAATAGTAGAATAATGACTATATATTTAGGGTGGCTTGGGATCATTTTGGGGGCTTCAGAAACCCGTTCTCAAAGACTTACTTTTAGTCATTATTTGGGTAGCACACAAATTCTGAATGCCTTCGGCAAAATTCAAATGAACCATTTTAATGTAGATTAATCTAGATTAATTCCAAGATTACAGTGAGATTAATCTAAATTAAAAAAATTAATCTATGCCTAAGTTTTCAAAAGATTCACCGAGGTTGAGGTTGAGAATGCTGCTAGCGGCCTGGGTCCTCTCCTGTTTGAGGGGTGTTGGTAGGACGGGTCTGGGACTTCCTGTGGTCTTCTGAGATGCAGGTGATGCTGTGGTCAAGACAAAAAAAAATCCATTAGTATTAGAAACAGCATGTTACACGTGAAAGTAATTGCATCCAATTGCAATTGCAAATCAGCTACAATAATTTTTTTGGGCACGCTCTGTTGATTTTCTAAGTGCAAATATGTTCACATCTACAGACGGCCTGTGTGAAAGTTACTGCACATACACTATATTGCCAAAAGTACTTGCTCACCTGCCTTTACACGCATATGAGCTTAAGTGACATCCCATTCTCAATTTATAGGGTTTTATATGATGTCCGCCCACCCTTTGCAGCTATAACAGCTTCAGCTCTTCTAGGCAAGTACTCCACAAGGTTTAGGAGTGTGTTTATGGGAATTTCTGACCTGTCTTCCAAAAGCACATTAGTGAGTTCAATAGTTATTCATCCCCAAAGGTGTTCTATCGGGTCGAGCTCAGGACTCTGTGCAGGCCAGTCAAGTTCTTCCACACTAAACTCGCTCATCCATGTCTTTAGGGACCTCGCTTTGTGCTCTGGTGCTCAGTCCTGTTGGAGCAGGAATGGTTCGTCCCCAAACTCCCCAAAGTGTTTCCACAATGTTAGGAGCATGAAATTGAAGCATCCAGAGTCCTTTCAAATGGAACCTAAGGGCCAAGCCCAGCTCCTGAAAAACAACCCCACACCATAATCCCCCCTCCACCAAACTTCACAGTCGGCACAGAGCAGTCAGAACAGTACCGTTCTTCCGGCAACCGCCAAACCCAGATTCATCCATCAGATTGCCAGATGGAGACGCGTGATTCATCACTTCAGAGAACCCCTCCACTTTTCCAGAGTCCAGTGGCAGCGTGACACCCACTGCAGCTGCCGCTTTGCATTGCACTTGATGTATGGCTTGGATCCATGGAAACCCATTCCATGAAGCTCTCTACGATGTTTTTGAGCTAATCTGAAGGTCACATGAAGTTTGGAGGTCTGTAGCAATTGACTCCGTCAGTTTACGTGGCACCACTTTGTGGCGGAGCTGCTGCTGTTCCCAATCGCTTCCGCTTTGTTATAAAACCACTGAAAGTTGACTGGAATATTTAGTAGCAAGGAAATTTCACAACTGGACTTGTGGTGGTGTCTTATCACAGTCCCAGGCTGAAAATCACTGAGCTTCTGAGAGAGAATCGTTCTTTCACAAATATTTGTAAGAGCGTCTGCAGGCCGGGGGGCTTGAAGTTATACACCGGTGGCCATGGAAGTGATTGGAACACCTGAATCTAATTATATTAATGAGTGAGTGAATACTTTTGGCAATATAGTGTATGATGTCATGTTAATACAAACTGCATACTAAAATGTGCATTTTATGCCATAGGTACAGTATGTTTGCCTGCAGAGGATGCGTTATGAGATATTTTCACATCAACAAAACATTCAACCTAACTGAGGTATAACATTTTTCATGCAACCAGACATAACACTACAATAACCTGTGCAATCCATTGAGTCTTCTCCTGCACTGTAGTGACTAGATGGCATTTTTGTTCCTCGTTCTGAAGTGTCCTGCTCAAGGTCTGACCCTGTGTGGACAGAGGAGTTAGTGCTCATTGGAGAGCGGGGCATGTCCGTCATGGAGATTCTACGCCCTGCCCCTGCTGGCATCATACTTTTGCTGAGAAGCATTTTGGGAGATGCAGTCATGTCGAAACTGAACTTGACTTTCTCCTGCTTCTCCCCCATAACCGTGCCTTTTCTGGGGTTTCCTGGGTCCAGCAGCATCTGGAACTGGTTGTTGGGTGTGTAGGGGGTCCTAAATGGGGCATAGTTGAAGATGCCATGCTTCTTGCGCACATTTTCCACATACACCTCCATTTCTTGCATGGCGCTATTGAAGATGCTCTTGGTTTTCTTCACAGAAAAAGGAATCTCTTTTGACATGAGGTAGCAGTTGTTAACCGGCACCCAGGCTCTTAAAATAAACAGAAATATGCGATTAGCTTTCAGTTCGATATTAAAGTACCAACCAAACCCTTTCCTCGTGCTAAATTTTGTTTTCGATAATCCTGTAGCATAAGATAAAAGCATTGTTTTTAATAGTATGCTCTGCATTGCAAAAGCTCCTGCCATGCACATGAAGTTGCTTCTTTTCAAATGAATTAAAATGATTTGAGTAATGAGCTTTATGTGGTGAACGCAGCAGGCTCACCTGTCATGCTGACCAAAGAAGCGAGCGTCCACCTGGCCGTCCTTATCCCTCAAAGCTTTAGCAGGCCAGAAAGGAAAACCTTTCAGTTTAGCCCAGACCAATGGATGGGGCTGAGACTGGGTATAACAAAATATGTATAAAGGCAAAGCACTTTTAGTTACCATTCACTACTCTTCGACTGAGCCAGAATACTTTAGATAATGCTATTCTGTACTGGCAGATTGGTTTGTTCACTAGTCCATAAAGGAAAAAAAAAAGCGATTAACTTACGCAAGGTTCACAAAACCAGTTGTCCCTCTTTTGGCAAGCTGACAAGTAGCACTCTGGACAAACTTCAATTTCATTCATCTGGAGATGAGACAGACCCGGCATCTCATTCAGTGTAAGAATACTGACCTTAGCTGCAAAATCTACTTCCCAGAATGTTTCAATCTACTGATCCAAAAGCACAATACTCACTTCATGCTCACAGATCTTGACAATAACCTTTGCTGTTGCTGTCAGTTTATGATTCCCTGTGTAAGGAACAATCATAGGGTTAATACTGAATTCTGTAGTACAAAAGCAAATAGAGAAGGTTTATATCAGAACCAACCTCCATTGTAAATGATACAATTGTGGAGGATCCATTTCACATCTGCCAGAAAAGCCTCAGTGCAGCCATACATCTTCTTTTTGATATTCTGTGGACACAGCACTGGTCAGATAGATGATCCGTTTTAAGCACCAGTACAATGTTTTTCACATGTTAACATTACATGTTGAGTCACCTTCTCCAGGGTGCACAGGTCCATGGGGTGGAAGATGTATTCTGCATAGTCTGGATGTTGCTCCAGAGAGACAGGCTTTTGAAATGGCTCTGTCTGCATATTGAGGAAATTGGAAAGTATATATTAGTGCATTACACACCTGGAGTTGTTGCCCTAGACCTATACAAGAAAAGGTCTAACTTGTTTCATCTTCGCTTATTCAAAAAAATGTTAAAAATTACTGATGCAGTTACAAGGATTTACATATGGCAAAAGCTAATTCACTATGGGTTGGTTTGTTTGACAGGTATATATTTGAATATAGCTTGAAACAAAAGCTTATGCTTAATCTGTCTGGGAAACTAGCCCTATGTGTCTAACCATTTTTATACCATAGTGAATAATTGAAAGAAAACAACACATTTTAATGCGAAATTTTCATTTCTATCATCAATACACCCCTCCATCTCTTTCTACGGTATCTCGTTTGCATTTTTTGTGATCAAATGTAGGAAACTGTGTGCATCCTGTGGGAGAGAAATACAAGTAGAGGTGACAGGGGTTTAACCACATATTCACCAACATTCAGGTAACCCTTTCTGAGAGGTTTTGCTTGAGCCAAACTAGATAGTATATCATCAGAGCTGTGTATAATAATGACACATTCTTAAAATGAAATCTTGACACACAGTAAGTCATAAAATAGCCTTACCCCCGGCTGCTTCATTTTCTGCAGGGCAAACTTCAGCAGGTATGACAGTTGTTCCAGATTCAGCATGGTCATGGCTTTGCTCTGAGTCTCAATGCATTCTGCCACTGTTATTTTCTGGAACAAAGAGTTCAAAGGCTGTAATACAGCAACTTAGTTTCTAAACTACTGAGTGGTTACTGCTATAGTCTTACCAGTAGATTTAGAGAATAGGTTAATACAAAATCAAGCTAAGCACAAACTAGGTCAGATATGAAATAGAGAAAATAAAACATGCTCTCTATGACATTAAAGGCTTCATTCCATATGATATTTAACATTCTCTCTGGTGGTCTTATGCTTCTGTGGTTATTAGTTCATTATTTTTGCCTTAACATTTTTCAATCAGAATGTTACTCTGCCTTTATCGCTGATATTGTGTCTCGT
Source organism: Brachypetersius gabonensis (assembly GCA_037577145.1). Taxonomy (NCBI): domain Eukaryota; kingdom Metazoa; phylum Chordata; class Actinopteri; order Characiformes; family Alestidae; genus Brachypetersius; species Brachypetersius gabonensis. The sequence goes on along the minus strand of JBBJLR010000139.1, from coordinate 1,712,598 downwards.
TCAAAAACATGTCTGGACTGAACCACTTAAAAGTGCCACAAAACACTTTTACTGCCTGAAATCTCCAGTTCTATATGTGAAGTTAAACTACACCATAACAGATATGACAAAGGAAAACATTCACATACCCTGATAAAACTATTATTTTCTGACACGATAGCTCTCAATGGACAGCTACTGCAGTTTCTAGACACATTTTGTTATAACTGTAGATAATATATGCAACAATTTACATTAGAGATGCTGTGAGTGCTGCCAATCCAGCGAAAAAAAAGTAGAACAGCTTTATAAATGGGCTTGTATTCTTGATCACATAAAATCAAGGAATTTAAAACGGGCTGTTTTCCATTTTTTGGACTGCATGCGAAATGTACGACTAATATGTCAAACAGTTTTTAAAGAAGTGGGAAAAATTATTTATTCCATCCCTTAATTTACAAATGTCTGCTTCTTAATGAGGAACTACAATGACTGGCTATGATACGGCTGGCTGTGATAAGCTGGTCTTGACATGCCTTTATATTTCACACCCAACCAAGGTGCTGCATGCTACCACTCCTAACCCCTACGCTCTCACTTTTCCACTGGGTACCTCACACTCAGGACAGAACCAGTCGCCTTCGGGCTCAGCGGCCAGTTTGAGGCACTTGGCGTGGTAGACGCGCGGGCAGAGCTCACAGCAGAGCACCTGGCCCTCACGGTGGCACACCCAGCAGTAGAAGTCGTTCCTCCCATCCTGTGGCACAACATCAACAGGGTCTGTGGTGAGTGCTGGCTGCTTGACATAGTAAAAGGGACCATGTCTTAGCTCACACTGAAACGCAGGCAAGAGAGACAGGGGTAGGGGGTCAAAACACATGCCACAACACTGCAGGGGAGAAGTAGCAAGACTGCAAAAGTCAAAGCACAAACACAGGCAGTCACTATAGATGGTGTGCTATAAGCAGGGGGAGATAACCCTGTTCCTGGAGAGATGGACAGGGAGGTTTTGCTCAAGCAAAAAGGTGAAGAAGTCCTAAATCTAAACTAAACCTCTCCAGGAGGAGGGTTGACCGCACCTTCATAAAGCAACAAATACCAACCACAGATGCAGGTTAATGAACATACACAGGGTCAAAAATGCTCACTATGTAAGCTGAGGGGAGAAATAATATTTACATTTACGGCATTTATCAGACGCTTTTATCCAAAGCGACTTTCATTCCCTAACTACAGGAGAATAAAAGGGACCGCCTCCCTAAGGCAACTTAAGGGTCTTGCTCAGGGACCCAGTGGTGGTGCTGAAGGTAGGATGACCTATTGGTCTGGAGGCAAGTATCCTAACCACTGAGCTACCTCCACCCCATATATACCAACTAGAAATGTGCATATTTCATGTTTGAGCAACTTTCAGTTGTGTTTAGTCACAAACTGTGGTGTGTAAGCAAGTGAAAGTGACCATTCTGTCATACGTTAACACACACCAGCACACAGTGTTAACAGCACGAAATTGGTCCTCTGCATTTAACCCATCCACAGCTCAAGCAGTCTTGGGAATCGAACCCACGACTTCCTGACCACTAGGCTACCAGCTGCCCCACAGTCCTGTTTGCTTTCAAATCTGTAGTGCAATAACACTACAGAATTCAGCTATTTCACATTAGTGGTTAAAAAGTGATTAAAAATGTGCATAGACACTCTAGGTGAAGGAAATGCTTCTTGAGACGCTTAAAGGGGAATTCAACTGATTTTTCAAATTTCTGCAGAACTGTTAAGACATATGTGGTTTGTTGTGTGATATAAAAATGATTGTCACTAAAAGTTCTCACCAAAATGTTTACAAAATGTTTATGAACATGCTGCCTGATACCCATGACAGGGTTTTACAACAGTTGGTTGTTTGCTGTGTGCTTAGGCTGACTTTGTCCTTGGTGGGATGTGGAACTCCAGTCCTGGAGGGCCGAGGTTTTGGTGATTTCCCTGCTTAGAAACACCTGGTTTACTTCAGCAGTTAATTGTCAGATTTAATGAATACGTTCAAGGAGGAGAACCATGAAACGGTGCTGGACACCGACTAGGGCTGCACAATTAATCGAATTTTTAATCACGATCACGATTTTGGCTGCCGCGATTATATTAAGATGATTGTCGGCGTATGAGTACGAGTGTATGATGTTTGTGTTGCCGTTGCTTTGTATTTTGTTCTGTGTTTGTGTGGCTGGTTCTTGTTTTACAGATGCAGACTTTGGAGTGATTAGCCAGCGACAGCAGTCTTCATCTGGACCTTCAACCTCCTCCACTTCTTTTTTTTTCTTTCTCTCTCTCTCTGTCTCTCTCTCTCTCTTTCTTCCTTTCCTCCTCCACGCTGTATTTTCTGTACCCCTGTCTGATTTGGCTGAATTTAAATTAATAAATAAATAATTCAGATTACAAGAGGGGCATAAACTTTCAAGTTCAACTTGGCAAGCGAAGGTGTCTGGCACACCAAGGCACCCAGAGCTTCATAATCTGTTTGCCAAGATGCCAGACACGACAGGTTAAAAAAAAAATAATAATTTTTTTAAAAAGATGATCGTCGGCGAATAGCAGCTCTGCTGCACATGAGATCAAGCACTTTCTCAAACAATATGTAAGCCAACCACCAGGGGGCAAACAAGAGATTAGGGCTTCAGGAAGCTGCCTTAAAAAGATGCGCGTGTGTGAGAAAAAGTGTGTGTCTGTGTGTGCGTCCGTGTGTGACAGAGTGCGCGCGTGCATGCGTGAGACTGTGAGTGCGTGTGTGTGCGCGCGTGTGTGCGCATGTGAGAGTGTGTGTGCCTGTGTATGCACGCGTTTGTGAGAACGTGTGTCTGTGTGTGAGTGTGTGAGAGCGTGTGCCTGTGTGCGCGCGTTTGCGTGAGAGTGTGTGTGCCTGTGTGCGTGCGTGCTTGCGTGCGTGCCTGTGTGAGAGTGTGCGTGCGTGCGAGTGTGTGTGTTTGTGTGTGCATGTGAGAGTGTGTGTTTGTTCCTTGTAATATTTTTTTCATTTGTTTGCACTTTGATAGCACTTTGCAGTTGCATGTTTATTTTTTGTAAGGCCTTTATCTTGAGTAAATTTGATTTTATTATTTTTATTTTTGAGGTTTCATATTGAACTGAAAGGCTTGATCACTTACTGTTTGTTTAAAATAGAAAGTGACATAAAAATATGTGTTTTACCTAAAATAATGAATAATTGTGATTAATAATCGTGATTTCAATATTGATCAAAAATAATTGTGATTATCATTTTGGCCATAATCGTGCAGCCCTAACACCGACCCTCCAGGACTGGAGTATGACACCCATGAGCTAGATAATTCTCACCTCACCTGGTGTTGGGGAGGCCAGAGGTAATTAGTGGGTGTACCTTAAACTCTCCCAGAAGTAAAAAGTACTCTGGTGCACTTTCAGGCAATACTTCGAAGTCCACCCGCAGTCAAGTATCCTTTCTTCTCTATCCTTTTCTATTTTTTCTCTATTTACTTACTTAATACACATTAAGAAAATGTGCTGTACATTTTCACAAGATTTATAAAAGATACATTCCCCATCAGCATAGCAGAAATCACAGAGACCTCTCTGAGCTGCTTTTTGTCCACAGCCTTCTACAGTAGTTCATGGTGTTCTGCAGAATTGCCAATCCTGCATCAAGAGAGTGGACTTCATTTCTGGACTGGCGTCTCTCCACTTCCTGGCCCTCACAGAGACATGGATCACAACAGAGAACACCGCTACTCTGGCTGCTCTCTCCTCTGCCCTTTTCTTCTCTCATCTCTCACTGTCCTCACAGTACAGGCAGAGGAAGGTGTGCAGCTTTCACATAGGTGTTGCCTTACACCCATCAGTCTTTCCCAGCTGGCCCTCTGGGTAACTTCAATGACGAACTGGACATCCTCCTGAGCTCATTTCCAACTGACTACTCTCCACTCATCCGTCTCAGGGACTTTAATCTTCCAGGTCACAATTTGCAGACATGCAAGCTTGCGATGCACCCATCATCCTTCGGCCCATCCCTTGGCGAGTCTCCTCCATCCAAAATCTTGCCTTATTTTTAACGAGATCACTTCTTTTGTTCATTGTACCATCCACTCCTCTACATATTTGCCTATCGTCTTCTATCTTTCGAATTTCATCTTCAGACCTCTCCTCACCCACACGTAACACCTGTAATCCATCCTCTCTATTTTGTCTTCCTTATCTCTACCCAACTCTACTAACTCCTGTCCATCTTCAGTTGAATCAGCCACCTTCTCTCATCTCTCCACAGCTCGATTAATCTACTCTGCCTCTCGTCTTCCAGTCTGACGCATGTCCTCTGGTTCCATGGCTGTCTGAGGTCCTGCGAATTTATCAAAATTTGCTACTGATTTAACTTCTGCAAAGTTTTCCTATTACAGAACCAAGTCAGCATCCAACCCTCGCAATGTCTTTGCCACCTTTTCATCACTTTTTAAATCTCCCTGTTTATCCAGCTCGCTCTCTGAGGCCATTGCTCCTGGTGGGTCCCACAAACCACATCTCCGCTCGACCCAATCCCGTCGAGTGCGCTCCAGATATCATCTTTGGATATAATCCCGCATATCACCTACATGGCTCCTTAACGACTGGCCATGTCCTGTTTGCTTTCAAATCTGCAGTGGTCAGACGAATTCTGAAGAAACCCACGCTGGATTCTCTCATTCCTTTCAAAAGGACTGGAATGTCTGGTTTATAACCAACTCAACATCTTTCTTTCTCAAAACAGGCTTCCGGACCAGTCTGGGTTCACGGCTGCCCATTCTACTGAAACTGCACTACTAGCTGTCTTAGAAGAACTTCATGCTAGATGAGCCAACCTGTCGTCTTCTCTGATTCTTCTTGACCTTTCTGCAGCCCTCAACACAATCACGATGAGTAACAGTTATTCATCTAGCACGACACCAAGATTTCATACCTTCTTTGAAGGGAGGATGACGATGAATCCAAGCAAGACTGAGCTTGTTTTCATCAAAGGGAGTCACAACTTCGTTTCTTTTGAGAAGTCTATTATCGTCCCCTCAAAGAAGGGAAGAAATCTTAGTCATGCTAGATGAACAACCGTCACTCGCATACTGACCACCACTCCAGAACATGCAGATAGCTTCTACACAACATCAGAAGAAACCGACCCTTTCTCACCACTAAAGCTAGTTACTCATCTAAACTGGACTACTGCAGCCCTCTACTGGCTGGACTTTTACTGAAGGTAATGATTCAGAATGCAGCCGCAAGGTTTGTCTTCAATGTTCCGAAATTCCACACATCACACCTTTACTAATGAGCCTTCACAGGCTTCCTGTGGCCACTCGCATTAAGTTTAAGACCTTAACACTTGCCTTAAAGGCCAAGAATGAACTTCTTACTCATCAACACTGATCAAGCAGCTTGTCACTTCTCATCCTCAGAGCTTCAAGTTCTGCTCATCTGGAACATCCATGACCCAAAAGAAGAAGACATGCATCACCGCTCTTTTCAGTCTCGGCCCCCCAGTGGTGGAACAAACTCCCTTTTGCAGTCAGATCTGCGTCGTCTGAAGACCCACCTCTTCAAGAAGCACCTTGGTTACTAACCAGCCCTCTCGCTTATCTATTATCCAAAATAATTTAAAAATCTTGGGCACTTACCCTCTTAACTGTTTTTCTTTACTTGTGTATTAGCCTCATACTTTTTTCTTCTTTTTGACAGCGTTTGTTCAGTTGTGTAACTAAGCTAGAAGAACTGGGTTAAAAGATGCTGATTTAAGTCTAGCTTTGAAGGTGTGAAGAACAGATGTGGACGACTGAAGCACTGATGTAGGTCACTCTGGATAAGAGGGCCTGCCGAATGCTGTAAACATCCAATAGTTTTTAGATCTGATTTTTGATATTTAGCATGTTTTAAACCCATTCATGTGTAAGATCAACAAACACCATCATTATTAACACATAATAAAACTGTGATGTGTGGATTTGCTGAGTGTTTTCGATGGCAAATAATCTGCTCTATATTCACTGGCAACACCGCAAGCCCTGGCTCCTATCACCTCAAAACAAAACATCACATATCTCGACTGTACTGTACCATGGGTCTGACCAAAGACACTACAATCAAATGTTATACTGTGAAATGACAAAAGACTAGGGATGCACAATAACGATTTTTTTTTCCCGGAATTTTTCGGAAAACAGAAAATTGCCAAAAACCAAAACACCGAAGGATGCGATTTTTTGTAAAACTGCACTTATGGCTGGGACTGTGTGAACAAATCTCACTATAGTCAAGCGTTGCAATTGCATAAATTAATATTCATCAAGAAAAGAATAAATCTGTTAAAAAAATGAAATGAAAATATTAATTCAAACAATGCGCAATATAAAATAAAATTTGAAATAAAATATTGTACTTGGCCCCACTCATGAATAGACTAAAAGCGAGATAGCAGAAATATTATATATATATGCATTTTAATATTCTGAACGAAGTGCCAGGCGTTCAGAACAAGCGCTTTAAAGCTGCTGAAAGATAAACCACATTCTCTGTAGGCCTTTAACAGAATAGTGTATTAAACAGAGACTGGCAGCCCATATATTAACTGGAAAACTTTCAGAAACACAGACGGAGTGTGGGGGCTCGAAGGGTCTCGCCTCTTCTGGGCTCCATCGGGATGTTTTGATTTTATATGATAAATTAATCCTGATGTTGAGAAAGTCTTTGTGGATGCAAGTATTTCCGTGAGTCTTTCTTAGATATATCGAAATGCGCCACATGACAGACATGTGTGCAGGTTGCGTTTAAAAAAAATAAAAATTTGGTGGCCAAATATTCGGTGCTCCCTACAAAAGACCACTTGACATTCACTTCAGTACACTCTTGTCTAATCCTTGTCAGACAAAACAAAGTATTTAAATGTGCAGAAACTTTGAAAAACTGGTTGAACTCCCATTTAAAACAGTTTCAGGCTACCTTTAGTGACCCATAACTCACATGTATTTGACCATTTTAAATTATAGTGAATCTGACACCAAAAAGAAATGAAAGCGTTCTCTACCTGATCTTTGTTATTGGGCACTAATCCAGGTTTCTTTTTCTTCTTGGCAGCAGAGGGAGATGTGTCAGAAGGTGAATGTCCATTAGAGGAATGAGGCGGACTGGATGCTCTCCGCTTCTGTGCTGCTTCTGCTGACCCTAGATCAGGAACTGTGCAGGGTGAAAGAAACCTCTTCAAGCTGCATGAAAACTGACAAACCCACATGCCCAGAGGAAGTTACACCCAGCTTAACTCTGAAGGACTGACTGGCCCACCTTTGCAGACTCAAAACTGACACATACTTCAGTGGAATAAAAGTGACTAACTGCATGACACTCAAGCTATGGGAGCTTAAGGAATTTTCTGCTGCCATGCAAAACTAAAATACATTTTACCTGAGGAAGCAAAAGTCTAATAAAGGAGAGGGAAAGGAAAACAGCATGCCATTCTGCTAAAACCCTGATAGAGCTTACCTTTAGGCACTGACACCTCCATCCCTTCAACGGCATCAGATTCTGTCTTGATCTCCTCCTCAGCCAAACTATTGTAAGGCATGACAGTGGAGGGGGGAAATGGGGGAGGGGAAGGAGACAGAGAATGCAAGAGAGGGAGACAAAAAAAAATGTGTGAAAGGCTGTGGGCGTCTCATAAGGTTTGCACCTGAGATAGAAACCTGAGGTGATGCAATCAAATCTCAAGAGATTTCTTGTTGTTCACTGCAGCAACTCACCTTTCCATCTCACAATTAGAATGTGAGAAATTTAGTGCTGAAAAGAGCGATATGCCCTGAGGTCATAATTGCAGCATGCAAAAATCGTCTCAGACTTAATGTTGACATTCCAGGAAGCAACAAATAAAGAGAATTTCCCTGGTAACAAGTCCTTCTCTCACCAGAGTCAGGCATTTTCATGAGGTTTAGTCCTTTGAGCAAGGGGTAAGTCACAAGAGACTGACGTCTCCTAGTCAACTAGGCTAGCACTGAAGCATACTCATAAACAGGTTAGTCCCATTAGATAAACAACCACTAAGACGGTTCTCCAGTTACTTAATCAAGGCCTTTAACTTCAGACAGGATAAAGATCTCAGTGCCATAAGTCAGGAAGTTATGAGGATATCAAGTTATACTATTGAGGCGGAGCTCAATCAGCCTCAATAACGTAACTTAAGAGTATGATCCAGTAAAGAAGTCCGGAATATACACGTTAATCGCTATTTGTTTATAGTCTTTTTATTATTAAAGTTCTTTATGAAGGCTCTTTACAGTGGTGCCATGGAGCAACCGTTTTGGTTCCTTTTAATCAATAGCACAGGTTAAGTTTCATGCTCTTCAAGGGGTCAGTCCTGCTGGTTTCATCAGTCCACAATAGGAACGCGTCTCATTCAGCTGCCAGCGGCAAAGTCCACTGAGGTCACATCCAAAATTCCAACTTAACCACTGCTGGAGGGGGAGGGTAGACAAAGACAACACAATGAATGGGCCCTATAGCACGGTAAAGGTATGAGGAAACTGGACCATGGATCAGGTAAAGGCCTGAGGCTCTTGCCCACACTGCTACCAAATTTCATCCCTATTCGCTTACCATTAGTACCCCCGAATGAAACTGATTTTATTTGCGCTGAATGTCTGACAAAGTATAAATGAAAACCGAATGTGTTCCTCAAGCTTCCTCAAACTAAAAAAAAATAAAAAGAGATGGTAGGCTATGTAACATTGAAGCAATGGGCGTCACGACGAACACAATCATTTTATTAACAGTAGCTTTTGGCCGCAGTGAGTTTCAAAAGCAGTGCCTCAATCATTCCAGACAATACAGCTCCAGACAATTAACTGAGGCAAAAAAATGAAGTTCACTTGGGCTGATGAGGCAAGTCAGGCCACAACATGTTATCCATGCCAAGGAGCAAAACTCACCTGATCACAAGAAGGCCTCAACAGTCCAGCTCTTGTGTTAAATGTTCTGACAGGTAAAAAGATATCAGCAAAGTGGAATTTTTGGTGCTGTGAGGGATTACCAGAAAGTGTTTTTCAGAAATGCCTGGGTATAAATGAAAATCGGTAGGCCTTGGGGGGGCTTTCCCCGCTGGCCTAGACTCAGGCTGGAAGGAATGCCACCAGGAGTTCACATGAGGGCCATGGCTCCTGAATGAAGACACAATCCCGTTCATCAGGATTTCACTCCCTGCGTGAGATAGGTGTGGTGTGCTCACAGAGTCCAAGCTGTCAGCTTTTGGTGGAGGATCTAGATGAGGATCTCTGTCAAAATAAAATAAAATAAAGTCCTTGACTTGATCCACAGGCTGCTATAGGATGTGTTCAGAGGCGCTACAACTGAGCTCCACCACACAAAAACGTGCGACCAAAAAAAAGGGAAAGATCTTCAAGAACGTTCTAAGGAAGCGATCGACAGCTCTCAGTGCCAACAAAGGCCATCCAATCTGAGGGCCCGTTGCTCAGAAGAAATGGTAAGAAAGGTTGCGGCTGTGAATGTGGAGATAACTGGTCAGAGTGTAAGCCGAGGTCTTTTTTTTTTTCCTCTCTTTCTCTCTCTCCTCACAGGAAATGAGAATGGCTGCTGCTTCCCCTCCCCCACTGCTCTGCTGAAGGGCCCCCTCCCCCCTCCCTCTAGGCCTGATCTGGCACGTCCACGCCACAGGAGCTTTACAGTAAACATGGACAGTGAACAGTCAATATAGGTCAGACTCAGGAGCAACGTCAAACATAAGGAAGCATAAACGAAGAGCAAAATTGTGAGCAAACCCTGCTGCGGTGGGTACAGACCAGAAACTCAAAGAGGTCTGGCAAGATTTTCAAGCACACGTTCAGAGTAGTCCCATCCCTGAACAGAAACAAACCAGATCTTTGTGAGACATAGCTGATGAAATAATACTCCAGGTTTCAAGCACACTCTTCTTAAATAAACGGACAGCACTCTGCTTCAAAACATGCTGGAAACCTTTAACATACCTGTGGTGGTTTCATTTGAAAAGAACACCACAAGAAAAAACCCTCGAGACGCAGTTTCCTTGAGAGAGGCATGACATCTGTTGTCCTAGGCAGCGTTCTTGAAAAATCTCATGCCACATTTCTTATGTTAATGCATATTTTGGAAAATATGTACAAAGTAAGACAAATATCTCATACTAAGCACAGGTTCACACAGTATCTATGATCAGAAATGTACAAAATCATACCTTTTTTAATAAACAAAGCTGATGCAAGGTCCGTTTGATGACCTGTACAATCTGAATCAAAGACGATTGTGAAATTATCCAGAACAGGCCCTTCTTTACCCCCTGGGCAGGTTGTGACTGTGTCTCCGATTGGCTGAGACTCTCTCACAAGCCCGGCCGATTGGCTAGCTGTTCAGTGCCTCTCTGTTCCCTGTGTATTGCTCACTCTTTCATATTAAGAACACAAAATACCAAAACTCTATGGGGAAGCTCAAATAATTCTTAAATATTAGGAAAAGACGTTTGCACATTAACCTTGTAACACGATCCATTCAATAAAATGGTTCATATGGTTTAAATTTAGCCTCTTCAAGACAATTTTACATTTCATTACCAGTGGCAGGCAAAAGACAAAGGGGCATGGTGACCTCAGCATGAATGATGGGTTTTGTGATTTAAGACGTTCTGCTTCACTCTTTTGCCATCATTTAAGAACAATGTCAATCTCCAACATGTAACCTGAAATATCCAGAAAATTATCTGGAAATATCAACTAAATGTAAAAGCGCTGTCTCGGCTCAAACAGATCATGAGCCAACATACGGTAGTGTGCTCAGATCGAGAAAGCGAAAATAACACAGAATATGTTACAGAGGCCAAGACAGCCAAGGGACATATGGAATCGGTTTCCCTGGACAGAGATTAAACCTTGTCCTGGATTGCTTTATCCATACAAAGGAGACAATGGAGAATGCTCATTCTAAATACTGTGTAGTCTAGACTCTGGGCAGGAAAATTAAAAGAATGAAAAGAATCATGAATTAATTCTTCAATACTCTGTACCAAAATGCCAAAAAGAGTCTGTTTTAAAACATCTCATCGACATTTAAATCTCACAGGTGATTCACCATAAAACATTGTGTGTGTGTGTGTGTGTGTGTGTGGTGCTTCCAGAGCAGAGCAATAATATAAAAGTACCATAAAATATTCAAATGTGCAAAATGTAATAGGTCCATTCAGATAGGTCACTCTCTCATCAAGCAGAAGATTAACTCTTGATTTAAACTTTATAATTTACAGCTGAATTTTTTTGTCAAGGATTTCATAACTTAATGTAGCTGTCTTTTTGAAACTGTGTGTTCTGTACCCTGTCCCTGTCATGGACACTAATAGCTGCTTCTGTTTTATGTGCCACCATTTTCTCTGCCACGCTCAGTGACACACAGGCAGACACTGGGCCAGTCAGTCAGGCGACAAAAGAGGGACAACATTCAAGACAACTGGAACCTCCCCACCAACCCAAGTCCTTTCCCTGCACCAAGGGGGGCATCATTAGGGCAGAATGAGGGCCTTGCTCCGACTCCAGACCAGGTTCCTGGGAGAAGGCAACACTGTGCCTGATATCTGTTTGCCACTTCAGCAGTGAGTAATGGCTGACTTGTTTGCTTTGCTATCATGTGACATGACAAGGCCCAAAGCTCAGGAGTGAGAATCAGAAGAGAGAAAAGCCTGATTTCCCCCTCCTCAGGGCCCCGCCACCTCCGCCTCCGCCTCCGCCTCCTCCTCCGCCTCCTCCTCCTCCTCCTCCCCTCCCACACCCCCCGCCATGTTTTTCTATGAGAGGCCTTCAGTGTAGACCCAAAATATATACATACACATTCATATTTATATATATATATAAAATGAACCGTGTCAACGGTGAATATAAGTACGTGGAAGAACAACAAAGATCAGAATAAAATAGAACGCTTACCTCTGCGGATGCATGGCTGAAATTGTGTAATGTCACTGCTTTAGGAAAACATGGAGGACATTCTGTCTTTAGATCAGGCAAGGCTCTCCTCCCCACAGGGCCCGTGCACGCGTGGGATCAGAGACGCGCCCTGATTGGCTGCTCTCCCACCGGCGGCATGTTAGGCGGCCTCTGATTGGCCGAGCCGCTTCCTCACTGAATTATCTTTGTTCTGCCAGTTGGAGAAGGAGAGGAGAGGAGAGGAACAGCGAGAACGAGGCCTAGGTTCATCCAGAAGAACTGCTGGACAAACACCAGCTGTAGATGTTTCTAGAACAGCCAAGAAACGTTAGTTTAGCTTTTTATACCAGAAAATGACAAGGAAATTATGTTTAAAAACGTCCACAGGCGTTTGCTAAATCCCTTCCTCTTGCTAGAGCCATCGCAGAAACAGGGCAAAACGACAACATGGCACCCCTGGTGACTACAGCATAATCACATTTACATTATATTGTGACCGTACATTCAATAGTTAAGAGGTGTGTGCCAGCCAGTACTTTTGTCCATATAGTGTCTATAGCAGGGAAACGAGTAGCACCTGCTTTGCATTGGTGCGTTTGAAAGACAGACTACTCGTTTCCCCTGCCATAAACACTACATGGACAAAAGTACTGGGACACACTTCTTAATTATTGAATTCAGGTGGTCCCTGACTTCTGTTGACGTGCAAACTTAATGCTTCAGTATACCAAGACTTTATGGACAATGCCATGTTTGGAGAAGAAACGTTTCTTTTCCAGCATGATTGTGCCTCAGTGCAAAGAGCAAGATGCATAAAGAATCAGAATCACGTTTATTGGCCAAGTATGGGAGTGAAATCAAGTACAATCGTATAAAATGAACCATTGAACATTGGTGAAAAAAAATCTGAAAATATTTTAAGAATTTTGAATCTTAAATAAACATAATTTAAATTACAGTAAGTTCTTAGCTAGAAAAAATAGCAAAAGGAAGAATCTCTAACAGCAGCACAGAACATGAAGAAACTGCCCAGTGATGTTTTTGCCCTCTTCTCTGTGGCTCTGGGTGAAGAGTTTTGGAAAAACAACATTTATTGCAGTTCAGTCAGTCTTCCGCGATATATATATATATTTTTCGCGATATGTATATTGCTCATGTTGATATCACGATGACTGTAAATTTGCGATACATTGTGCAGCCCTGATATAGATATAGATATAGATACAGTAATACCCCAGGTTTACGGGGCTCAGGAGTCATGGATTCAGTCACACTCAGGATTTTTTTTGAGAACCAATAACTCGGAAATTGCAAATATTCTGTGCCTTTTTCGCATTTTTGTGGCAATAAATATATTTTTTCTGGATGTTTTCACACAAGGGGACATTCTGAGTTGAATATCTGGGCGGGGAAAGCACTCAGACACTTCAAACTCCACAGTTCGGTAGATCTCCAGGAGACCTTTCCAACCAGTCCACATTTGTATTTTTAGATAGATCAGGTTTTATTCTCTGAAACCATTCACCTCCCCACAGTGTCCCAAAACTTTTGTCTCGCAATCTAACGAGTTGCATATCTCGCCAGGGAATTTAAATTTAGTGTTTACACCATAAAAAAATAGGCATTTTTTAAAACCAAAACACAACATTGCGGTTTTTCTCTATATGCGGGAGCTCTTGGAATGTATAGATTTATCTATGTGTATATAAA
>JBBJLR010000139.1:1638918-1651933 GCA_037577145.1 Brachypetersius gabonensis | reverse complement strand
GTCCAATACAAGACAGCACAGATAAACCAGTGTCCAATACAAGACAGCACAGATAAACCAGTGTCCAATACAAGACAACACAGATAAACCAGTGTCCAATGCAAGACAGCACAGATAAACCAGTGTCCAACACAAGATAACACAGATAAATCAGTGTCCAACACAAGACAGCACAGATAAACCAGTGTCCAATGCAAGACAGCACAGATAAACCAGTGTCCAACACAAGATAACACAGATAAATCAGTGTCCAACACAAGACAGCACAGATAAACCAGTGTCCAATGCAAGACAGCACAGATAAACCAGTGTCCAACGCAAGATAACACAGATAAATCAGTGTCCAACACAAGACAGCACAGATAAACCAGTGTCCAACGCAAGATAACACAGATAAACCAGTGTCCAATACAAGACAGCACAGATAAACCAGTGTCCAATACAAGACAGCACAGATAAACCAGTGTCCAATACAAGACAACACAGATAAACCAGTGTCCAATGCAAGACAGCACAGATAAACCAGTGTCCAATACAAGACAACACAGATAAACCAGTGTCCAACGCAAGACAGCACAGACAAACGCTAGGTAGCACAGAACCCCAAGACTGTGGAACTGCACATGCGCAGAAGGGCTTGGAGCACATTTCGACATGTAGCGTATTCCTTAGAATTACTGTACTTAACCTGCTTATACCAAAGAAAATAAATTTCAGTACAGTCTATGCACGGGTAACGTCAATATTTTACATTCTAGCAATGGGGTAGACAGCAGTTCCGTGCACTACCAATACGTGTATACCTTGACATTTTCTTTAAGGGTTATGTATTAAACTGAGTATAAGATAAAATAAAAGTGCTTTGGGAGCATATTTGAGGGCATATTTATGGTTTACGCTATAAAAATAGGCATTTTTAGGCATTTATTTTACCCCATCACAAATTTATGGCATTTCACAATTTGCGGGTGCTTTTGCAAACATGAAACCCTGATGAATTTCAGGGGTTTCCTGTATAAACAAAAGCCATATAGTGTGTATGTATGTATATATATTGGGGCCAATGGCAGCTCTTGGTCAATATTTTTGGTGAAACAAACCACCCTCCATCCTCGTTCCGCATCGCAATGCAAACGGTACCTCGCCGCCCCTGGGCAGCTTGATTTTCTTTCCAAGTCCTGCTTTTACTAGACTTTGATGTAGCTTCTCTCTCCTGCTCTTCCCTCAATCTCCTCATAGTTAAATGTTAAATCACTACAAAATACAAAAAGTGCTTTATTGTTTATATCTTACAAACACCTAATAGTACTGTTTATTTCAACGGTACATAGTTAACAATATTTCTAAATAATCCCAAGAAAACATATCTAACCTCTTTCTCACCTCATAAATGAATGCTACCCTCCTGATCTTCTTGGTGAAGTTGATCTTCTTGGTGAAGTTGGGATTTTTCTCCAGTTCCAGCTTGGCTGGGTGGTGGTGGGGATCGCTAGCAAGCGGTCAAGCTAACAAGCTAATGCACTTCCTTCTGTGCACTCATAGACAAATAATAAAATATCAAATAAAAATAAATGTTATTAATAAATACTAGTAAATAATATGTTCTGCGTTTTGTTATGTATGAAGCTTTAGTCTCACACTCAGGGTCAGAGCTCAATACATAAAATAGAACCAAGTGAAAACAAAGGCGGTGATTGGCCGCAGTGTTATGTCGATCATTTTGAAGTGGAGAACTACCCAATCACAGCAGGCAGTCACTGTTTCACGGGTGGGACTTATTTACCATTAGAGTCCATTGAATCCTGGAAAATCCACGAGCCGCCGGGTCTATGGAGATTTACATTAAAATGAATGGAGACGCTGTGAAACTTTTTCACTGTAATTCTCTGTTTCACCGCATTAGGAGGGTGGCGCTGTGTCTTATTTTTGACCAGAGCTGTATACAACTCTAACGCTACTGAGAAGCTGAAATTACCAGAGCAAACTTATTTTTTATTTTTATAAATTAAAAATGAAAAAAAAAATTGTTTCACAAAAATAAAAAGTGTGAACTAGGACGGAGATTGCTTTGAGCCAGACCTTCTCATCCTGACCTCATAAATGCTCTACAGCAGGCGTGTCTAGCCCCGGTCCTGGAGGGCCAGTGTCCAGCACAGTTTGATGGTTCTCCCTTTCAAACAGAATGAACTAAACCTGACAATTAACTGGTGAGGTAAGCCAGGTGTTTCTGAGCAGGGAAATCACCAGAACATGCTGGACCACGACCATCCAGGACTGGAGTTCCACACCCCTGCTTTACAGAAATCCCCACAGAAATTCCAAAATCTTACGGAAAGAAGAGAGTAAGCTGTTATAGCTGCAAAGAGGGGACCGACTCCATATTAAAGGTTTATGTATTTGAAAGCAATGTTATTAAAGTCCCTGTTGGTCAGGCGTCCCAGTACTTTTATCCATACAGTACAGATAGATACATATCAGTGCTGTATATACAGTACTGTGCATAAGTCTTAGTCCCCTGAGAAAATGATGCTTAAAAGCTGTTTCCTGCTGGACAGTAGTGTTCAGTTAGTGTTAAACTCATACATTACAACAAACACAAACAACATTAATACAGTAAACGACATTAACACAGTAAACGACATTAACACAGTAAACTACATTAACATAGTAAACTACATTAATATAGTGAACTACATTAATACAGTAAACTACATTAATTCAGTAAACTACATTAACACAGTAAACTACATTAATGCAGTAAACGACATTAACGCAGTAAACTACATTAATACAGTGAACTACATTAACACAGTAAACTACATTAACGCAGTAAAGTACATGAATACAGTAAACTACATTAACACAGTAAACTACATTAATACAGTAAACTACAACTACATATATATACATTAATACAGTATATACATATATATATATATATAATGTCATGTAGTGTACGTGCATTCCAAGTACATATTGTACCATTTTCTGAGTAATTACTTTATATATTGTATCTTCAGTACCACGGCCTAGGTCTCGTATGCAACCACTGAAGATCAGATGACTTGAACAGTTCAAAATGTAGTAGTTCTAAACGTACTACTCCCTGCCTCATGTATCCTACTGTATCCTACTTACTTTGCAACCTTCGATTATTTATCAAGGCACACTTATTTACTGGAATTTAGGTTTACAGCAAGTGACAGAAACTAAAAGTTCACAGCAAGTGATAGAAACTAAAAATAAAAATCAGAGACAAATTTAAGTAAACACTTTATTTTTTTGGTAGCAAAAAACAGCACCTCATGGTACACCGTGGACATTTCTTTTTGCATCTGACAGAGTACAGTGGGAAGACATTCTCTACAGAGTAGGCACACTAAGGCGGATCTGCCACAAGCAAGCCGCTCTTTAACGCGAACGTTAACATAAACCCTTCATAAACGAACGCGAATACGTGTCACAGTGCGCTGAACAACGGAAAGAGCGGCCGATGCTGGTGGCAGATCTAACATTCTCCAGCTTATAGAAGTGGACCTGAAGGCATGTTGTGCAAGACAGTACAGTTTTCGTGGAGCAAACTGAGAGCGTTTGTTTTAGTGTAGAACATGGACATGAGCGTAAGGCACAGTGTGAGAAGATATTGTTTGGTCCCTTGCAAACACTTGTGTCAGAGTGAAAGCATTTTATTGCTCTACAGCCTGGTTTATGACTGTATCCTTCTAGAACTGCTTACTTTGGACCTCTATCTGACAGGTTTAGAGGCGGGACAAGGAAAGGGTAAGAACACGAGAAGGTTACGGGACACGCGCCGGGCTTAATCTTGAACGACCTCAGAAGACTCGGACACGACTTTGCCGTCCTTGGTCTCGATCATTTTGATGACCACACTCTTCTTGCTCTGGGTGACGCTGCTGTCTCCGTAGCCGCTGCCGGATGTGTAGCCGCCCCCGGAAGTGTAGCCGCCCCCGGAAGTGTAGCCGCCCCCGGAAGTGTAGCCGCCCCCATAGCCGCCTCCATAGCTGCCACCGTAGCCGGAGGAGAGACCACTAGAGAAGCCACTAGAGTAACTGCTGTAGGCACTGCCAGCGCTCTCCATTGGGAAAGAGCTGTAGCTCGCTGTTGAGCACAAAATATAACAGGTGAGAATTTTGTCTAATCAAATGTACTATTAATATATTTTCCGTTCATGTCAAATCGAGCAAAGCTTACGGCTTTAAAACAGAAAGGAAGAAAGACTGACAACTTACAGCTTTGTTTGGAGATGTTGATGGTTTTGATTCCAGTTGCCAGTCTGGAAGAACAGGGTTAGATGTTTATCTTCTTGTAAAAGACATGTCGAAATTGCAAACCTGGCAAGAATGAAGAGCCTCACCTGTCCTCCTCTCCTTCCAGGAGTTTCCTGTAGGTGGCGATCTCTATGTCCAGGGCCAGTTTGACGTTCATCAGATCCTGATATTCTCTGATCTGGCGTGCCATGTCCTGCTTAGCTCTTTGCAGGGCCTCCTCCAGATCCTTGATACGAGCCTTGGCGTCCCTCACTGCCATCTCTCCACGTTCCTCAGCCTCTGCGATCTGATTCTCCAGGTTGGCACGCTAAGACAAAAAGACAATGTTAATACTTAGGAGGACAATATGAACACAATATGAACCCTTTCATGTTCACAGACTTCTTTCTTTGTTTAGTTCTTTATTTGTCGAGTTTATTTATGGCACATACAGTAGTTTTGGGTACGTGGAGTCATACCTGTCCCTTTACGGCATCGATTTCTGACTGCAGTCTCTGGATCATGCGGTTGAGGTCAGCAATCTCTGTCTTGCTTGATCTGAGGTCATCTCCGTACTTGTTGGCGGATGTCTGCATCTCCTCAAACTGAGAAAGAGAAGACAATCCGGTATAGATGGTTCAAGGAGGAAGTAGCTTTGTCTTTTTACTGTGCATCTTAATCACTCGAGCATCTTAAAGAAAACAAGGCAGTTGATCCATACCTTCGACTTGTACCACGTCTCTGCCTCGGCGCGGCTACGGTTGGCGATGTCTTCATACTGAGCACGGACCTCAGCCACGATTGCATCCATGTCCAGCTTCCTGCTGTTGTCCATCTCTACCACCACTGAGGTGTCTTTAATCTGAGACTGCAGCTCACGGATCTCCTACAAGAGCAGAACCGAGGGGAGATTTAAGCGAGCGCTCACCATACAAGCGTCATGTTCCAAACACAAACTGGCGGAAATGACTTTTACCTCCTCATAGATCTGTCTGAGGAAGTTGATCTCATCTGTAAGGCTCTCCAGCTTAGCTTCCAACTCAACCTTATTCATGTAAGCTTCATCAACATCCTGTAAAAAAAACAATCCATGATAGTAATTAATATACTTGATTTTAGACTTAATTCTACATCATATTTATTTATAGGTAGAGATGAACAGCAGCTAACCATGTTAGTTTAGTCAAAAACCAGCTGTTCTTACCTTCTTGATGAGGACAAAGTCATTTTCAGCCTCTGTACGCTTGTTGATCTCATCTTCATACCTGAAGAATTGAAAAGAAATGCATTAAGTGTAACTGTCCACTAGGGGGCAGCAGAGTCCAGTCTCTGAGGAAATAGCAATAATGTCACACCTCAGGTTTCACATCCAAATGAACTTGAATGTCCAACGTTTAGCCGTTGACAGATAGTAAGCTCATCATATTTTATGGGGATTTGCAGAAAAGGTGTGCCATGATTTTTTGTTCTGTGGCCTTGCACTATTGGTTTTGACTCATGCTGGTTGCCGGCCAACTTTAATGTGTTTTCTGTTTGAAAAAAACACCTACACTATTATTCAGGGCATGCCAGCCCAGGGATGTAAATCCTGTCAATAAAAGTAATTTGGACAATGGATTCAGCAAAATTAGGGAGGGGCCTAATTCATTACACACACGTGTGCAGTCACATTATTGTATTATTTTACTTTCTTGTTGCGTAAGCCATGCTGGAAACACGGCCTGAAACTATTCCCAAAGCTCTGGTAAAAAAGTGTTTTCTATTCTATCCGTATTTCCAGAGCCTGGTTTATGCTGGGAACACTTAAGTGTACCACAAAAGCCAGCATTCACAAAACTTGGGCAGCATCCATTTGCCACAACCCAAGAGTGGAACACATCCAGCTGAGCTGAAGTGAAACCCAATGACTCACTTATTCTTGAAGTCCTCCACCAGGCCCTGCATGTTGTGCAGGTCGGCCTCTAGCCTCATCTTGTCGTTGCCCAGGCTGTCGAGCTGTCTGCGCAGGTTGGCAATGTAGGCCTCAAACATGGCGTCGATGTTGGAGCGGGTGGTGGTCTGGCCCTGGAGGAGGCTCCATTTGGTCTCCAGCATCTTGTTCTGCTGCTCCAAGAAGCGTACCTGGGTGGGCGAGAGAAGAACGGGGTTTTTGTTTGAGCCAAGACACAAATGAAGACCATATTCAAGACTTCAAAGGCCCAGATTGCCATTGCACTTAGTAATTGAATGGAGCCGTGGTTTTCTGGGCCAGCCTGACATTTCATGGAGCAAACCACAACCACATGCCACCAGGCAGCATGTGAAACACACGAGCCCCACTGGCCCCATGTTGTGTTTGCAGGACAGTGGCTATTTTCCAGGGAAATGGTGACGCACATCCTGATACAAGGCCAGGCGAGAGAGTGACAGGGTGCAGCACATACCCCAGTTTTCCTGTTTTGTGGTGCACAAGGCAAGCAAACGCCTGGTCAAATATGGCAAAAGTGGCTAAAATCTTTGCAAAGGAGTGGTCAGTTTTACTCTTTACAGGAAATATTACAGGAAAGACTCTAAATATTTCACAGGAGTGTAAGAAAGAACTTTTAATTAAGAGATACGTGATGGATTTTACAAATGTGAGTGACCATTGCACCTATGCTAACACACAGCATTCTTTGCTGCCCTGGTGCCTTTATTCAAAGCAGCCTGCCCCGACATGCACTGAACATTCAAGGTAATGCAAAGCAGATTGTTTTCTTTAGGTAAAGAGAATGGAGTCAGACCCTAAAACAGTCTAAACCAGATCATTCTTGCTTGCCGCTGCCTGTGTTTAGAGCTTGTTATGTAACCTGTCCATCTGTTTGCTTGAACATGACACCATTTCACCAGATTAAATATTAACTCGCTAGGGCAGGTCTTGCTGCCGGCTGGCGCAAAACTTCTCAGACTAGGATAAATAACTTTGTTTCAATAAATATAAATATATATACATTGAAGCAAGAATCCTGTGAATTTCAGATACTTTCTTTGGAGCTTACTGCTGCCATGCAGTCTGTTATAAAGGTAAACCATTCATTCTGACCAGTGACACGCCCTGTTCCCCACAGCAACACACATGTAATCTTCTGTGGTGCAAGAAGACAAGTCTGAAGTGGGAGGCAATCGTTCAGATTTCTCAGAACAGGAATTTATGACCACCCTCACGAATCATGGCTCTACTTCTTTAGTTCATTGATTTGGGGGTGACTTCAAAGTGACCAGGAACTCAATTTAACCTTATTTTCTTTCAATTCCTCACCGTTCTGTTCTCAAGTCATCAATTCTGTTAATGCAGTGGTACAAAAGTGTTGTCCTGACTTTCACTTTCATTGACTTCCCTTAAAGTCCTTATGGCTTATTGTCATATTAAGAATCATTACTACCCAGGAACCACTAGAAACTACATGAGTGAGGAATGAAAGTGACCTTCCAAAGGCTCCTCAGAGTTTAAGGTGTCAATAGCAACCAGAGAGATCTAAGCAGTGCTCACCTTGTCAATGAAGGAGGCGAAGCGGTTGTTGAGGGTCTTGATCTGCTCTTTCTCTTGGGTGCGGACGACCTGGATGTTGGGGTCGATCTCCAGGTTCAGAGGGGCCAGGAGGCTCTTGTTGACCGACACGGCGGTGATGGTTGGCACAGCACCACCCATTCCCATACCCATACTTGTGCCCAGGCCCATGCCGCCTCCATAAGCTGAGGAGCTTGTGATGTAGCTACCGCCTCCCAGTCCTCCTCCCAAGCCACGGTTGACCCCTCCATAGGAGCTGCGTGCAGTGTAGCTCTGTCGGCTGACGCTGGGTCCAGAGTAGGACATGCTGCTGAAGCTCCTGGGGACTGACCCGGAGGAGGAGGACTTGACAGTGTAGGATGTTTTCTTAGTGAAGGACATTCTGCCTGCGGGACTGAGCGAGAGAAAGAGAGGGGACAGAGAGAGGAAGCTGGTCTGCTGTGCTGGAGAAACCCGAGCAGCTGGGCAGAGGCAGAGGACACTGCCCCCCTTAGTACACCAGACACAAGAGGGAGGAGGAGCCAAGAAAGACTCTGATTGGCTAGAACTCGAGGTGTATAGTGAAAAGGGAGGTGGGGCTGAAACTCAACACTCTTGTTCTTCCTCCTCTAATCAATACCTGGACATTCAAAGCCACGCCTTTTTGGAATCTGCCTTTCTCTTCAAACACACAGACGAGTTTCTGTGGCATTTCTACCAAGACAGTAAGTCTCTGGGATGTATAAGCCTTGGGGAAATGTGTTAACTTTTTTAAATTGTGTAGTCCTTCTTTACACAATGGGCCATAAAAAAAACGATAGTCCTCTGAGCTTGATTTATTCATACCACACATTTACATTCACTTAAATATAGTTGAGTCAGCATGTATGGACTGTGTTGCCTCAACATAAGACACAATGGCAATTAAAGGCACTGCACTTTCATTGAAGCCAACAAACTACTGGCATAAACATTGGTGGATGATGCAAGTTATAATGAACTTGTTATAGAATTAAATGCAACAGGGAAAGGCTCATACTCATGTGTCTGGTTAACAGTACTGCTACTTTAGCTCCTGGACATTCAAATGAACACCTCATCTCAAAATGGTCTATTCAAATGACTTATGAGGCGGCTTTAATTATCTCTGTAAACTCGTGTGCTGGTGACACTTCATAGCTCTTGGCAATGCAAGTCATACAACAACATAACTGCTCACAGTGGGAGCCCTTTTGCACATGCCTTTGCTTTAACGTTACCTCCAGCACATGTTTTGCTTCTTGTAGCGTTTACCTTGTCATGTGCATCCTATCTGAACACACTTTAAACACTTTAAACTTTATGGGGAACAACCATCAATCACACTTTAAATATTCAGTCCAAGGCTCTTTGGCCTTCTGGAGACAGCGGGGCCCATTTCACAGTCACTTTGTGTTTTGTGGCAGTTTAATCCTTGCACCTAAGACCTATAATGACAGTTTGATAGAGTAATGAGGATGTAATGAGAGAGTAAAGAGCCTAGTGTTTTATGGCTCTGCATTGTGGCACAGGTGAGTAAAGAAAGCATGACTGAACAGCACAGTCACTACTAAACAAAGATCATGAACCAACCACTGAATTGTAAGGCCTTGTCCCTCTCCGACCTCACATACATGTATATATATATTGCTGAAATTAGTCACAATGCATCAATGCAGTCACAGTGAAATGAAGAAGTTTTGCAAGTGTTTCTTGTCTTTTAATTTGATGATCTATATCAGTTAGCCGCAATATTTGAAACTAACTGCTCTTTTCCTTTGTTTAGCTACAGAATCCTGGCCTTTGTTTCCCAAACAGGAACCTGCAGAACCAAAAAAAATGACTTTTCTCATTTCTTCATCCAACTTGAATACGATCCAACCTCAGGACCTGCCCTGGCCTAGCAGACAATAGCAAAGTCTTTAAACGATTTGTCTGAGTGGCTCAGGGAACATGGAACAGCCCTGCTCTCGCTCCCCACAGAGCCGAAGGAGGGAGGCCAGCCTCCCTAATACAGCGCTTTCATACTTGTTTTTATTAAACCGAGAAGCGTGGCCAGTAGTACAGAGACGTACAATACGTTTTCCCTTCTTTCAGCCTGCAGTCCCAATGAGAACATGCACTAGACTATAGTTTATTAATATTTAAGTTACATGTATGACCATTTTTATTGAACACAGCACCTCACCTGCCACCCATTTATTTCATTAAAAGCCACTGCTGGTTATGACTCATCCACTTTGCCCACAGAAGTGGAAAAGAAAATTGTCCTTCCAAATTAGAAACACTTTACTGTGGAATTCATGATTTAGAACAGCTTCCAGCCACTCCTGAAAGACAGTTAGCGACATGCTAGTAAGCTAGCATTTGTTCTCAGTTCACACTGTGAGACTTTTCCATTCTGACAGTCATTCTTATCTTATCTTGATCAGAGAACAAAAAATCTTGAGTAACACTAATCGTGAGTGTGTGGACCTCCACCCAAAACAGTGTATTGCTTCATCAGCTGCGGCTAACACTCCTCCATTCCTGAGTCAATCAGTCAGTACTGATAGCGACTAATCTGATTATGTGAAGGATTCACTCATTTCAAAGTCATGGCAGACATGCAGGCTTTTTTTTTCTCACCTAAAACGAAACAAGTCCATGTTAGATTCATGTTTTATGACCAAAGGCGCCTGTGAGTAAAGACCTGCTACGAGTTTAACCCACGGCCTTCGGCCCTCTGTCAGCAGATCGCTAACTTATGGCGAGGCGCATTTACTGCTGTGTCATAAAAGACGCAGTAGACTGATATGTATTTGTTATGCAGAGATAGCTCCATCGAGTGTGATTCATCGTGAATGGAGCTTCTGTTTTAGATCCTGTTTTTTTTTTGTTTTTTTTTTATCAGCGTAAGAGGCTCAGCCGAATATGACTCACTGTATCAGCGGGTCATCAGACCAGATCAGATGCTGACTGTTTCGATATCCTTCCTCTTTTGGATTTGAGATGGTTGTGATTTATACCACATGGCATCTCTCTGTGGTATAGCAAAAAAAAAAAATGAGTTGGCAAAAGGCAGTAAACAGTTCATTTCAGGTGAAGCCTTGCCTTTCCCCTTAAAAAAAAACGTTTTAGTGGTTTTAGTGCTTTTTCTCTAGTGTTAAACAACTCCAGCTGTGTGTAGTTTCACTCTCTTGTAAAGTTTGCTCTCCATCTCACACACACACACACACACACACACACTCCTGTATGCGTGACTTATGGTTTCCCTCTCATAATTATTGCCCACACTTACACTTTTCATGTACAGATGACTGCAGAATTACATTTATGGATGGAAATGAGTTGATATTGACAGAGACAGCTTTGTATTTATTGCTTTTTAATTTGATTTATTTTCCAGCTGAGTGAAGATACACAATAAAGTAGCAAACAACCCGTAAGGAAGGGGGAAAACGACGATCCTCTCTAACTAAAGCTCAAGATCAAAGAAAGGAAGGCTGAAGGCTTTCGTGAATTGGGTTGGTTTGTCCTGCCGGCGCTGCTGTGGTTTCAAGAGACCAGTCAGGCCGCGTTTCTCGATTCCTCCTCTTTCGGCACTGACTCACCCCACAAACCTGCGTTTCTGCAGCGTTCGGATTTGTCCGGCGTGCGCACAGTAAGTTTGCCTGAGATGAATGAACTGTTGCACTGGCAGTTCTGAGCTGGAAAGTGGAGAATTCAGCAGAGGCTTGTGTTTACTGTGCAAACAGCGAGTGAGCGTTCGCCGCACAGCCCGCCTCTCCTCAGCACTTCCCCACAGCCAACAACAGGCCGCGCCCCGCGGTCGCCATGGCAACAGGGTTACCAGAGATCACACACACACAAACACCGTCACGCAGGACACTGACACACACAACTGGTGGAAAGTTTGGGCAGTTGCCATGGAGACTTGGTGTAAGGAAACCCCCACCCGCCCCTTCCAGCATATACGTGTGTGTGTGCGTGTGTATATTTCCTAACAGGCCTCAATGAGATCCAGATATATTATGCATACAAAGGGTTTATTGTCCTCTAAAATACTTTTTTTTTGTCTTTACCCTCTAGTACTCCACGATTGGTCAGTTTCTGAGCTCAGAACTGCTCCTGGCTGGATATTCAGGTCTGGTGGACTGTCCTCGACTGATGTAAAAACTCAGCAATATATTAAACACATGTCTAACTTTCCAACCCGCCTAATTTTGGAGCTAGGCAGAATGGGATGGTGCCACTTTATATTAACACTAATCTAATAAAGGGTTTATGAATGGTGTAAAATTAACAAACAATTATAACATGAAGAAAAACGTCAGGAATGATGGATTTGTAATGAATATGAAAATTAAGCTGAAAGAAAGTCTGAAAGTATTGAGATGATCATCACACCAGCATTGAGTGACATTGCATTCAAATACATAGATTCTAATATGGAGTTGCTTCCACTGTTCTCTGAAGACTTTCCACCAGATTCTGGAGTTTCTGTGGGAATTAGTCTCCATTCATTCTGTAGCATTTATGAGGTCAGACACTGATGTTGGAGGAGAAGGTCTGGATCACAGTCTCCGTTCCAGTTCATCCCAAAAGCGCTGGATGGGGTTGAGGTCAGGACTCTGTGTGGATCAGTCAAGTTCTTCCACACTGAACTCCTCCAGCAGGTCTTTGTGGAGCTCGCTCTGTGCTCTGGGACACAGTCCTGCTGGAGTAGAAAAGGGTCTTTACCAAACTGGGTCCAGAGTTAAAGCATGGTGCTGTCCAGAATGTCTTGGTCTGCGGGAGCTTTAAAATCCTTCATGGGAAGAAAGGGTCCCAAACCCTAAAAAGTAGCTGTGTCCCAATACTTTTGTCCATAAAGTGTACATTCAGGGTAACCCTAATTTAGCCAAGCAGTTACAAGACAAAAGGTTATTGAAAATAGTAAAAAGAAATTTAATTAGTTAAACAGACCAAATAAAAACAGCTAAAAAGAAAACAATCATGTCACCAAGGCTCTGTTTACATTTCCTGATTAGTGTTTCGATGTGAGGTTTGAAAATGAGCATATCATCCAACCAGGAGCAGAAAGATGTTTTACTCTCAGTGCTGGGTCCTGTCAGGGAGCTGATACTCACAGTATTAAAATCAACATTTATAGATTTGGAGAACAGCATGAACTTGGTTTCTAGTTTATGCTTAATGCAGCTTTGGGGGTTTTCCGATGCTGTATAAATAGAGACAGCTCTCT
>JBBJLR010000139.1:1565346-1577109 GCA_037577145.1 Brachypetersius gabonensis | reverse complement strand
AGTCGTTAGTCACAGAGACACTCTTACAGTCGTTAGTCACAGAGACACTCTTACAGTCGTTAGTCACAGAGACACTCTTACAGTCGTTAGTCACAGAGACACTTACAGTCGTTAGTCACAGAGACACTCTTACAGTCGTTAGTCACAGAGACACTCTCAGTCGTTAGTCACAGAGACAGTCTCAGTCGTTAGTCACAGAGACACTCTCAGTCGTTAGTCACAGAGACGGTCTCCCAGTCGTTAATTACAGAGACAGTCTTAGTCGTTAGTCACAGAGACAGTCTTAGTCGTTAGTCACAGCGACACTCTCACAGTCTTTAGTTACAGGGACAGTCTCACAGCCGTTAGTTACTTTGTGGTCATTTGGTTCACAGACAAGTTTTTTTCCCACTAGGTTCCTACCACCAACCCTTCTAACTGCTGAATTCGGTCACTTTGAGGAGCATTAACATTTGGTCGAATGAACATTCAACTTTTAAAATGTCCATGGCTAATTTTGAATATTTTAATGAAACATTGTGATCAACTACAATGAATTACTTTTGACTGCAACTTATTCCTTCAAAGGAAAGCTTTGCCTTATCAGTTGGTTTATACTCTACTATTTCAGTTTTGCTTCAATAAAAAGGTTGAAGTAAGCAGACTGTCCGTATTAAAGCTTACAAACACTTTGTTCAAAACGGGCCTTATTCTGACACATCTCACACGGTGACAGTCTTAATATTATATCAGAGTGTTTGAACATGGTCTTGTTTGGTCTTCATCGAGAGCCGCCTATTCAAAAGGAAACAGCACCATCTTGTGGATTCATACAGAAATGCATTGCGGTAATCGCTAGTAAAAAGACTCTGGGCTGAGGTAAAGTGAACGGTCACTCACAAAGCAGACATGGGGGACAACTCCAAGCTAGAGTCACTATGGGAGCCATCATCATGCTCATGAGCAATCATCTCTTCATGCATAGCGTTGGCCAGGGCCTTCAGAGTGGAGCCTCCCACAGACGCAGAGCTGTACGGCTGCAGGTTATTGTCCACCATCGCAGCCTAAAGGGAACCAACACACATCCCGGGATGTTACTTATATCATCACCATTATCATACAGCCATACTGTCATGGAGACACTAGTCTACCATATGCCAACATCTCTAGCAAGACAGTTAACGCAATTTAATAAGCCTCGTTTTCCCAGAAAAGTACTGAAAAACATTTATTTTTTTATTTTGTAATGGTGATTCGCCAGTGTTTTACCTGCAGAGCAGAAAGAGCAGGGCTATGGCCAAGGCTTGACTGGATATTCTTTACTAGAGATGGTGATCTACAGGAATGAAGGAACCAGATTATAATAAACACCAAATAAAGAAGAAATAAAAAGACCCCTGTACTATGAAATGAAAAACAAATTGAGATGATAAAGTTGGTTAAGGTTACCCAGTGATCTTCTGAGGTCTTCTCTTCTGAAACTCCAGCTCATCCACCGTCCAAACGGCTCCTTTCACGTTCTCCACTCTCACAAAACACTTGTGGAGACTGAGGTTGTGTCGAACTGCATTCTACACGCCAAGAACACAAAAAAAAAAAACGTGGCAGGTCTGTTACACAACAACTGAATTTGCACCCAACATTTGGACAAAGCAAACCAAACAACCTCTTCAGACAAGAAAGCCTAAAAAATGACCATTTTCTCATTTACCTTCCATGTTGCTGCGTTGCGTCTGAAATATGCAAAAGTTCGAGTGAACCAGTTGTAAATTTCGTTTAGCGTTAGCTGCTTTTCTGGAGACTCAAAAATTGCCTGAAAAAGAAAAAAAACTTTTTTTTGGTTTTCTTTAATCTATCTGCACCTCAGTCATTGAACACTACTTACAACCAGGTATTAAAGTGCATGTGCACTAACATTTACAAACATTACACGAAATATCTATCGATATGTGATGAAAGAAGAGGCCTGTGACTGGCAAAACGCTCCTCACCTGCCTTATCAAAGCGGCGTATGTGAATGGTGGTCTCACTTCCGCACTGAGATAAAACTCCTTATTTTGCACGATATCTAAAAGGAAAGAAAGAGTGGATTTCATCAAAAGTAGCAAAACTGTAAATGCATATTTTGAAAGTCCACAGAGCCAAACTGGCCCTTTCCTTTTCTGATTGTTCATAACAGCTTATTTCCTTTAAGCTCTTGTAATAAGTCAAACATCTAAGGAGTACGAGACACAACCCTAAAACATAGTTTGTTTTATATATACCAAAAAAAGTATCTGTAAAATCTCTGGTAGCTTTACTTTAATGATGATTGGAGCACAAGAACATGCTAATGCTGTAAGCAAGCGGCTCACATGCGACGACATGAGAGCTTCCTTCTCTAACCTTGGTCCATGGCCAGGTTGTACTTGTCAGAGTAGCGTTTGCGAATGGGCCCCACACTGTGCAGACTGGTAGGAATAATGACAGTGGACATCTGGGGCAGCGGCGTGAGGGGCGTGGACGGGGCCGTGGCACTCTGGGAGATGCTCATAGAGGGAGTGGTCTTGGGAACAGTCGCCTTGGCCAGAGTGAGGCTGGAAACCAGGTTCACCTTCAGAACACACGAGCACAAAGGTAACCATACACTTACACACACACACACAGAGCCACGACACAGTGTTGGTGTTAGCTGAATGGTGATTATGGGAAAGATGGAAAAGTAAAAACAAACTCCAAACATTTCACATAAACTGTGGTACGACGGAAAAAAACACAGACAACAAAAACTTGACTGATCTCGCCTGCAGGTCTGACGAGCACCTTCTGTCAGCACAACCACGCCGGTCTATAAACCAGCGGACAGTACAAGGTAAATAAACGTAGGTGCCACACAAGACTTTTTAGACGCTGTATAAATCTCAAACACAGCGCTGCCCACTGCAGAACAGCATCTGGGACTGTTTACTTCGGAGCTGTGGGCCAACTGTGGAGCTTTCTGTAAATTTACGAATGCTCTCATAGGACCAGAATGCTCCTCAACATCAAAGACGCTTCTGCATCCATCACAACTGGTGTAGGATACGTTAAAACAAGACACATCATGATATTTAATTTACCAAATAGCATGTGCTTCTTTACAGAAAAGGGGGTTTCCATTGCCAGCAAACGTACACAAACAACTTCCCACCCAAAAAGGAGGCCTGTCACCAACCGAGATTAAAAGCTTTCTAGGTTCTGGGGAGAAACTTACCGGCTGTGGGGTTGGTTTAGGCTCAGTAGCTTTGACATGGAGGTGGGCCATCATGGCCTGGAGGCGTTCTTTGTCTTTAGCTAGCTGTTTTGCAAACACAAACAAAGCAAGTACACACTTGTGCTGTATTAGCTGTTCACATTTCCTCCAAATCCTCTGTAACTCTTCTTCAGTGCATGTTTTTCAGACATGGCACCTACACAGAAACTCGAGAAGATCCACAAAGTCTGTACTTTATGGGGTGTAAGGAACTCCAATACATTTTAAAACACTTTTCAGAAATACAGTAATCCTCGCTTTTTGCTGGGCTTATGTTCTAAGAGCACCCACGTATAGTGAAAAAATGCCTAAAAATGCTTATTTTTAAGGTACAAACCTAAACCTAAATCTGCCCCCAAATCTGCTCCCAGAACACATTAGTGTCATTTTAAACTCAGTTTAATGCAGTACCCTTAAAGAAAACGTGAAGGTAAATCCATATTTGCATTTACATTTACAGCATTTATGAGACGTTTCTATCCAAAGCGACTTCCATTCAGTAACTACAGGGGGCAGTCTTTCGCTGGAGCAACTTGGGGTTAATGGGACCCAGTGGTGGTGCTGAAGGTAGGATCCGAACCCACGACCTCTTGGTCTAGAGGCAAGTATACCACCCACTACGCCACCACCGCCCCGGACTCTTAATTTAAATTCCCCACTGAGATCTGACACTCGGAAGGTTGCGGGACAAAAGTTTATACCCGAATGGCATTTAAAGACGGACCCGTCTGAATGCGCTCCAGCTCACGGTTTTCGAGGAATAACCCCTGATGAACTGGGGGCTAAAAATACAAAGAGGGCTCGTTGGAAAGGCCTCCTGGAGGTCTACTGAACTGTGGAGTTTGAAGTGGGCTGAGGGCTTTCCCCGCCTAGATAGGCAACAGGAAGGCCGTGGGACAAAAGTATTGGGACACCATGGCGCAGTGAACGGGTGCCCCTTGGGTAAAAACAGCCAAAATATATATATTTATTGCCGCAAAAAAAGCCGCCAGATATTTGAGTTTGGTTCTCCTGAGCCGCGTAAAACCGGGGGATTACTGTATATCTGAGCACAGGATCATTTTTTAAATCTATTAACAAGTCTACTTAAACCTCACGAATCAATGAATACTTTTTTTTTACTTTATTGCCAAAAAAGCCTCTTCACTTTAAGTGTAAAGCAAAAAAAGAAATGCATAATTTTAAAAGCTTACCTGCAGTTCAAGCTGTTGAACGACTTGCATTTGAACTCTGCACTGAGCTGTACTTTTGTCATCCAGCGCATGTTCATTGTTTAAATGCCTGCAGTTAAATATAAATAACATTATAAAAATTTGCATAGACAGACAAACAACACAAAACTCTTCAGTATAATTCCTCACTGAATTAACGGGGAATGACCAAGAGACATTGGCGCAGTGCTGTATTTAAAACAGTAGGGGGCAGCTTTAGTATATCCAGTTTTTACAAGGCCTTGCTTCAATTTCTGAGATTAAAAAAAATCTCTTTAAATAAAATCCCTTTCATGAAATGTGTCTACAGATAATTAATTTTAAAACAAAGGAATCTAGAAAGAATCGAGTTTGGAAACAGATTAAAAATCAAAACACTGCCAGTCATTAAATATTACTTATAGCTACTTGAAACTGTAAAGAGGACAAACAGTACAGCCATTTTAAAACACAGTCATTATCACAGTTTACAGCCCTGTTTATGAGAAGTCTGATGCGCCTCTTATCAAACTATTTCAACAGTTTCATGGTTCCAGGAGGGAACAACAAAGAAAAAACAACAAATAACAAAAAAAATAAAAAATCTTCAGAGCCTCGGCAGAGCACAGGATGATCTGCTGTAGTTCAGAGCATGTTTTTAATAGCCTGGTTGAGAGCTGAGCTGCAGAACAAAGACGGTGTTGTGGCAATAGGCAGGGTGGGGCCGGAGAGTGGGAGCAGGGGTCAGGGTCAGTGGAGGGGGCACAGATAAACATCCTCCTGTTGTTTGTTTTGGGAGGGATGGCCAGGATCACCATGGGTACACTGTTTATCACAGCAAGCTCAGCTCAACCCTGAGGGGCCCCACCACTACACCACCACAGGGGAGGGAGGAGGGGAGGGGAGGGGAGGGAGGGGGAGAGAGAGAGAGAGAGAGAACCAAGGGGAGGGAGGGGGGGAGGGAGGGAGGGAGAGAGAGAGAGAGAGAGAGAGAGAGAACCAAGGGGAGGGAGAAAACCAAAGGGGAGAGAGAGAGAGAAAGAACCAAGGGGAGGGAGGGAGGGAGAGAGAAAGAGAGAGAGAGAGAGAGAGAGAGAGAGAGAGAGAGAGAGAGAGAGAACCAAGGGGAGAGAGAGAGAGCGAGAGAGAGAGAGAGAGAGAGAGAGAGAAGGGGGATTCTGGAAAAGCAAAAGGATGAAAAACAAATATTTAAATGGTTTGACAAAGAAAAGCAAGAGAAACAAAGAAAGTCAAAAGGCGTGCAGGAAAGAAAAAAAAAAGGAAAGAAAGAAAAGGTAGAAAGAACACAGGCCTATGAAATGGCCCTGTAGAAGCGCACAAGGTCACTTAGTCGTTAGCTTCGGTCTGTTACCCCTGGAAAAGCTAATATGTGAGTGTGACAGATGGGCGAACACATCGATGGAGAGTTAAACACACAGACGGACAGAACGAGGCACGGAAGGACGGAACCAGAGAAAGATACGTTCTGCGACGGAACGACTGTTCAACTGTTCTGAGTCTCCGTTTCAAACGACGAAGCAAATTTGTTGCAGATACATGTATAATATTCTTATTGGATGCTACTTGTTTCAAGCTAATTAT
This sequence comes from Brachypetersius gabonensis, assembly GCA_037577145.1. Taxonomy (NCBI): domain Eukaryota; kingdom Metazoa; phylum Chordata; class Actinopteri; order Characiformes; family Alestidae; genus Brachypetersius; species Brachypetersius gabonensis. Next base: position 1,571,067 of record JBBJLR010000139.1, on the reverse strand, counting down.
AGGAAGATTATAGGAAGTAAAAATGATTGATCTGTGCCAGAAACACATACAGATACATATACAGCCAAACCATCGTGTTGGACCCCTTGTAGTGCCAAAACAGTGATGAGGTGAAGCTAAATGTGTCAAACAAGTCTGGCGAGGGTTAGCATGGGCACTCTGACTGGTCTACAGCCATGCAGCTGCTAACTCAGGCCATACTTGTTTGATGTACTGCATGTTCTGACACTGTTCCATCAGAGCCAGCTACTGTACTACAGTAGTCTTCTATGGGACAGGACTAAACACGTTAGCCTTCATTCCCAACGTACATTACTGAGCCGTCAGTGGTTTTAAAATTACAGCTGATCAGAGGCAGATAAATATAAAAGGTATAACGTATAAATAACATTTGAACTGTTGCTATTTCGGTATGGTGACTAAGACCTTGGAGCAGATTGACTGGGTTAGTTTGATGCCAAGTTGTATTTATTGTTAATGGAGAATTAAACATTTTTAAATAAGAGAATATTAAAGACATTCGCTAAATGTGGACCATATGTTGAAAGCAAGCTGCAAAAAAGGCAGTTTTGAGTATACAGATGCAGAGCTAGAGACATGGAACTCGAGAAACATGGACATTTAGAACAGAGACAGACAGGGAGACAGCAAGAGGGACAGACAACTCACTTGAGGAATGACTGGAAGTCTCCCAACACGGCCTCGCAGCCGGGCCACTTGCACACACCATGGCTGTACAGAGGATGATTGCTCTGTGCCTGAGCCTCCTGTGAACTACAGCACAAATCAAACAGAACAGTCAGAGCTAAACAGGGCAATATTCAACCAAATTCATCACAGCACCACGTTCTCTTCTGTATGCTATCGGTTGTTTCCCTCTCAGCAGGCCAAAAATGTCGAAGTGAAAGTGTCTTTTCTGTTAGTTTTTCTTTATTTTGTTTTATTTTGCAGGTAGGGTCTCACTAAACACTCGGAGCCGACAAGCTTGTGTCTCGAATGAAGTTTCATTCGACTATTAGGACACAGCCGAACACATACAGTCTGGGCGGCACCATTTTGGGAACGATTTCAACAACAATATAATGAACCAACACTAAGCGCAGCATGAAATTAATTGTCATAACGAGAGATCATTGCTTACTCACTAATCACTTAATCACAGATAACTAATTAAACAGATGAAACAATCGCGTTATCCTTTAATCGGTCAGCTAGAAGACCCTGCGGCCCGCCGGCTGTCTTCATGGTCTGGCTATTCTATTCTTTCTCAGTCTATAATAAATTAATAACTGGCTGCTTAAAGCTGATCACAAAGGGACCGTTTCATTCATTTAAGAATAAGAAGAAACCAATACCCCCCCCACCCCGCCCCCCCGACCCCAGGCAGCTCAGCCTCCCCTTCCACACAAAGGGCTTAAGCACTAAAGCACACAGGCAGCAATACCAGCAATACAACACATCACACTGCACTCAGGAGCGGACATTAGTGGTATGGAAGTACGCATGCGCAGGATAAACAGTAAAAATGTGCGTCAGCTTTCAATCTTCACAGTGCAAAAGCTCGAGTAACTTCATACTGGATCTCTAATTACCACAACTCTGTTAATTCAGGTAATCTGTGGGGTTACGTATCAGCAGCGGACTGTGAAAAACCGCAAACTAGTGGTTAAAAAAAGGTTTAAACCCTAAATACGCCCCTAAAACACTTTCTTTTCATTTTAAACTCCGCTTAATACACTGCCCTTCAAAAAGCCTGAGGTAAATTTGAGATGCTCCACGTGGGAAACGTGTTCCGATGCAGGAATGCTGGACTGCAGCTGCCAGAGATGTGACAAAGGGCAGCAGCCAATCAGCAGCAAGGAAAAGTGAATGCCACTCTCGGATTGGCTACTTTCAAAACTCCCGGCTTCCAAGACTTTCTTTCTCGACAGGACTTTACTAAAAAAATGTATACAACTTTACAGGGAATTTAGGTCAATATTTATGTGAACAAATTAATAATTTAGAACTAAAATGCACAAAAATCTATCAATTTTGACCAAAAAAAAAAAAAAAAAAAAGCAACAACAACAAAAAAAAAAACAAAACCCGGATGATATTTGTACCTCACACTGCAGTAGGGCTTGAAAAGCTCCGTCAACCCTGATGGGCACTTTTCTCACAAGAGCACAGCTAAGCAAAAAGCATTTTAGATCAGAAACAGTTCACTGGATCTGCATCACGCTGGCAAACTCAACTCCGCTGGGAGCTGCACATCACAAAATCCTGTACAAAACAGACTAATCCGTCTGCTTCTTTTGGACTGTTGATATTTCGGTCTGTGATTAAGAACAGACTCAAAATTCAGTTGTGTTAGGTTCATGCAAAGTAGGCTTGTCACGATACTGAAATTTCAAACTCGATACCAATATTAAGGATGGAACTCGATACTCAATACAATTTTCGATACTACAGGGGGAGAAAAAAAAAACACGAACTTTTTAAACAAAAGAATTAAAGTCTGAGTCGATAAACAAAATGCTGTGGTTTCTTTGTCTATTCAAAATTCTACAGCATCTTTGGGTATTTTGAAAAATGCTTTATAAATTATATGTATGTATTATTATAGTCAAGTTTCAGTCGACTAAATGTCTGAGCATTTTAATGTTATTTTTGTCAGAATTATCCTTAACTATTTTTGACAACTTTTAGTCAATGGAAGTTGTATTTTAGTCTCTTTTTTAGTAATGCAAATCTATTTAACTCAGGTTTGTCATATTTCTGCATTTGCACATTCACCTGCCCAGGATGGTGTGCTGCCTCGCCAGCCGAGGCATGGACTCCACACAACCTCTGAAGGCGTTAGCTGCAGAAGTCCAGTAAGGTGGCCTCTCACAGACCGAACTACTTTGTCCAGAATATCTAACAGAGGTTTTGCTGAACTGAGATCGCGAGATCTTGGTCTACTGTTTTGGAGATGCTCTGAGCCCGTCATCCAGCCACACCTCAACTCTCAACCCTCGTCAAAGCCACTCAGATCCTCACAATCCTTCCCTGGTCCCAACGATTAGAAATATTGATGGTACAATTATAGTCTGAAAAATCATCACTGTTTCACGACTGTATTAACAAACCATGCAAACATTCTATACAGGTGCTGAACCTCAGAAGCCATGTGTTGCTGCTTCTCAAAATGAATTTATAAAATAAAGGTCATTGGGGCAAACAGATGATATTTAAAGCTGTATTTTAACACTCATGGAACAGAGAATTTGTAATTAAATTCAAGTAAACTTGCTCTGTAAACATATCCAGCTCCTTTGATGAACTACACGTGTTTTAAATTTTCAGTTTGTGTGTCTTTTACCAAGAGAACTGACCTCAGACCTCCTGATGACTTAAAGATAAATTGCACTGTTTAAACAGCAGCAATTTTAACTGCATTTTTAAGTTAAAGAGGCGAACGGCGGGTCATTGGAAAGGTGTCACTGAGCCTCATCTAACTGTGAAGTTTCACGGAGATCGGGAGGTTGCCCCATTTAGAAAAGCCGTGAGCACGCTCCGCGGGAGACAAAAGTATTGGGACACCCAGGCGATGTGAACGCGCGTCTCCGGTTCCGGCGGATTTGGGGAAATCTTAACGGTGGATTAACCGAAATGTCACACCGCAGTTAATAGTCAAACCCTTTTATCCCTTTAACCCTACTCCCAACACACCAACTGTTCACTTACTGCTTAATTTCTCCCGCTCCCTGATAGGTAAGGATTGCTCTTCTTTAATCAGGAATCCTGTAGCCTTATATACTCTACATTTATATATTAAGGCTCTAATAAACTGAAGAAACATAAGCACATTTTCACCCCCTATAAAGTACATACATTACATAAATACATTTTGTTAATCTTTACACCTCATTAATATTGGCTTGGCTGGCCTATACACGTCACACGGGACGTTTATTTTACATGATTTTAAGTATAAATATTCAAATAAATATTGATTATACTGTAATAATGCCCTTGGAAACAGCTGCAACATCTGGTGAATTAAAACCAGGCAATCTTATTTATAATTGTTCTCAAAGTTAACAATGAAATATGTAACAATATTATGTGTTGTGATCATGCATACCATTCTCAGAGGTGCAAAATAATTCTTGCTGTAACTTTCAGGCTTTCAAACGGATACGTGCAAATATTTTTTTTAATTCATATTCACTAATGCCGCGACAAAAACGATGTATTTTGTCTATAATAGGAACGAGTCACGATTTTTAAACATTCAAATTCATTAAGAAAATTTAAAAACAGATGCGATTAAAGTATCGTCCTAATAAATATATCTTTTCTTGTTTAAAGCTAAGAGCAAACGAGTGAATAATTGAGATTTTTGGGTAATATTTTGTTTTAAATGCATATGGGATCAATTAAAAAAAAACATGAAATACAAACAGAGGGGCTACAAAAGTATCAGTAAAGAAGAAAAGGGATCAGGTGACATGTTACTAAGAAATTACATTCCCAAGGAATCTTTAATCTTTAATCCAAATACTTTCCATAAAACCAAACAAGTTCATTTAAATATTTGAACTTAAGATTAATAAAAATAAAAAGAAAGAAAATGAGTCTCACACACAATTCTTTGAACTGGGAAAGTCATGGCCGTCATGGAAACAAGCAGAAGTAAACAAACACACCGTAAACAAGCAAACAAGTCTAAATAGAGGCCTTTACAGACCCATCCTGTGATTTCAGATAAGGCTCCTATACTACTGCTTTAAACACAAGCTCATGCATCAGGAACATCCATAAAAGGCTGGAATAGTCCAGCAGCTGTAGGTGTACTGTTGTATTTGTGAAAGCACAACTGGAAAGATGCTTTTCCCCTCGACAGAATCCAGGTATCGAATTATAACTAGCCGCACTCTCTCCGACAAACACACAAACAAATCACATCCTGCAGTCACGGATGATGCAAATTTGACAAACAAATTAAAGCAGCCTTTTGCAAATAAATGAGAATGCAAATGCAATAAAACATGTTTACAGAGTTATTCGTTCTTTGAACCAGATGCTGCTCTGAAATTCCAACCCACACATCAAGACTACAGCAGAGGAGCCGGGATGCAAAGCCCTGGAAGATCTGCTCCGGCGCAGAAACAACGGTTTACAGCATTTAAAAAAGAAGAACATGTGTGTAACGGAAAACTAAGACAGTGTTCAAAGTTTAAATTCAAACCCTTGGGACCGCTGTGTTCAACTATACAAAAAAAAATCTTACATTTATGAAGGATTTCATTATAACCAAGAGGGCGGTGTAACATCAAGAATTAATCTATAATAACCTTGCAGTATTTTTGTACATGAAAGTAACATAGACAGTCATTACAGAATATCATTTATATATTCAAAACACAACAAAAAAAACGGTATTTAAACATTAAGCCAGCTGCATGGTCCTCGCCACATTAATGTTCATGATGTAAGGACATTATTTTATAATGATCAAAATTAAATGTTAACATTGCTGTATTAAATATATTATTTAGCTAATAATAAGACCCATGTTTAGCAATCAAGTATTGAAATTCAATTAAAATGTATTTAAACTAGGGCTGGGAAAGTTAACGCGTTATTATCGCATTAACGCATAATGTACTTAACACAGACAATTATTTTATCGCGCGTTAACGCAGGTTTTTAAAATCCTTTTATTTTGAAAGTCGGTGCTTTCCCCGAAGT
>JBBJLR010000139.1:1392044-1408441 GCA_037577145.1 Brachypetersius gabonensis | reverse complement strand
AGAGTGGAGATATATTTTTCATATTTAACATTTAGATTAAGATCATTTAAAGCAAATCCTCCATGTTGGTGAGGGCAACAGCCAATTGGAATCGTGGGGCGTGGCCAATTAGCATATCTTATAAACTTTCAGAACTCAACCTTTACAGCTCAAACATCCCACATTTAGAGTCACGGTTTATAAACATTGCCACTCAAATTTGACTTGAACACGGTAAAAAATAACTTGCAAACGTCTCTCATACACAACAAACTATAGTATGATGCACTGTGTGCTCTGATATCTTTTTATCAGAATAACAGTCGCTCTTCTGTGGGATCAGACAAGGCAGACTAGACTTCACACCCCATGAATATCAAAGAGTCTTGATCTGCTGTGACTCATGTTCACCGGTTTATACTTGTCCTTCTTTGGTTGGTACCACTGAAGAAGACTCGTCCCACACGACCTGCTGTTTTGGAAATGGACCATCAGAGGACCATCACAACTGGGCCCTTATTAAAGTCACTTTCTGTCTTAAAGTCATTTTTTTCTGCTTCCAACACATAGACTTCAAGAAAGTAATGTTCCCTTGTTGCCTTATTTATCCACAATTTTTTCACTTCCCTTATCAGTGATTTTAAAAACGCTGATCAGTGTATGTTCAAGGTTAATACTCCTCTTAATATTTTTCCGAGGAACTACCATGAAAAAAGTTAAAGACAGATATGATTGTGAATCACAAATCCCACATTTATTGCAACCTCCCATTGCAATGAAAAGAAACAAAAAGAGCTTTTATTGGACTGGAATCCATTCATTGCAAAATTGGTGTGATAGACAACCATCTGCAGCGACAGCTTTTTTACAGTTAATGCAAATTATCAGTATTATCTGACAGAAGATACAGAAGGATATGTGTTCGTGACCCATAGTGAGAGCCAGAAGTTCCTTAGATTCTACAAGACAGTTAGGATGTTAGGATATGATGCCCAGTCTGATCTCAAGCAGCTGGAAAATAATCAATAGCCAGTGAGTTATTCCGTAATCAATAAGTCGTCAAGAAGTCTGTCAGTACTGTACTCCACTAAATATTCTATTTATGAATGAAACATTATAATTAGAATATCTAGGTTTAAAAGTACTGCTGTTAATTGAATGTTTATGAAAAACAACATACTTGTAAAATAAAATATACATTATGAATAAAAAAGCGCATTTTAAGAGCGAATGTAGATTTACTCTGGACTTGTTTTACTCTCTGGGTGTTAAGAAAACAGCGGCTGATGCCAAGTCTTGCCAGCATGCCTTCAGTTTTGTTAGTTTCTATTGATTATGCTGCACTGATGACAACTGGAAGCTCAGAATTTCCCAACCTTTCCCACCTGAAGGCATTCATGCCACAGTAGCTGCTGGAAAACAGAAAGCCCACAGCAAGCTGGAACCTTGACTTTTCTGCGCGAGTCTAAAACGCTTTAAAAGGCATCTGCTTTGACATCATAGGCTTGTTTGTGCAGCGCTTTACTGATTTTGAAAGCGGATGGGTTATGGCATATTTATCATTTTAATAGCGCTGAAAAAATGACATGAAAGTGCACAAGACAACTTTCTTGTCACACATTCTGAGATATCTCGCCCCCGAATGATGAGAAGAAATCGCAAAAATGTGGATATACTTCAAACAAGGCTTGAACCTGCCTGGGAAAAGGTAAATTTCATGTAACGTTTTGTCATTCAGACGGCAGAAAACCTGTCCTCCTCAAATCAGACACGCTGACAAATTAGATTTGAGCCGCTGCCGGTCTGAACGAAGCCTCAGACACCAACACATGTCGCTTTAACACGTGTCAATTTCACTCGTAATGGCAAACACTTACACACACGCTGAGAACGTGTTAAATTTAACACTCGCGATGTTGATTGAACGCGGGTAATTTTTAGAGTAGAAGTAGAGGAGGCTGCAAGCGCACTCACGTGCGGCGATGTCTGGATGAGGCTCAGCAACAACTGTGCTTCGACTCTCATGCAAACATATTTTTCGGCCTTTATTTTTCTCAAACAAGTTGTGATTGATCTCATATTCCTGTGGAGCGGTCAAGCCCTCAAGGCAAAACTCATTCTCACAAGTGAAGGAATCCCACCCAGGTGTGCGTGAGCAAAATGAAATGTTTACTCTTCCAGACAGTGGATGATTTGGTCTTTTGTGTTGTTTGTTCACAGTTTGATTGCGGAAGCCTTCCAGAGGACAAACACTGCCACCATTAATAAACGCTCTAAATTTCCCTTTCGCAGAAACGAAACGCTTTGGGACGCTGAAGATTTCAGCATGTTATGAATTTCTTGATCTCTTTTCCATCTTTGCATATTTGTGACAGCAAAGACAACCAAAAAAATACTGGTTAGTTTAATGGTAATCTTATTTATTGAAGGAACTGTTCGCCCTGTATGATCATAGCAATTTCCTTCCATCAGTGATCTATGATGTAATATTTATTTGTGTATTTGTCATGCCAAATAGGTTTGTATATTTATACAAAACATGCATAATCTAGACGAATTCATAGTGGCGGTTAGTTCCATTAGCATCCGCGTACAGTGAAAAACACCATTGTTAGGTTTTGGTAAAAAAATGCCTAAAAATGCCTATTTTATGTGTAAACCCTGGCCTCAAATCTGCTCTCAAAACATTTTAATTTCATTTTAAACTCAGTCAGGTTTTTGGGGAATAACCCCTGATCTACTGCAGTAAAAATACAAATGAGGGCATGTTGGAAAGGTCTCCTGGAGATCTACTGAACTGTGGAGTTTGAAGTGTCTGAGTGCTTTCTCCGCCCAGATATGCAACTCGGAAAGTGGTAGCACAAAAGCATTGGGACACCGCGGCGAGGTGAAAGGGTCCCCTTGTGTGAAAAGTATATTTATTGCCACCAAAAAGCAAAAAAAGTTGGAGGATATTTGCAGTTTCCGTGTTATTGTGGGGTTTTCCACGTAAAACTATGAGTTCGGTTCTCCAAAAATATCCATGTGGGACTGAATCCGCAACTCCTGATATGCGTAAAACTGGGGGATTCCTGTATTTATAATATAAACCAGAAGAAATAAAAGATGAAACCTGGCGGTAAGAAACAACATTAACCACATGATTTTCCTACACATGCTAGTCTCTGATGGAGGTTATGAGGTGGCCGAATAGCTGTCAGTCACGCTGTAAACCCTCTGTATGCATTCTCCATGTGCAGGGGCTCCTGTTTGAAGTGCTGAGCCCAGGGCTGACACTAAAAGCTTTCTGACAGCATCCCTGAAAGGCCAGATATGATCATGAATAGCCTTCCTGCTTCGTTTGCCTCTCGCGTTATTCAGTCACTAACGTCTCCCAGTGATTCTCACTCAGAAAATATGCAGATGAGCTCCTCCTCCCCCTTTGTCTTCACAGCTACTGTAGACTGAATCTTTCAAATAGAAAAAGAAACCCACTGAAGAACCTGGCACTGACTGTGCTCCTCGCAGATCAGCATCCATCAAGCCTTATTTCAGCTGGGAGGAAGGTTACTGGGCTGCTTAATATTGATAAGAGATGAAAAGTTGTGAAATTTGTGTTTACTTTGTGCTTGAGAGGCACCGAATATCGAGGCCCCTTTTGATAGTGAGCATTCATGCATGCAGGCTGTTGTCAGTGAAGGTCGTAGAAGATCCATCTTGTGTTTACTGCTTGAAAAACAAAAGGCGAACAGGTTCCACTGAAAACTGGGCCAGCTCAGTAATATAAGCGCGGCTCGTGGTGCCTTTCGCCCCACCGCTGGCCTGTTTCAGATCTATTATGTATGTTGGAAGCAAGGTATGGTGTATCAATTCAGGGCAGGAGAGCAGTTAAGAAAGAAAGGGCTGCAGAAATTTGTGGCTTTACAGGATCAATGTTTGACGTTTGAAATCATTTCTTATTCTGTCATTAAAAAAAAAGACAGAATTTCTGAGAGATGAAAGGATTTCATTGCATACCTCTTTATACCCCTTTATACCTCTTTATACCCTCTTTATACCCCTTTATACCTCTTTATATCTCTTTATTCCTCTCTATACCCTTTTTATACCCCTTTATACCCCTTTATACCTCTTTATTCCTCTCTATACCCTCTTTATACCTCTTTATACCCTCTTTATACCTCTTTATACCTCTTTATTCCTCTTTATACCCTCTTAATACCCTCTTTATATCTCTTTATATCTCTTAATACCCTCTTAATACTCTCTTTATACCCTCTTTATATCTCTTTATACCTCTTAATACCCTCTTTATTCCTCTTTATACTCTCTTAATACCCTCTTTATACCATCTTTATTCCTCTTTATACCCTCTTTATTCCTCTTTATACCCTCTTTATACCCTCTTTATACCTCTTCATATCCTATTCATAGTTCCCACACATAGTTCTCTTAATAGTTCCCACACACTCCTCCCTGGGCTCTGTGTTCCTGACTGCCCGCTGCTTCACTCTGTGAATGGCGTAAAGACAGATTCATGCTGTATGCAATGGACTCACCTGGTCAAACTGTACAGGGATATTTATCAATTAATGCACTGTCACGTCCCATCACCGGCCACTAGAGGCCACTATTTGCGTGTGTGTGTGTGTGAGGTCATTAATTGCTGGTTGCAGCCCAGGGGCTGAGCCAGAGAGCCAGTGCGTGGTCACCAACGAAATCCCCAGGGAACAACCCAGAAACAACAACAAGAGGCTGGAAGGAATGTGTTTGAACCATAGAGACTGTTCCGCTCAGGTGTGTGCTGTGGTTCTACTGAGGAACCGAACCTGCCGTTGTCTCAGACAGGACACGAGGAGAGGAACAACAGCGAGCCGGGAAGAGCCAGTGTGACGAGTGGCTCGAACACAGACCTCTTTGTAGTTCCCCCTTCTCTATCTCTCTCTCTCTCTCTCGCTGTCTCTGACTCTCTCTCTCTTTTTCTCTCTCTCTCTCTGTGTCTCTGTGTCTCTCTGTCTGTCTCAGTCTCACTGTCTATCTCTCTCTCTGTCTCTCTCTCTCTCTCTCTCTCTCTATCTCTGTCTATCTCTGTCTCTCTGTCTGTCTCTGTCTCTCTCTCTGTCTCTGTATCTCTTTCTGTCTCTGTCTCTGTATCTCTCTCTCTCTGTCTCTGTATCTCTCTCTGTCTCTATCTCTCTCTCTCTCTCTGTCTCTGTCTCTCTGTGACTCTCTCTATCTCTGTCTCTCTCTCTCTCTCTCTCTGTCTCTCTCTCCCTATCTAGGAGAGCAGGTGGGTTTTGATAAAATCACGGCGGCCTCCAGGATGAACAAAACAGTGGTGGTTTTTGTATCTGAAGATGTACTGGTGCAGCGGTTAGTGGAAAACGGGATTCAGGTAAGCGAGTGTTTTTTTCCGGTTTCTCCGTTAGTTTCGCCGGCAGTTAAAGTGACAGTGTCCAATGTCCCTCCGTTCATCTCTAGTGCAGATATTGAGCGGGAACTCTCTAGATACTGGAAATTTGCGAGTTCAATGAAGCACGTGGGGTTAAATTGCAAGAATCCGGCTTTGAAGAACGTGTTGTCTTTTAGGAGACAGATATACATGTTCCTCAATGAACCTAGTCTGGACATTTCCTTCAGCATTGGACATGAAGGGAAGTCTTTCATGGTTTATGCTAACACTGGGAGCATGAAGTGTTTTAAGTGCGGGGACATTGGACATAAGAGTACAGCATGTCCACATAAGAACCAAGGAAGGGATGAAGCAGGGCCTAGCATGACGGGTGGACGGGGTGACGCCTCTAACAGCCAGAACGCGGTAGGAGATGGAGTTGTGCAGGGGGTTTTTGCTTTGGAGGTTACAGGTGAGCAGCACCCTTTCGCTGGAGGGCCAGAAGGGCCGGTGCATGTGCACAATAAAATGGAGAGTAGTGACGGTGTTCAGGACAGCACTGGGGCTGGGCTGAACGCTGAGAATACCGAAAGCGTGGAATGTGATGGAGATTCTGTGGACAGTGATGATAACTTATCTGATATCTCAGACATTGCGTCGCAAGGAGGGGATGAATTGTCTTATTACTCACTGGAAGACATTAATGGATTTCTGGATGAGTCTTTCGGTAAGAAGGTTGAAGTGGCAGATTTTTTCCCTGATGTGAACAAGTTTGTGGCGACTGTGGTTAAGTTAGGCAAGACGGCAACGTACCAGGAGCTTAATAAGCAGAAACGATTCAGATTAAAAAAATTGGTGACAAAAGTGAGAAGGAGGAAAAGTCTAGTGAACAAACGAGACCAAAAAAAGTGAACATGATGGGATCACTTCGGGTGTCTTTTCTTTTATCTGTGTTTCCTGTCTTATTTCTTTTCATTTCTGCTTTCTCCTTTTTCATGGAAAAAGTTCGGATAGGGACTTTAAACATTAATGGAGGTAGGGACAGGAATAAACAAGCTATGATAAAAGATCTGATGAGTGTTAAGAGGTTGGATGTGGTGATGCTGCAGGAGACTCACACTGATGTGCGGAATGAACAGGACTGGGGCTTTGGGTGGGAAGGACAGGTTTTTTTAAGTCATGGGACTAATTTTAGTGCGGGCGTGGCAGTTCTGTTCTCCCCGAGAATTGAAGTAGTTGTTAGAAAGGTGACTGAGGTTCAGGAAGGTCGGATTTTAGCTGTTCGTGCCTGTGTGAAGGGGGAGGAATTTTTATTTATAAATATTTATGCATATAATAGTGGTCCAGAGAGGCTGAAGCAGTTTCAGGACCTCAGTGTTGCGATAAATAAACTTGCTGCTAATAATGCAGTGCTAATACTGGGCGGGGACTTGAACAGTACAGTGGATTTTATTAAAGACAGGAATGGGGAGGAGCCACAACCCCAGTCTGCGGAGCTGCTGGTGAAGTTAATTAATAGCCATGATTTAATAGACGCATGGAGAAGTAAATATCCTACTGTAAAGCAGTATACCTGGGTTAAGGTGAATGAGGATAGAGTGAGTGCGGCCCGGCTGGACCGGTTGTACACTGAAAAGGGTGTGAATACTAAGATACTCCATGTGTCTATTTTACCTTGTGGTTTTTCAGACCATCACCTTGTTTGTATGGATTTCGTGTTGTCTTCTGGGATAAAACCCTCGTCGGATTGGCGTTTTAACAATAAGATGCTACATGATTCAGGGTTTTGTGACAGTTTTTTGCTTTTTTGGGAAGTTTGGAGGTTGAAAAAGCATGAGTTTGACAATTTGATGCAATGGTGGGACATGGGTAAGGCCCAAATACTGGTCTTTTGCCGGCAATATGCAGGGTTTCAATCTGATGCCATAAAACAAACATTGCAGAGACTTGAGCATGACGTGGTTTCTGTTGAGCAGGAGATGATAAAAAGGGATTATTGCACAGCGAGGAAGGAGGCAGAGGAAAAGAAGGGGGCGCTGTGCAACTTTATGATGGAAGGAGCAAAAAAGGCCCTCGTGAGAGCGAGGTTCTTGTCGGTGAAGGACATGGACACTCCAAGCTCCTTTTTCTTCAACCTCGAAAAGAAACAGAGGTCGACCACAAGGATGGTCTACCTGAAGGATGATAACGGACATATTGTGACGGACCCTAAAGACATGAAGAAAATGGCTGTGGACTTTTATAAAAGGCTGTACGGAGCTACGCCGAGCGACGTGTCTTGTGTTGAGGAATTAACAAGGAATTTGCCAAAACTGGAGACGGTCCAGATGGAACAGTTGAATGTGGACATCTGTTTGCAGGAGCTTACCACAGCTGTCCAGCAGCTTTCCCTGGGTCAGGCGCCTGGGGTTGATGGGATATCGGCTGAATTTTATAGACATTTTTGGGATTTTATTGGACGGGACCTTTTAGATGTTTATAATGCTTCTTTTACTGCCGGGGTTTTACTAGTTGCACAAGGGCAGTTCTATCCCTCCTGCCCAAGAAGGGGGATCTGGGTATGTTAAAGAATTGGAGGCCTGTTTCATTACTTTGCACTGATTATAAAATTCTGTCAAAATGCCTGTCCAACAGGGTGAAAACGTACATTAACACATTGGTGAATGTGGAGCAATCATACTGTGTGCCGAATAGGACAATAATGGACAACATCTTTTTAATAAGAGATATTATAAAACTAGTTGAGGTCAGTAAGCAGGACTTGGGATTCATATCCTTGGACCAGGAAAAAGCATTTGACCGAGTGGATCATAGTTATCTCTTTAAAGTATTAGATGCATATGGCATTGGGGACAGAGTGACCCGATGGATCAGGCTGCTGTATAATAAGGCATCCATAATGTTGAAGGTTGGAGGTGGACTCAGCTATCCGGTGTTGATAGGCAAAGGGATCAGGCAGGGATGCCCCCTATCGGGCCTGCTGTATAGTCTGGCAATAGAACCCCTGCTTTGTAAATTGCGGACAGATATGCAGGGGTGGGCGCTGGATGGACTGAAGCCCATTACTCTCTCAGCTTATGCTGATGATGTTGTGGTTTGTGTTCGTGGGGAGGATGACATCAATACACTATGGAGGACCTTAGTAATGTTCGAACATGCGTCAGCAGCTAAAGTGAACTGGGAAAAGTCTGAGGGGTTGCTAATGGGTCAGTGGTTACAACATGGGCCTCTGAGGCTCCCAGGTGGGTTGAGATGGAAAAGAGATGGGTTTAAGTATCTGGGGGTGTACCTGGGGTCTGAAAAGTACAAGACAATGAACTGGGAGGGAATGGTGAAGAAGGTCTGTGCCAAGCTGTCTAAATGGACATGGATCCTGCCACAGCTTTCCTATAGGGGTAGAGTTCTGGTGGCCAACAACCTGATTACTTCCACATTGTGGCACAAGTTTGCAGCCTTGGATCCCCCGGTGTCCCTTGTCAAAGAGCTGCAACGGAGAGTGGTGGACTTTTTTTGGGCAGGGGAACATTGGGTGAAAGCCCCTGTGCTGTACCTGCCTGTGCAGGAAGGAGGGCAGGGCTTGACTGATATCCCAAGCAGGATAAAGAGCTTCCGGATACAGGCAGCACAGCGCTTCCTGTACCAGGAGGAAGTGCCCTGGAGTGGTGCTGCGAGCGTACTGCTACGTAGAGTTGAGAAACTGGGGTACGATAAATATTTGTTCCTGTTGAAGGCACATGATATGTGCCTGTCCACAGCCTCCCGGTTTTATCAGTCTGTTTTACTAACTTGGGTTTCAGTCTTTAATGTGGACAGAGACAGCAGGACACTGTCGGGGGCTGAACCTCTGTTTTTTAATCCTAGAATTGAGACCCGGGCTCTCGAGTCGCCAGTTATACGCTCTGTCTTCGTGAATGCAGGCGTCACAAGGATATGCTCCCTGAGAGCTGGTGGATCGTGGAGGACGGCGGAGGACTTGAGGGTAATCACCGGAGTCCAGTCCAGCCGTTTCCTGAATAGGATACTGGGTGAAATCCTTGTGGCTATACCTCTGGAGTTCAGGGCAGTAGTGGAAGTGGAAGCTGACGGCGAGGCAGGTGACGAGGAACATCACTTTCCCTCTGTGAGGATATCACCGAAACTAGAAGGACACAGAGAGGAGAAAGGTAAACTGCTGACTCTGGCGACTCTATACGGGATCAACTTCGAAACTGCTACGAAAAAGTCACTGTCCCACAGTGTGGCGAAGGTGGTGCATGCAGGGTCCCTGAAAGACCTGAAAGACTCCAAGTGGTCTGGGTTGTTGGAACCAGGCTCTTCTCCTCGGGGATGCTGGAGGTCCCTGTACAAGCCTCCGGTGGAGAAACGCACTGCTGATCTGCAGTGGAGGATTGTACATGGGGCCGTGGCCACAAACAGACACGTGGCACATATCGACTCCTCCGTAAGCAGGGAGTGTCCGTACTGCGGTGAGAACGAGACCATAGAACATCTGTTTTTGAAGTGCAACAGACTGGAGGGTCTTTTTAAATTGGTTAAGAGCTGGTGTGAAGGTCTCAAGGAACCTTTTTTGAATGAGCTTTTTATTTTTGGCCCACAGTATTCATGCAGGAAGAGGAAGAGGAAGGTTTTGGTTAATTTTATTTTGGGCCAGGCAAAGTTGAGCACCTGGATTTACAAGGAAGAATAAATTTAGGGGGGAAGGAACATTAGACCCTGAACACCTGGTGAAAAGACTTGTTGCCACACGCCTTAAGGTTGAATTTGCTTTTTATGAATTGACTCAGAACACAGACGTGTTTTGTGACATCTGGGGGCAAAATGACGTTTTACGTGTTTTAAACCACGTGTTATACCTATTTATTGCTTCTCTTTTTTACCATCATGGTTAAACACAATTTACACTTTTAACCTTCTTTTGGTACAAGGCTTGTTTGCTGTTGGTTTATGATTCCGGGTAATACCTGTGAAAAATAAAGTTACCGTTACAAGTCTCTCTCCCTATCTCTATCTCTCTCACTCTCTCTCTCTCTGTCTCTCTCTTTCTCTCTCTGTGTCTCTCTCTCTCTGTCTCTCTCTCTCTCTGTCTCTCTCTCTCTCTCTCTCTGTCACTCTCTCTCTCTGTGTCTCTCTCTCTCTGTCTCTCTCTCTCTCTGTCTCTGTATCTCTCTCTCTGTCTCTCTCTCTCTCTCTCCTTGCAGGAGTGACACTGCGAGCCTTAGTCTCTCACGGAGTGGGGCTTCCTACACGGGATGGTTGCAAAGTGAAGTGAGAGGCTCTTAGACTGTCACTGTGTTTGGTGTGAGCTACACGGTTCTCCCTGGAGAGAAGGTCCTCCTGAGATCCGAGGATTAGCTTGTGACGTAGGAGTGTCGCGGAGTGAGGGTCCTCAGAGAAAACGCGAGAAACGCGCTTGAAAAAAAAAGAAACGCACTCGAGAAAAGTATTCTGCCTGCCGCCATGACAGCCAGCTTTCAGTTGGACACTTTATCTTTTTTTTAGTGGTTTCATCTCATTCACCTGGGCTCTGTGTTGTCTATGTATGTTGATGCGTATGGACTGTCATTTTCAAGATTCTTGCTTGGATTGAGATATGAGCTTAGACTCGGCTAAATTTCACCGTTTTGTTGTTCACTCACCCCTGTGCTGCTTTTGCCCCGCCCTCAGGAAATGCCAGGCATGCTTAGACGTTTCATTTTCTTCACTCATTTCCTATTTCTAGCCATCCTTCCATACAGGCCGGTTATGTGCAGATCTCTTGACGCCCTTGTCTGGTTCAGCACTCCCATCTCAGGCACTGAACTCTGGGACTCCTTCAGAGTGATTGTTGGCTTGGCACTGGCTTCCATCTTGAATGTTAAAGGATAATAACCAAACCCTTTTGAATATTATTTTGCAGCTGTTTTCTATCTTGTCCATGTTTGTCTTTCTCTCTGTCATAGCCTTCCTTCAGAATGACCCGTGGTATTTAAAATAATGGAGGGTTTTTATCTCGGGCCAGTCTTTGGAAAAATATGACACAGCACAAAATATCAAAATGTCATTTGTAATCCAGACAAATCTAATCTTTAGAGGGGGGAAGGCTTTTGTAAGGCAGTGCATAGACATTAAAAAAGCAACAGATATGATGCAAAAGATTTATTTATCTTTGATAGTGGCCAATTTCAGGCTTTGTCTCAACAGGGTCTAATCATTGTGACAAAGGTATTATCACTAGGCAGCAGTCTCACATTCACAAACCATGTCTTCATACGTGGTTCTAGACGGGGGCCATTGTGGGCCAAGGCCCCTGTAGAACTGCTCCTGGCCCCTGCACTGAACAGCCAATGATTTAAATATTAATTTCGTATCACAACATGCGCTGCTCGAAGAACGTAACTAACGCTCCGTGTGTTCTAGACGAACTGATTAAAGCGCTACACACGCACTGTTATCTAGAACCTGAAGACCAGCAGGGCGAAGTGTAAACTCCGGTTGTAAAAGTGAACGGCTGGAGCCTTAAATAGATCAACTGCAAAGAGACAAAGGTCAGGAAAACGATTCATTTCTCGACGTCATTGCACATATTTGTGTTTTTCTGTTGTACTTTACTGCAGTAATAAATCCGTTTTTTTTGCTATAAAAAACGACAGTGTGATTAAAAAAAACAAGAATAAGAACTGTAATGAAAATAAATGAAAGCTAAATATAAAACAAAATATATAAAATAAAATATTCACCTGTTTTGCCGTTATATGCACCCCCATAAAAACACACTTGCCCCCTGATCATTTTCTAGAACCGTCACTTTATGTCATCCATACATTGGATATAAAGATGCTTCTTCGTCTCGCTGCAGTTTCTCATGCGCCGATGTTTTGTTGAAGCCTAGCATTAGCCTAAAGCCCTTTTTGAGACAAGGAAATGGATGCTGGGAATTTCAAAGGTGGAAGTCTAAAGCTTTAATATTATCCATATATTAACTTGTTATGTAGCGCATTTGTCTTTCATTCCCGTGATCCTATTGGATCTTTGTCATTTTGTGTTACCTGAGACTAAACTAAGAAGTGCCGCCGTATTTTAACGAGCCGACAGAGTCTAGCGTGTCTGTGTGAATCCGGCAAAATGGCCCACACACCCTGCGGCGACTCTCACTCTAAACGACCCTGTGGTCCTTATATAAATCTTTTGATTGGCCAGAATTTAGCACAAGGCCCACCTCCTAGCAAAAGACCTAATTAGGCTTATCAGTAATTAGCAACAGTGTTGTTCGACAGAGTAGAGCAGAGCAGAGGCAGATTAGAGACTCCTCTCCTAGATCTGCCTTTTGTCTCCTTCGCCGCTAATAAGGTTCAGTATCTGATCTTAAACACGTCAGTGCTTTTCATAAGCAGCCGACACAGGCCTGAGCACCGGTCCTGATCCACCTGAATATTCATTTCCTGTATTTGCATTGTACATGAATAATTAACTCCTAAATCCTTCATTATGAAACGTATTAAATCCGACAGATCTGCTTGCCTATATGTTGTTGCTGTCTCTGCAGCAAGATTAATGCATCTGGATGTTGTTTTCAGCCTTGGTGACACTTTTTTGCAGTTACTTTACAGACCAACTATTTCCAATAATTCATTTCTAGAAAGCGGCACAAGTATCCACTGTTCCGCTTAAGCGACTCTGTGCCCTGTACTTTTGATGTGGACAGAAAATGACTCCAGGCAGGCAAAATTACACATTAAATCACACGGCAAATGAAAGATTATGAGGGGGCTTAAATCAGCCTTGGGGGAGAATTACTGCAATATAAAAGCAGAGAAATTTCTTCTGTTTTTAATTGTTGGACATACATTTTTTTCAGGGATTATCATTTCAGTCCAGCAGGAACCAAAGAAAAGCGAAGGGAAAACAATGATATGGTACACAAAAAGGCCTAAAGCCTGAACATGTTTATGAAATCTGGATTTTCTCTCTGAACCTTGATGTGAGGCCGCAGAATGTTGATTTCAGATTCAGTGCAGAAGCAGAAGTCTAGGAGACTGCAGTCGATTTCTCACACACAGTATTCCACCTGCTCCAAACTCCTGCTTCCCTCTGGAAAATGGCGCCTGCTCATTAAAACTGGAGCCAGCAGGCGGCTGATCAGCCTCTTCCTCAGCGCAGTTTCTCTGGCAAACAAGCCGTCAAGACCTGCCTTCACACACACACTGCACTCTCCTATATTGATGCAACAAACACACTCACCCTCCACTTCATTAGACCTACCTTGTACTTCCACTCGATGGCCACTTAATGAGAGATACCCACTATAAAGCTGCACAGTTACAGACAGTGGTCCATCTGTGGCCAGTCACTGTTTGTCTGCCATTCATCACTTTCAGAGCACAGAAACACTAATGACCAGACATTATTTGAGTAGTAGACCATTCTCCTTACAGCAGTGACATCGATACAGTCGTGCTAGCCCAAGTGTATCAGTGTCACCCTTTTAAAAATTAAGCCAAGAGTAGCCCCAGTGCTCAGAAATACTAATGGAGGTTTTCCGATGACTGGTACCGGCTCGGTTCTGTTCAGCTCTACTCGCTTTTTTTTGCTTTTCCAGAACTAAAATCTGGTTCCTGGTAGCCGGAAACATTCTTGGTACCGCCTTGGCCGAGGTTAAATGATGAACCGATACGAAATGATGACGTGTACATATTGGAGTTTGCTGATTGGTGGTTGCTATAGTTATGCCAGTGTTGTTGACTAAACATTAGCCTTAGCCTAATGTTGCTTCTTTAAGCCTTGTCTTGTGACAATTGTCTCTGTTTTGTGTCAAACAGCCACAAACCAAGGATAAGAAATAAAACCCCTCTGACTTAATCCATGCTGGTGATTGTAACGATGCCAAGTTTTTTACCTCAGCTTAGAGCAACCAGTTATAGTGGAAAACTGTAGGTCCGAAACCAAACCGAACTAAACCAAACCGAGCTGAAACCAGTCAGTGGAGAATTCTCTTTAGAGCAGCACCCTCTACGCAGCAACCTAGGGTTCGACCCCAGCCTGGGCGAGTACACCACGCTCTATTAAGAGTCCCTGGGCAAGACTCTAAACACAACATCTGATCAATGTCTCTCTGGATAAGAGCATCTACCAGAGGAGTGAATGTAAATGCATCTCATCAGTGATTAGTTTCTGAGCACAGGGCTACTCTTGGCAAGACTCCACACAGCAGTGACACTGATGCGGTCGCAGAAATGCAGAGTGTGTGGTGCTGGTCCAAGTGTTTCAGTCTCCAGCCAGTAGCCCAGGGCTCAGAAACGAACCTTTGATAAAACCGGACATGGTAGGTGAAGGGTTTCCTCGAAGCGAGATGCTTTTACATTCACTCCTCTGGTAGACGCTCTTACCCAGGCTGGCGTAATCATGTTACTGGTGGCATCTGTAGCATTTAGAGTCTATTAGTGCAGCATGGTGTACTTGCCCAGGCTGGGCTTACCCTAGGAGGGTGATGAGAGTGTGTCCAGTCAGTGTTTACTTGACTTTTGATTTTGTGACATCACAAAGGTAATGACATTAATAGTGCTGCTGGGTCACCAAATATAGACTGCATGGTCTGGTGAGTTAAAATACTTTTTCCACAAAAAGGACATTTTTTATGAAACAGACCCTGTAGCACAGGCTATCTTCATGTCTCTGCTTGTTGCAGTAAGTGATGGGCAAAAAAAAAAAAGCTGTAAATCATTTATGACCCCGAATAAAAACGATTCTGATTTTTAATTAACCAGAGTTCACATTTTCTGCTTCACTGTGGTAACCTTAGACCCTTTTGTCGCAGGTGTCCTTGTATGGTGACCCTGTTTTGTAAAACTGAATTAATAAGATAGCGAAGGAATGTCATTACGCAAGCTGTGTGCATTCTTCACTTTAAATAACAGCTCAGTCTGCCTCGTTCTTTGTAAGTATGGGAGAGAAAGACCCTTTAAGTATGGGAGTTAAAGGGCTGGAACGTCTGTCCTTTGCAGAAATTAAAGGGTAAGACTGCCCTCTAATGGAGGTCAGGCAGCATTGCAGAGGGAGTCGCAGTGAGAATAATGATGAAGCACTGAGGGACCCAGCTCACACACTGCTCACACACTGCTCACACAGCTCACACACTGCTCACACACTGCTCACACAGCTCACACACTGCTCACACACTGCACACACACTGCTCACACACTGCTCACACACTGCACACACACTGCTCACACACTGCACACACACTGCTCACACAGCTCACACACTGCTCACACACTGCTCACACAGCTCACACACTGCTCACACACTGCACACACACTTCTCACACACTGCTCACACACTGCACACACAGCTCACACACTGCACACACACTGCTCACACACTGCACACACACTGCTCACACAGCTCACACACTGCACACACACAGCTCACACATTGCTCACACACTGCACACACTGCACACACACTGCTCACACACTGCACACACAGTTCAAACACTGCTCACACAGCTCACACAGTTCACACACAGCTCACACACTGCTCACACACTGCTCACACACTGCACACACTGCTCACACACTGCACACACAGCTCACACACTGCACACATTGCTCACACACTGCACACACCACACACACAGCTCACACACCGCACACATTGCTCACACACTGCACACACAGCTCACACACTGCACACACAGCTCACACACTGCTCACACACTGCACACACTGCTCACACACTGCACACACTGCTCACACACTACACACACAGCTCATACACAGCTCACACACTGCACACATAGCTCACACACTGCTCACACAGCTTACACTGCTCACACACTGCTCACACACTGCACACTGCTCACACACTGCACACTGCTCACACACAGCTCACACACTGCTCACACACAGCTCACACACAGCTCACACACTGCACACACTGCTCACACACTGCTCACACACTGCACACATAGCTCACACACAGCTCACACACTGCACATATCAGAATCAGAATCAGAATCGCGTTTATTGGCCAAGTATGTGAGTGAACACATACAAGGAATTTGATTCCGGTA
>JBBJLR010000139.1:1357788-1372867 GCA_037577145.1 Brachypetersius gabonensis | reverse complement strand
TGCGCACTACAGAGGGAAGTGTTCAGTGCGCACTACAGAGGGAAGTGTTCAGTGGGCACTACAGAGGGAAGTGTTCAATGTCCACTACAGAGGGAAGTGTTCAGTGGGCACTACAGAGGGAAGTGTTCAATGTCCACTACAGAGGGAAGTGCTCAGTGCGCACTACAGAGGGAAGTGCTCAGTGCGCACTACGCACTACAATCCAGTGCACTAAGACAAGTGCGCGATTTCAGTAAAAGTCATTTACATACATTAGCAAAAGCAACACAGCCTGTTCGAGAGCTACAGAGAGACAGGGAAACAATCATGTTAAAGTAAATTTAATTTTAGTTTATTACACTTAAAGCTTGTGAGTGGACCTCAGGGTAGGAAACAAAATACAAGAAAAACCTTAGATAGAGGTTCTTTAAATTTAATCTGGCCAACTAAACTGCTACATTTTATGCTAACAACTGCTATCATCTTGTTTTTGGCCTAAAAATCAATGTGCAGAGATTGCAGACTGTGCAGACTGTGACCCTAAGTCCACTATTGTTCTTTGCTTGTAATAATTGTCCTCACCACTCAGTGTTGTCATTTCATTAAGTAGCGGAGCATGTAAACCAGCATGTACTGTTCATTTATCAAAGGCTAAAAGTCCACAGAGTCTGTATTTCATCTGATAATGTGAGATATTCACTGTAATAGCATAGAGCGTTCAACCAGAATACAATATTAGTCCAAGTTCACAGTACATAAAGGACGACTGAGTGATATAACACTCAAACAGTTTCTTCAAGTAACTTTTTTGTTCAGTAATTCAACTTCTCGCCAAAGCAGCGCAACAAATGAGCCCCATTGTCCTCATTATGTCATTTCTGACATTTGTGAGCTCTTTTGACTTTTTTTTTTTCATGTTGCCTTTTTATCGTGGGTTTCTCCATGCGTACCACCCATGGGGGGGTGGATCATTTGGGCTCGTCACTATCAAAGCTTACTGTCAGAGCCTTCTGACACACATCAAAAGAGTTCCCCCCACGCTGGCTCAGAATGTAGGGGAACTAGGCTGCAGTGTCAGATAGCAATGGGCTTCTCTATTCACACACCGCATTCAGAACATTAAATGCTGGATAATTATCTTTCTATTTCTTTGGCCTGTTGTACACAAACTCCCTGTGTACAGTGATCCCCTGCAAAGTTGCATTTCTTTGGCGTTTTTTTTTTTTTTGGCGGGGGGGGTTTTGCTCTTGTCATGGCAACATATAATTTTTTAGGCATTTTAGTACTCAATTATTTAGAAAAATTTTGTAATGCAATATTAATGTAAGTTATGCTACATTTCCATATAAAAGTTAACTGTATAAATTAGTGGTGGGCCGTTATCGGCGTTAACGTGAGACTCTTCTCGAGTGATTAAAAAAATATCGTCGTTAATCTATTCACAAAGTTGGGTTGGGAGCTGGGTCTATACTACGCAAGCTATGACTTTCACCTTGATATTTTAGTGGGGGTGTAAACCTAGCCGTATTGCACTGTAGGGGGCGAGAGCGAGTTTGAACCTGAGTGTATGCCTACTGTGAAATCAAACGTGACGTGCAACATTGATGCAGCTATGAAGCCGCCGGTTTTGTTTCAGGGAAAATTTATTTTTAAGAAGCTTCCCAATAGAAACCTGGACAAGACTGAGGTTGTTTGCACCTTGTGCGGAATTAGTTTACTGTAGACTTACTTTTAGTCATTATTTGGGTAGCACACATATTCTGAATGCCTTCGGCAGCCATTTTAATCTAGATTAATCTAGATTAATTCCAAGATTACAGTGAGATTAATCTAGATTAAAAAAATTAATCTATGCCCACCACTAGTATAAATGTTTTAGTTCTGTAGAGAGATACAGAGCGACTGTATCCTGGCTGCTACACTGTGAAGCGTCTCTGGCAGCTGCAGTCCAGAATTCAGCATCAGATCAGTTTCAGTGTGAAGCGTCTCTAGTGTTTCTCCTGTTTTTCATTTTGTTCTTCTTAAAGCCCTGTGTTTTTATTACTGTTAATTAAATAAATTTATTACTGTATTTACCTGCTTATACCAAAAAAAAAGAAACCAAAGAAAACGCATGTGCATAAATTACAATACGTGGAGGTTCTTTTACATTTTCACTCACTTTACAGAACCAAAAGTAGCTCATCTATGTCAAACCCCTTTTGGGACAGTAATGAAATAAACAATGTGTCTGAAATCGCGAACTTGCGCAGTTTTAGTGCGCAATTTTAGTGCATCGTGCTCTCACACTGAAAACTAAGCTAAGCACTGAAAGAACCCGGATGCTGTACTGAAATCGGCCAGAAAACGCCGAGCAGAACGATGCACACTTTGCACTAAACGGGCACCATTTTGACGGAGGGGGGCGGGGCTTTCAACGTGTGTTTTTGAGTTGAATTATGGCGGCAAACAGTGAAATACAAGCCCAAGTGGAGGCAGCTGGTTCGTAAAAATGTAAGTAACGTTAATAAAATTATTTTACTGATGTACACTGCGATAAATCCGGCAGATATTCTGGCGGCTGGAGAATCGCGAGCAAATGTGAGTCCGTCACTTTCACTAAGTGCAAAACGTTAGTGTTCCGTTTAGGACAGCACTGACCCACAGCAGTGCGCACTACTGAGGGAATTGCTCAGTGCAGTACAGTGCACTCACACAAGTGCGCGATTTCGGACACATCCATAATAACAAAAAAAATAATAATTTGCATAATAATGAATACAGTAATCAGATGTTAAAGAGCAGGGCCCAGTCTAACACACTATAAATGTGACTGAGTTGTGCATACATTACAGAATTCACACCTATCTTATTTTAATCACCCTCTTTGTGCTTGTAATTTAGTATTATTTTAAAGCATGAAACCAGCTTTCTGTGGTAAGGATCCAGGCTGAAGCATGAAGAACTCCACATGGCAGCGAGTTTTAAACAGCTTCACAGCTCGCTCAGCTGGGGAACTAGGCTGCAGTGTCAGAGAGCAATGAGCTTCTTTCTCTATTCACACATCGCACTGAAAACATGAAATGCTGGATTATTTTCTTTCTAATTCTTTGGCCTGTTGTACACAAACTAGCTGTATACAGTGTTCCCCTGCAAAGTTGAGTTTCTTTGTGTTTTTTTGCTTTTTCAATATATAATTTATGCATTTTAGTACAAAATTAATACTAAATTTAGAAAAACATTATTTACTAATTTTGTAACATAATTTTTTATGTAAATTCAGCTGAATTTTCATATAAAATTTTGCTGTATAAATGTTTTGGTTCTGTCGAGAGACACAAAGTAACCGTATCCTGGCTGTAGTGTTGTTTTTGGCTGCCTGCTTTAATTTTAGTTTTAGTCTAGTCTTTGCATCAAGCTGTCATTTTAGTTTTTATTAGTCTTAGTCGCGTCCTCTTTTTAGTCAAGGTTCAGTCTATTAAAATCTGAGCATTTTAGTCTTATTTTAGTCAAATTATCCAAGACTATTTTTGTCTAGTTTTAGTCAATGAAAGTTGTATTTTAGTTTTGTTTTTTAGTAATGCAATTCTATTTAACACAGTCAATATAGTGTAAGTATAGTAGATAATTGAATAGACAAAATCTAATTTTTCTTTTAGTTAAAACTATTTCACAATTCAAACAATGTTTTATTATTAGTATATTACGGTTACATTATAGACTCAAGAATACTGTCCATCCATTCCAGACACAGAAGACACTTTCATTCGAATTTATGACATTTATTTTGCCAACCAAACTTAGAACTTAGAAGTATATGCATATAAATGTAAATAAAATAAATACATAAAATTTGCATGGATATGGGAAAGGCTGCTTATCAAAATTTTGTATGTGTGTGTGTGTGTGTGTGTGTGTGTGTGTGTGTGTGTGTGTGATGTCTTGCTCCCTGGCACTATATTGGCCCCGCATCCCAATACTTTAGTGCACTCGAGATTTATTTAATTCACAGTGCCTATCAATGTGAAAAAAGTATTGGGACGTAACACAGTTCAACTCAATGTTCAAGCGTCCCAATACTTTTCTCCCTCTCTATCGTACAGGAAATAACGTTTTGTCTCGTTTTAGTCGACGAAAATGAAGAGACAGTTTTTTACTTTGTAAACCCCATTCAGTCTCGTTCTTATTCGTCAAAAATATTACATGATATATTTCGTTATAGTTATTGTCACATGACCAGCATTTACGTTGCGTCTCGTCTCGTTTTTGCCGCGTGATAAATGTTCATGATTAGACCTGGCTGCTGCCCTGCGACGCGTCCCTGGGAGCTGCAGTCCAGAATTCAGCCTCAGATCATGTTTCAATTTTACTGTGCTGCTATCGGCTTTTTTAAATAAACGTTTTTATTTATTTTTTTTTTATAAATTGCAGGTTTCCATTCACTAGATAATTCACTCATTTGTAGGAGAGATTATTTTTTCCCAACCCCCACTCCAAGCGTAGACTGATGTGCCCCCCCACATTAAAAATGCAGCCGGCGCCCCTGCCAGCAGCAGTTATCATTTCACTTACATCATTTGTAGAGACAGAGACACTGTGGCATGATGACAGTTATTGTGGAGAACTATAGAGAGTTCATGTTAGTGCTGAATGCTTGAGTGTCGCTGCTTTTCTATAATTTCAGTGGATTGATTAACTGATTTCCTCCCTATCCTTGTTAAATACGCTTGCTGGAGCACTTTAATCCTCCGGTCTCGCCTTCCAGATGGTTTATGAATGCGGATCAATCTTTCTGTTTGGCCACGGAGTGATGCAGGCAGCTTGGAGAGGCGCAGTGTCAGAGCAGGAGAATAGAAGGTCAGGAATGATACGTGTGCGGCAACATATCTCCAGGTGGTCCGCGGGATTTCATTTTATGACAAACAACTGACATGTTGAAAAACCTGACAGCCAGCCCATCCGAGCCGACACCACAGCCACGCCATG
Source organism: Brachypetersius gabonensis (assembly GCA_037577145.1). Taxonomy (NCBI): domain Eukaryota; kingdom Metazoa; phylum Chordata; class Actinopteri; order Characiformes; family Alestidae; genus Brachypetersius; species Brachypetersius gabonensis. Next base: position 1,367,923 of record JBBJLR010000139.1, on the reverse strand, counting down.
TGGCTTGAATTCGGAAGAGCCGGGATATCAGAGCTAACGCCAGAAGCATAAAAACAGCTTTGTTCTCACCGCCAAGCCGAGCAAAATGTCTATTGTTCTCCTTGACAGAACCGAACATCATAATATAATCTCTTGGGAGCTGGAGCTCTGAAACATTAGTCCCCACTAAAGAGGTCTGCAGGAGGCTATTCCGTAAGCACAGCTTTTATTTAATGAATGCTTAAGCCTTCACAGACAATCTGACTGCACGCTTCTAATAGCAGCAGGATTAATATTTGATGCACGTTCCTGACCTAAGTACTTCAGACTTTGTAATTTCCGTTTAGAAAAGAATGAACTGCAGACTAGGGAGCCTTAAATGTTTTGAGTTGAGTGCATGTATCATTTCCTGACTCTAATGGTTTAGACAGTGTTTTTTATTCTCACCCGGAGCTCACAGAAGGCTACAACGTTTCAGCGGATTGCTGTTTCTTAACTCTTCCCTGGGCTGTGCTTTCTGTTTAGAGGCTGTCAACAATTAAGCTTATTAAAAACATGCCGTAAAAAAATGTTTCCAGTCAAAACGGAAAGTTATGTATCACTTCTGTGATTGAAAAGGAGCGATGCCTGCCTTCGTGAAACGGAACAGAACATTTCCTTTTATTCAGATCACGTTTCTTTTGGTTTACTGACCCGGCATGGTGACCAGTCTAAAGTAGGGCAGGACACCCTCGTATTAGGGCCGTATTGAATAGTGGGTTGACAGCATTGCTGATTTCTAAAAAGGAGCTTCTTAAACAGCCAAGGAGAGATGCAGGTCAGCTCCGCCACTTTGTAAGCAGGGCATGCTGTGCATTTTCATGGAAAAAAGATTAGCCCGAGGGTGCCTGGAGTCAAAGGTAGATGCCTCAAATGAAGGACCTCTTTCAGGCCATGTCTAGGAAATAAATAATGCTACTTATGCCAGTCAATGAACCATGACTTCAAAAGAGAAGAAATGCCATTCCGTCCCCTGGAGCAAAGCGGGGGAAAAGAGATGATGGAGACTGTTTCAAGATATAGAGGAAGGAGGTGGCGATAAAAAGCAAACTCTACATCTGCACACTGTCCTTAGAAAATAAAGCCTGTGCATCACAAGTGTATAGGCAAGCAAACCAACCTTTTTCTGGATGAAGGGACAGGAGGGGGTCCAGTCGTATTCAGACAGCCCATATAACTAGTGAACTCTGCTACTTTAGGATGAACCTCTTGATGATGCAGGTGATCCACTGCACTGCTTGTACAATATTCATACAAACACTGGCACTAGACCTAAGGTTAACAGGCCCAGTGGGGGGGAAAAGACTGCATTCTCTGGAGTGATGGAGCTCTATCGATTTTGTGACCTAGAACCTGGGTCGGACTGACCATCTATTTGGGCCGATACCGTTTCTTCATTTATTTATTGGTCTGACCGGCCCATAAGACTCTTAGATCGGCGGCACCATGGCCGCTGGACTGGCTCAATCAATAAAACACTCCACTGCGGCCCATTGGTTCTTTTCTTTACTGACACAGGGTTGGCCCAATCGTGTCTTTAAACTCCTCCCACTTTTGCCTCTGCGTCAGTGTCAGTGGATGAGATGGAGAAAGGAAACATTAAGGGGTCGCAGAGAAAAACAAATCAGCACTTCAGGCAGACACTGCCAAATATGCCAAAACTACTAGCTGTTTGAAAAGTTCTGCTGAAAACACACCAATGAAACGATTGTCTTATGCAGCGCTAGTTTGAATACGTGTGAAATAATCTAATAATATCATCTGGGTAACAGCTAGGAGAACGGCTATTTATGGGGTGAGTGGGGGGAGAAGAAGGGAACCGTTGGTGTTAGAGGAGCTTTTCTGTAGGTGTTTATGAACAATATACAGACATGAAAGACATCCACACTTTTTACACTCTCTCTCTCTCCCTCTGTCGCTCTGGCTCTCTCTCTCTTTCTCTCTCTGCCTGTCTCTCTCTCTCTCTCTCTGTTGCTCTGTCTGTCCATCTGTCTGTCTCTCTCTCGCTCTGTCTGTCTGTCTCTCTCTCTCTCTCTCTCGCTCTGTCTGTCTCTCTGTCGCTCTGTCTGTCTGTCTCTCTCTCTCTCTTTCACTCTGTCTGTCCGTCTGTCTGTCGCTCTGTCTGTCTGTCTGTCTCTCTCTCTGTTGCTCTGTCTGTCTCTCTGTCGCTCTGTCTGTCTGTCTCTCTCTCTCGCTCTGTCTGTCGCTCTGTCTGTCCGTCTGTCTCTCTCTCTGTCACTCTGTCTGTCTGTTTGTCTCTCTCTGTATGTCTGTCTCTCTCTCTCTCTGTCGCTCTGTCTGTCTGTCTGTCTCTCTCTGTCTGTCTGTCTGTCTTTCTGTCTGTCTGTCTCTCTCTTTCTATCTCTTACAGAATGCCCTAATTTTTCTCAAATATTCATTAAAAGATTCAGCTGCATCATTTGTGACTCGGAAAGTTGACCGTTTATTGAACACTACATTGTTGAATGTATGTTTTGGGCTGTTTTTGGTCCCAGTCCGCCCCTGACTTCACTAGGGGTCTTAAGGTTAAATACCATTAAATCCTCACAGTAATCTTACAGTGTACAGTGTACAGGCTCCCCAGAAGACGAGATGCTGTTACTGCAGCAAATGTATGACAAACTTCTAATTCTTGACTTCAACCCCCTGACTTCAGAACAACTGTTAGATGAGCAGATGTTTAAAAACTTTGAGATATAAAGTACGTTCTGTGTGTGTGTTGTATGTTTTCACTGTTATAACAAGACTTCTTCGTTGTGGTGCCGCAATAGAACCACTTTCTGTTTAAATTATTTTTGTGAAGAACATTTTTGAAGGACCTCTGTGAGTTGGTTATGCCCTACAGTTTGACCAATCAGTGATAGTTATTAGTTGCCAAGGTGCTAATCTCTCTGGTTATAAGGGAATGCGCTGTTTTCAGACCTGATAAGTCTGCAGATCTATCTACTTTCATTTGCACATACTACATCTCAGCAGCCCGACTGCTCTATTCACAAACGTCCCTGAAGGTAACATTTCCTGTGCATGTCTAAGAGAGGTTTTGATAAAACACCAAAATAGAACATCCATCCCATTCATTCATGCTCATCTCCAATAAAGAAATAAAAAATATTGAGGGTCTAAGTACTAGAGATACTGAAGCTCATACTCATACAAGCTCTTTATTGCTTATATATTAATGTGCTGTTTGAAATGTCTGAATCATAGCTTTTTTAATTCAGGAGTAGGAAATAAAGACATATCACAAGGTTATGGAGTGGTCTCCTCCAGCTCTTCTCCAGGAGTGACTCATGCTGTCTTCAGAGGGAACATGTGATAGAAAGTAAAAAGGCTTTCCTTGGTGCCCAGACAAGTTCTCCATTAAAATCACATGAAAGCGAAATAAACTTGCAAATAGCACATTACATAACCAGACAAGGGGAGGTAAACCCACCGCATCAACTAAAATAATACATTCGGTTCGTACTAATCTGGGATTAGACATCACTCAATTTTGGATTTACATAAGTGACTATATCCATGGTGATATCACGTGTGAGTAGCAGAATCGTGTGGATGGAGAAGCGCGAGGACTCTGAAGGCAGCTGCCAGTTTTCTGCTCCACATTAATACTCTGAAAGATTATTGGACACTTTATGGTAAGCTCTTCCTTGACTGCATGAGTGCACATATGTCTTTTTCCTTCATTTTTCGGAACAAAAACAAGGCTAACAGAAATATTAGAACCTCTAAGCACTTTATTAATATTAATATATAGAGACTTTATATCATGGGGAGGTTCTACAAACTTTAAAAAGGTTCTTCAGAACAATGATGCTGTGAAACACTATAGTAGAACATGCTGAACAAATATTTTAACTCAGGCCGTATATTACTGCAGTGTGTGCAGCCGATTACTGAAAAAGATTACTAAAATATTTATGTAATTACACTGTCTGTCTGTCTGTCTGTCTGTCTGTCTATCTATCTATCTAACTATCTATCTATCTATCTATCCGTCTGTCGTTCTGTCCCTCTGTCGTTCTGTCCATCCATCTATCCATCTATTTTTCTGTCTGTCTGTCTATCGATAGCTGACTCACTACATAATCCTACCGTTCTACTGTAAAATGAAGTGGGGGGGAGAACTCCACTGCAAGCTTGTTATACAATTGTCATACTGCAATTGTATAATTTTGCTAACTATCTTTATAATGGACAGTTGGGATCAAGAAACATAAGGAACTTGTTACATAGGAAGGACAAAAAGCTAGAGATGGAATTTAGCCTCTAGGTTAGCCACCTGGCTAGCTACACACTGAGACCATTTTATTCTAACTTGCTTGTTCGATAAGGCAATTTAAAGTCGGGGGGATTTATTCACACAAGCCTTTTATTGCCTTTAATTGGACTTTTATTGTTTTGGCAGTTGGAATCAAAGCCCAGTCTCCTATGTACAGACAGAAAATGATGCTAATCGCTATACGCTGGGGATAGAAACTGCTCCTGAAGTGTTCAGTTTTAGTTTTTATGCTGGAGAGGCGTCTCCCTGACCTCAGCAGCCTGAATAGTCCTGGAGTCTCTCGTGATCTTGAGGCCCGGGTTCTGCACCTTTCAGCATAGACGTCCTGCAGGGCTGGTAGAGGAGACCTGACCCTCTGTAGGGTTTCTGCTGCTGTACAGAGGAGTTCCTGAACCACGCTGTGATGTTTCCAGCCAGGATACTCATTTTCTGGATGATGGAGGAGACCTTGAACCTCTGGCTCTGGCGTTGTCTGGCTCTGGCAGTGAGAAAGTCAGTGTGTGTCCTCAGTGATGTGGACACCTAGGTACTTAAAACAACTGACTCTCTCCACTGGGGGTTCGTTGATTTGGAGTGGGGTGTGGGTATGATCTTCCCTCCCCCGTCTCCTAAATTCAGTCACCATCTGCTTGGTTTTGTTAATGTTCAATGTTCCTCACAACACTTCACCAGACCGTCCACCTCACTGCTGTAGGCACTCCTGGAAATAAGATAAGATTAAGATAAAATAAGATAAGATAAAATAAGATTAAGATAAAATAAGATTAAGATAAGATAAGAAGACATAAGATTAAATAAGATATGATGACATGAGATTAGTTAAGATGAGATGAGATAAAATGAGATAAGATAAGATAAGACGAGATAAGATTAAATAAGATATGATGACATGAGATTATTTAAAATGAGATGAGATGAAATGAGATAAGATAAGATGAGATGAGATAAGATAAGATAAGAAGAGATAAGATTAAATAACATATGATGAGATGAGATTAGTTAAGATGAGATGAGATGAAATGAGATAAGATAAGATGAGATAAGATGAGATGTGATATGATGAGATGTGATATGATAAGATTAGATAAGATTAGACAATATGCGATAAGATACGATGAGATAAGATAAGATGAGATGAGATAAGATGAGATGTGATAAGATGAGATAAGATGTCATGAGATGAGATAAGATAAGATAAAATAAGATGAGATAAGATGTGATAAGTTAAGATGTGATAAAATAAGATGAGATAAGATTAGACAATATACAATAAGATACAATGAGATACGACGAGATAAAATGAGATGAGATGAGATAAGATAAGATGTGATAAAATAAGATGTGATAAAATAAGATAAGATAAGATAAGATGTGATAAAATAAGATGAGATAAGATAAGATGTGATAAGACATGATAAAATAAGATGAGATAAGATTAGACAATATGCAATAAGATACGATGAGATAAGATGAGATGAGATAAGATGAGATGAGATAAGATGAGATAAGATGAAATGAGATGAGATTAAATGAGATAAGATTAGATAAACCTTTATTAGTCCCATCATGAAAAATGTACGTTGTCATGGCAAAAAGTGGACAGAACAAAGGTAAGAAAAACAATCGAATAAAAACGACCAACGGAATAAAAGGTAAACTATACAAACAATCTGGAAATACAAGTATAAACATAAAGAGTGTGTACTGTACCTTACTCAAGGGAATCTCAGTGGTGCCACTAGCAGTCCTGGGATTTGATCCTACAGTTATCTGATTGCAGGGTTAACTCACTCACCACTGCAGCACAAAAGCATTAATTAGGGAAAAGACCAATTCCACTGGCATCTTATGGATTATATAAGTTTTATATGCTTAAATGCGGTCCACCACCACAGTGTCGTCTCCTACCTGACCTGAACCCCACAGAGGACTTTCTCTTTTGGTGGCTGCTTTCAGAACAGGTCTGGGGTTTGAGGGGTTTGCATGATGAGAGAGATGTGCTGAATTGGTGGAAAGGTCACAGCAGATCTTGGTCCTTGTTAAGCTTTGTTATGAATAGCAAGAGGTAAAAGTCAAGCAGTCTTAAAAGATCACCAGGAGAGATTGGATTCTGTTCTCTGCCAGAAACATTTCTGCTAATAAACATCATTTATTAACTAGACTGAAAGTGATCATTCTGTCATACGTGAACACACCACAGCACACGGTGTGAACAGCACGAAATTCAACCTCTGCATTTAACCCATTCACCAAGTGAAGCAGGGGGCAGCCATGAACACGGCGCCTGGGGAGCAGAGTGTGGGGACGGTACCTTGCTCAGGGTACCTCAGAGGTGCCTAGCGGTCTTGAGAATTGAACCGGAATATTCTGATCACAGGGCGAATGCCTTAACCACTAGGCTACCAGACTGTATTTCTGCAGAGACTGTGCTTGCTCAAATGCAGCAGTCGTCTGACCCTTCTTGTCCCCCTTCTACTGGATAAGGCCTGAGGTTGACTACCAAGTCTCATAGCTGTGGCCTATAGAAAATTTGAAATGGGCCTGCCGCCAAGAAACACCCTAGAAACTCCATAGTAACCATTTCCTAAACCATAGCAACTACCTTTCACACCTTAGCAACCACCTAGAAACAGCTCTGTCATATAGTCTACTTTTGGTCATATAGTTTAGTTTAAACAGGTATGTCTGTAGGGGCGTGGCCTGAGGTCTCATGTGAAGTTTCACAAGGAGTTTCCCCTTCCTCGAAACTGCATTCATTTCAATGGGATGAAAAATGAATGCAAGTCAATGGGGGGAAAAGCGATGAGCAAAAGATGAGGAAAAGAAACATCACCGAATGCGTTTGTGTGTCGGGGAATTTGGCCTGAGGTATCACATGAAGTTCTGTGGGTTCCGGACAAAGTGTGTCCGAGCAGGATCATCTAAAAGTTGAGCCCTATTCGTTCTCTATGGACTATTTCTTTGCCGGACAAACGGGAATAACAAACAAATGACAAAATGTAGAATAAAACAGAACAAGCACGCTATTCTAGAATGGACCTGGCAGGTCAGAGGTGGAATGGCGTCTCTATCTCGAAAACCCTGGGAGGAATGGGTGAACGCAATAATAAAGATGAAGAAGAGAAAACTTAAGAAGGACGATAGTGTGAGCGAGACCCTTTCAGCCACTCAACACAACTCTTTGCTAAAAAAAAAAAGCATGTTCAACAATGGCTTGAGATGAATGTTGTACCACCAGCATCAATGGAAAATATAGCAATTATACAAAAATCTGTCAAAATGAAACATTAAACACTACTTTTATGCAGCAGTGCTACTTTAACTATGCAGAAATGTAATGAGTTTTCATGCTGTCCTACTTATATAACATACGATCTGTGTGTAACCTTTTTCTCACACATTATATCCTGGTTACTCTCAGGAAAAGGCCTCAGTTTCCTCCATTAAACAGGCACATGGATACTAGCATGTGAAAGATATATAGCATCCTGGTGCAGAGCCACATTTGCATTTTAATTAGCAGACATGTTTCCCGTTATGTATGACGCTGCCAGACCGGGGGGTTATCAGCCGTGCTTGGCATCGTAGATGGCTGAGTCTGCGGATGAAGTCATTCGGACTCTCTGGGCGTCCTGCAGAGTTTCCAGCAGAGGAGTCTCAAGTTAATCCACCCTGAGCCCATTACCCCGCCTCTGTGGGCCCTCAGGGGCCCCGTAGAGAAACGGCCCGCACGAGCGGGGCGAGGAGACGCCTAATTAGATCCGCCTTCTGCTGCAGAAACTACCCTGTCATCAGCGCAGGACACCCGTCCCTGCCATCAGGAATAATCTTCAGAGCTGGGCTCCTGAGCTCCATCCTGTAATTACATTATACGATGACCCTGTTTTTTGTATGCAAATGAAACATTTTGCTATTCGGATCAAGAAGAATGTTTAGATGACGGGTTTCCGATGACGGATTCCTACTTTCTTCTACTTTTCTTTGCTTTGGAATGCAGCTCTGTGGCTGTTCATGTCTGAGACAGTAAATAAATTCTATCTTGTAGGCAACATGATCTACCTGTGATTAAATATTGATTGGTTCAAGTTTCAGAGTCCAGATGAAAAATGCTGTCATATTACTGCAGAGAGACCAGGCGGCCCTCGCTGACCTGAGCTCTGGACATCTCCTGTAAATCTCTCTCTCTCTCTCTCTCTCTCTGTTTCTCTCTCTCTCCCTCTCTCTCTCTCTCTATCTCTCTCTCTTTTCCCCTCTCTCCCTCTCTCTCTCTCACACACACACTCTCTCTCTCTCTTCCTCTCTCTCTGTCTCTCTCGCTCTCTCTCTCTCACACACACAAACTCTTTACCTCTCTCGCTCTCTGTCTTTCTCTTTTTTCCGCTCTCTCTCTCACACACACACTCTCTCTCTCTCTGTGTCTCTGCCTGTCTCTCTCTCCCTCTTTCTCTGTCTCTCTCTCACACACACAAACTCTCTCTCTCTGTCTCTCTCTCCCTCTCTCTCTGTCTCTCTCGCTCTCTCTCTCTCTCACACACACACACTCTTTACCTCTCTCTCTCTCTCTGTCTCACTCACACACTCTCGCTCTCTCTGTTTCTGTCTCTCTCTGTCTCTCTCGCTTTCTCTCACTCACACTCTCTCTCTCTGTCTCTCTCTCTCTCACACACACACTCTTTACTCCTCTCTCTCTTTCCTCGCTCTCTCTCTCTGTCTCTCTCTGTCGCTCTTTCTCTCTCTCTCATACGCATCCCCCACTCAGAGCACAGCCAGGGGGTCATATAAGATACAAAGTATCTTTACACAGGAAGTTAAATATAAGTGCACACTTTTTGAAATTTGAGCCCTATAATAGAACCTCCAGTGTCCAAGTCTATAAACAGTATGGACTGTTTATAAAAACAAGGCAGCAGGAAACTGAATCAAATCAAATCGTGTGATCTTCAAGCCCAGGGTGCCCCACTAAACCTTATTGGTCTGGGCTTCCTCACAGTAATACAGTAATACAGCCTTCTGTGCTGAATTATCCCTGTTTTGATTATGCATTAAAGGTTATTGCATCTGTTTTGCTTTATTTAAGGTGTTTTCTTGTTAACTTTTCTGTATCACCAGCAGAACATTGTACAACTGTACAGGAATTTTGTGATTCTTCATAACATTCATCCTGACCGCATCTGCTTAGAGCTTCTGCCCTTTTTGAATGGACTTGCTTCAGCTGTTTTGAATTAGTAAGAGCCCCATTTGTTCGCTGCAGGATTCATTTTAATGCGATCTCAGACTGTCAAATAAGTGGCAGATGGCGACCTCAGTTGGAGAGTGGGGCTAAAATTTAATTTCTGTGCCATCTATAATCCCTTCCCACTCCCTCTTTTTCCCTCTCACTCTCCTGCCTTTAAAGTCAAATTTAGCTTCTGGACCCAAAATCAAGGACAAATCCTGTGATCCCTCCAGCTCTAGTGCATAAACAGCCTGGTATGATTTAATTATCATAAGAATATATAGAATGCGTTTAAAGGCAAGATTTCAAACACAACCAACAGGACACACACATATACGTGTGTGTGTGTGTGTGTGTGTGTGTGTGTGTGTGTGTGTGTGTGTGTGTGTGTGTGTGGGAAGAACATTTTTTGCTGACATCATGCTTTTTGCGGGATGTATACAAGAGTTGTTTCTGTTAAAAACACCCCCCCATACACACACACACACACACAACAACAACAAAAGCCAACTACAGAGGCTACAGCTCTACTTCACTCTAGAGTCTAGACACACAAACAGCACGGAGACCTGCAGAACCTGCAAGTCTGTGTTAAAGTACAGTAACAGAACCGGCGCTCT
>JBBJLR010000139.1:1345006-1357688 GCA_037577145.1 Brachypetersius gabonensis | reverse complement strand
AGACAGAATCCCTTAAGATCCCAGTTGCGGTCTTTTAGCTTTGTTCCACTGCTCTCTAGAACACTGGAGTTAAGTTATGGTGAAGTTCAGGCGTTCTGCCTTTGTTTTACCAAGATACTGTTTGCCAGGCTGAAGTTACGGTGTTATGCCTATGTATTGTATGTAACTGAAGCACTTTTCCCCACACATTAACTCCAGTAAAGTGAAGAGAAAAGTGTCACAGTGGTGATTTTGTAATATTCAGCTATGATACCGATAGCTTTGATAGCTAGCGATGCAAACGTGGGCTGACGTCGGTTACTTGATACAAAAATACAACCATTCCTGACCCACAAGCTATAGCCTACACATGATGGATGGTGTGCGAGCTGCAAGACACCATAAATCAAAGCCTGGATACTATCAACTAGTAGTACATATTTTCTCGAGTCATACAGGGCGGCTAGCTGCTGCCGATCTGACTCTCCACTCACTGACAGAAAACAACACGACGAGGAGAAAACATTTACACCACGCAGCCAAACAAACCAAGCCAGCAGATACAACCTAGATCACTCCTTACCTTCTCTTGAAACCTGGTCAAAATCCATGGAAAACAACATTCACTGAGAAGACAATGCATTGTTTAAATCCATCACGAGTTTTCAGCCCATTCGCAACATAAATGTGCTTTAAAATAACGTCCAAATTTAAAGTCCAAATGCTCAATAAATTATAAGTTAAGGAATTTTGCCTTTGTATGACCCAGAAAACTGCAAAAGCAGAATACAGTAACTTCTGAATAAGGGTCAAAAATCAAGTTTGAGCTTAATTTTTTTATGTAGACAAATGTATTCATTATGAAAACTACCTGCACATTCTCAGTGTCCTACTGATCATACAGTTGGCTGGACAACAAAAAAACTTAAGTCATTTTTCTCAGTTTCACACTCTGTGAAGTTGAGGTCTTTTGCCTTTGCAGGGCAGACATGCTCAGGGGTGTGTCGACTAGTTGTCTTTTGTGTTAATGCCCTATTTTTAAAGACACAGTTTGAAAGGTCTCTAATACTGAATGATTTGACTTCAAACAGACAGAGCACAGTGCTTAGTTCAACCTTATTTCTCCTGTGTTCACATAACGGCTGCAATACTATAACTGACTTTAAACAAATCTCAAAAGGCAGCTGTTGTATATCACTAATCTTGTCGAATAGGTCAGTGTCCAAATGCCTATTGAAAGCTCATAGAAGCGGCAGGCAAAATTTCTGCTCAGTGAGAGAAACCAAGCTTGACATGCTACCTCAAAATTAGCAAAGAGATTAGTATTTCAGATTTCAGGAGAACCAGACAAAGTTAACAGTGCTCCAGGTTGGAAGAATTAATTGTGGTGGCCACATTGTTTATCAATGTCAGGATGTTTTTGATGTTTATTGTTGCTAAGGCTCTTGAGAGCGTTTCGACATCTTCAGTGCTTTCTCCCCTGAAAGTGTAGGAAGTAAGTGTTGGTGAAAAAAAGTGCAACAGAATAAAATTAGATTAGTAGGTTAGTTTCCTCACATAATACAATAATAAAAGTGAAAGTAAGATGATTTTTAAAATGTCATCAAATCATCTTACTTGTACTTTTCGTCATTGAAACTGACTGAACACTATCAGGTGCTGTGTCTTTAAAAATAAACACCTTTATATTAAGAAAAAGCCTGCTTTACACAGTAGGCAACTATTGATTGGTTGTACTGCAGGCTAGAGATTACGCACAAACTACAATATCTGAGCCTTTCGACCGCCAAATGTTCTACATTACTCATGCTGGGTTGTGGACTAAAGCCTACACTACATTAAGGGAGGATCACTAGCTCAATTTCACGGGTCAAAACATCTATTTTCCTGAAAGGAGGTACAGAGAAGGGTCATGGGTGAAATGACTCCAGCAACTGCTCATTAGAGAGCGGTAAGAGCTGCCTGGCTGACCCTGCCCTCATTACGTCTCTCATGAGCAGCAAAATCTGAGCTTTTTGATTCTTAGTTCAGAATAATGCTCAAAAATATTGAACTCACCACACCGGTGCGTCGAAGACATTTCCAGTCTGCAGACATATTTGACAATAAGAGGATAAGTGATGATCAACACAGTAGTAATGACTGGACCAGTGTGATCAGCTGGTCAAGGGCTTGTCAGTGGTTTGCACACACACTGCTGGGTTTAGGAGTCTTGGCCAATGAGACCCAGGCAGAGAATACATAGTTCATTAGTCATATCCTGCGAAAAAAGTTCACTTCCTCATGGAAAATGAATTCTGGCCAATATACTTAAGACTAATCGTCTAAGCAAACATTTTTCCTTGAGGCCCTCTCTTGCCCTAACTCCTACCTGCATAGACACTCAAAAAGAATGAAGTGATTAATAAGTTTTATTTGCAAAACTATAAACAGCAGTTGTAGGTTTTTGTTCTTATATTCTTATACACACACACACACACACACACACACACACTTTTACGTTTCTCAGACATTGGGAGTTTATGAATTTTTATAATTTTGGTGCAGACAAACGGACCCCAGGTTGGGACCCACTGTTCTGAGCTACGGTCGGCAGCTGTCAAAAGGGTTTTCACAGACTGACCTGATCAGAGTTCATCTTAAATTCAGCTCATGTGATACAGGTAGATATCAAAAGTAGGTATTGACTGTGGATTTAAACGTGTACATGCTTTTACAGCCACAGGACTTCTGCAACGTTTTGCCTCTTCTTCTGTCGCAACACACTACGATAAAACAGCTCAGAGAGGAACTGCTATCCTTTAAATATTTTACTCAAATTGGACTTTTAATTAGTAGCAGAAAGAATGAATGCAGATTCAGTGCTGGGAAACTCACAGAGAAATGTATAAACCAGGTGGAAAGAGGTTGGGTAGCTAAAAAGTGAATGCATGTTTCAGGGTTGGGAGGGTAAAATGGTCTAACTGCAGTAAAAGGGGAAAAAAAATAAACACACACACACACACACACACACACACACACACACACACACACACACACACACACATATATATGTGTGTGCGTATATATGTAGATACTAATATTTTACTAATATATGTAGATGTAATATTTTTATTATGAATATAAAACATGACGCTGATGTATGTTTGTGAGGTTTAATATTCTTAAAGATACATAGAAAAGTCCATATTTCCGCGTGTAAAGGGACTGTGCGGGCCGCAGTCTGAGAGCGGAGTAAAGTCCCGTTAATTCACTCTTAGTGTCCGCTCGGGTCCAGCTGCATTTACTCGAGCTGCGGAGGTGTTAATTCAACACTGGGGATTTGGCTGTGACAGTATAACGAACGGCTTCCAGTTTAGCTGTGTGCGTGTGTGTGCGTGCGTGTGTGCGTGTGTGTGCGCGCGCGCGCGTGAAAGCTCGTTACGCTCTACGCTATTGGCTCGCGCGTAATTCGCTGGGCTCGTGCTCCAGCCTCTCCAGTTCTCATGTCTGCCTTCAGCCGCAGCGCATCGAGTCCTGATCTCTCGTCTCCGCTCTCGGGTTTCGGAGGAATATGTTGGATTAAAAGTGCTCTCGGGGGTAAAAAAAAAAAATCCCACACAGAACGGCGAAGTTGTGTCTGCGGAGAAAGCGCCGCGGCCCGCGGGCTCCTCGTCTTCGGCTTCGGCTTCGGCTTTAGATGAAACGGTGGGAACGAAGATGTGTGAGCTGCGGGGGCAAACGTGAAGCAGGCTGGAGAACTGTGGACAAGTCCTTAAGGCAAGTGGCATATTCCGTTAGTTTCTGGTGCGTTTTTGTGGTGTTTCAGGCTGCAGAAGTATGTGTTGGTGAAGGAAACGGCTGGCGCTGGGTTTGCTGAAGTGGTTTGGCTGTGAAGGAGTAGAATAAGTTTGAGGGAGATCGGTTATGATTAATAGTCAGTAAATACAACTGCAAATTTAAAACTGTGTTTATGTTTTTAAGTGTCATGTAAAGCTCTAAATGTTCGTCTGAGTTCAGAACGACGATGTAAACCTGTGTGTCTGTTTACACACTGGTTTCCATACCTGTGCTGAGAGGCTGATTTGTGCAGGTAGATTTAAATACACACGCTTGTGTCTGTGAAGAAGTTAAAGACATTCAAAATGGGTTGCGTTCGTCACTTCTGCTTCATTCAAACCAGGGCATGAAGCCGTTTCTGTCAGTGAACATCAAGCAGATGGATTTGTCTCAATCTGGGCATCTGCCAAAGCTTGCTTCTTTTCCCTGGAGTTACAGTACCTGACCAGACTGTCCCCTCATCACACTTTAATCTCGCAAACCAACTTATTTGCTGCTTAAAATTCAGCAATACCAATTAAACAAGACATTCAAATTATAAATAAATAAAGCAAAAAGGTCTGGGTGATTGTTTATTTTAAATGAACAAAATGGATGACTAATGTAAGCTTTGGTGCTTTTTCATTGTCGTTATTCACAAAGTACGTCTGAAAAAGCTTTTCCAGGTGCTGAACTGTTCTCTATCCGTCTTCCTCTGCTATGACTTGTATCTTTGAGAACAGTTTGAACAAACTTGGGTCTTCTTCGTGGTCTGACCCTTTAAACAACACTTTTTTGTTTAGAAAAAAACCTCCAAATTAGAAATCACTGTTATCACTGTCAGTCGATCATGAATTTGCTTTGCCTTGACAATAGGCCTGATTTCCCGCACAAGTGTGTCTCATTCTAAACGTGGCGTAAATAAAGTTAGAATGGCATCAGCCATGCAATCACAAGCAGGCAATTTCCCTGATTCTATTCAAAAACCTGAAGCTCTGTAGCTGTGCAGAATTAACGGAACCATTTTCGGTGAACTTCAGGTACAATCAGAGGTCTTTTGTAAACTCAGATGGAAAGTGTACGTCTCCTGCAGACTGTGTAGTAGGGACTGTGCAGAGAAACGAGGATGATTTCCAAACAAGAGCACTTCTGCTTCAGTCTCAGTCACAGTCTGTGCTGGGAGGAATGGCAGTTTTTGCTGCACTCTGCTGGCTTGTGTGAGTAAAAAAAGTATTTTCTCGCATCATTAAGAAGCCCACAGTGCTGTAGAGCCACACTTCCCTGTGCTGAAGCGGGAGGGAGGGTGTGAGGGGAGGGATGAAGTAGGGTCTTCTTTGACATTAAGTGTTTTTTCTCCCTTGCTGACACATGAGTCACAGGGAGTTTATTTACAGAGGGCCCACGCTGGGGCCTTGCGGCACACCAAAGCTGATGTATTATATCATGCCTTCTGGAATTGTGCTGAGATCTAAACACCATTAGCTGTTTTCCAACACTGCTTGAAGCTGATCCCTGAGATGGTATTCGGTACAATAAATGCATGCTAGTCATTAAAAATGATTGCATTGCTGTATCACTTCTATGCACAGACAGGTCAAATTTAAGTACTAAGGGAGCATCAGGGGAATTATTTTGACCTTTTGCTATGAATTCAGTTGAATTCAAACACTTAGATGTAGTTGTGCTGTCTTGGCTTATTCACTTGTACTAGTTGTTAAGTGCACTGTAGAGATTATTCACTGTTCACATTACATTAATTAGATTTGTTTTATATATAACTCGGTATTATAATGTTTTCTAAGAACAACATGATACTGCAGTATTTGTCGGTGGAGTTCTGTTCTAAAGGAATGTCTTACAAACCAGAAACTACTTTTTTGTTGTTTGTTTTATGCATTATAAATGAGAAATAGAAGGAATTTTTAAATATTTATATATTACAATATTTTTATTAGATATTTTATCAGTAGTGTGGTGCCAAATATCAATATTGATTTAATATTTCTGTATAATTAAAGAAAAAATTCATACGTGTGTCACGTTTCACAGGCAGGTAAAGTAGAAGGTTTAACAAAAGTCTGTAATCAGATTTCTCTCAACCGTGACAAACACAAAACACAGACAAAACACGACTCTAGTCTTGAGCATTCGGTTTTTCCTTTTCGGTTGTTAGGAGATAACTTATGTGATGGTAGTTTCATTCTGAAGTCCCGGGAAGATAGCCACACAACTATCTGTCTGCAAACCTCTTAAACGTTCTACTGCCCTGCTGACGGATGTGTGTGCTCCTTCCCACACCTGCTCTGCCCTGTTGTACCAGTCATCCACCGCTGGTACGTCCGAGGGCTCTCCGTCCCACGGACAGAGCAAGGGTTGACGCCCAAGCACACATTCAAAGGGCGTTAAGCCGGTAGTAGAGTGACGCAACAAGTTTTGGGTGTACTCTGCCCAGCCAAGGAACTCTGCTAGGGGTGCAACGGTACAGGTATCCCACGGTATGGTACGTACCTCGCTATTTGGTACATGGTTTTGGTACGTGTTTTGTGCATAAAGAGAACAATGTTTTTTTTTCTAAATAATATCTTTATTTTTAACAATTTCCAGCAACACTGTGCTCAATAATATAACACAAGTGTTAAATACAACACTACAAATAATAACACAACAAAACTAATAATGAACTGCCTCTTACTCATGAATAAATAATATGTATACATGTATTAAATTCCAACTTATAATATATATTAAAAAAAAACATTTATAAAAATGTTAAAAGTGCCTCTTAAAGCGCTCTAAACACAACACAGAGGTCAGAGTAAACATACTTCAGCTACATTCACGATGTAAAGTTCATTATGAATTACTGCCATTACTGGCATGAGGTATTTATTCCTCTGCTGTTATAAGATTCTTCTGTGAGAAGATAAGTCTGTCAACACTGTCAGCTGCAAGGCGAGAGCGGCTTACACTTACACTCTGTCCTGCAGTGGAGAAAATTCTCTCTCAGCAGAAGTTTCTGAACACAGAGGTGACGTGCAACTTTTGCAACATGGAGGAACTTTCTCTCCTTTACCTTCCACCACATGAAAGGATCAGCATCTACATTAATAGAGAGTTACCTTTTAGTCTGTCCTACGTTCAGGAACTGTTATCTCAGCATGACTATGCTTGAGATGCTTAGCCATATTGCTCGTGTTTCCATTAGCGTATGGGACACGTGTTCGGCAATGTTTACAAACAGTGATGTTTCTATTAACTGTTTTGACTCCCTGGTCGTTGTATTCTACAGTGAACCCGAAAAAAATCCATCCTGATGATTTTTACGAAGCTGCTGCTTCTTCAAACTGCCTCTCCACTGTTCCGCTGGTGCTGGCCAGGCTTGTGTTTTTCTTTTTTTACGCGTCTGTGTGCCGAGCTGCAAGCTCAGCTCCAGTTACGTCAGTGTGAGGGAGGGCGTGTGGGTGGAGCCACAACAGTGATTGGCCATTAACTCTCCGGGGAGGGCTTTCGCTCATTGGCTCTTGTTGCTTAACAGTATGGTAAGCATTAAGCATCATTTTCAAAAGGAAGTGCAAAACCGAACTACCGCGGTACACAAGGGCGTACTGCACCGTGCAGCGTGTACGGAATGGTCCGGTATTTTACCGTGTACCGTTGCATCCCTAAACTCTGCCTATCTGTACTGTTGCCCATGGCAGTACACTCTGAGGAAACAACACAATTCCTGCCATGACTGTTCAGGGTGATCAGTGTGATACCCTGAGGTCAGACTGACAGTAGTCCCCAGTTCTTTAAAAAAGCAGTCCACACCCAAGAGGACCCCCTTCGAAAACCGCCTCTCGACCACTAGCACCACAGTGTACCCTTTTGATAGTGGGAGGTCCGTCGCAAAATCCACTGCTATGTGGAACCACGGCCTTTGCGGTATCGGTAGGGGCATTCATTTCCCAGTAGGCAGATGACATTGTGTCCTAGATATGGCACACACGGAACAAGACTCTCCACGTCTGCCCATAACGAGGATCATCAGTACTTCCAACTCACTACCTCGACAGTTCAATGGATCCCTGGGTGCCCCATAGCTGACGTATTATGAGCCCATTCCATGACTTACTGGTTAATTAACATATTTTTTGTCCCAGGGCATTCTGTCACTTGATTTCACTATCTAGATCCCAACTTATAGGAGCCACTACGAGCGCAGGTGGAACAATAGTCATTACTTTTTGGTTCCTCAGGAACTGAAAACACCAAGATAAGGCATCTGCTTTAACATTACCAGGGCGATATGTGATTGTATAGTTAAATCTGCTGAAAAACAGGGCCCATTGAACTTGTCTAGGACAGAGTCGTTTTGCCTGCCGGATATACTCCAGATTCCAGTGGTCTGGCCCCTTCTAACCAGTGGCGCAAATCCTCTAATGCAGCTTTAACCATCAGCAGTTCACATTTTGCAATGTCGTAATTTCTCTCTGCGTCTGTGAGCTTTCTTGAGAGGTGGCCTCGTAATACTGAGACAACACTGCTCCCATGCCCACTTCTGAGGCATCTACCTTGACCATGAAAGGTCTCGCTGGATCTGGTAGTTTTAATACAGGGGTTGAGGTGAACACCCCTGTTAAACGTAAGAACTCCACTTTGGCGGCCGGCGTCACCTTCAGCTGTTTAGGTTTACTTTTCAGTAAACTAGTGAGCAGTGCTGCCACATCTATAAAAATTGGCGATTCCTAGGAACCTCTGCAGCTCCTTTACTGATGTGGGCTCTGGCCATTCAACCACCGCTCTCACCTTTCTGTCATCCATTGCCACTGCCCCCGGGCCTATCTGATAGCTGAGAAATGAGATTTCACAAACATCTCTGCCTTCACGTACAGCTCATGCGCGAGCAAGGACTGTTCGGACATGAATGACGGGTCTCTCCATATTTTTGGAGTAAATCAAAATGTCATCCAGATAGACGATCACAAATTTGTTTAGCCATTCTCGAAGCATGTAGTTCATGAAAGCACGAGGGTACGTTAGCCAAGCCGGATGGCATTACTAGATAATGATAGTGACCAGAAGTAGTACTAAATGCTATCTTCCATTCTCACAAGATTATATGCTCTTCATAAGTCAAGCTTAGAATATATGCTCGCCCCATAGAGCTGCACAATAGTCAGGTGGATGAGAGGAAGAGGGTGTGAATATTTAATTGTCCTCAATAATCTATTCTTGCTCAGAGACCCCCGTCCTTCTTCTCTATAAAAAAGAAGCTCGCAGACGCAGGAGTCCGGGACCGGCGTGTGGCCCTGGATACGCTAAACAGCTCAACTATCTGGTATTGCGGAGGTATTAGAACTGGCCGTTTGGCCAGTGGACTCTCAATGGAGGTAGTTCCCAAATAAGCAATGGCACAGTGGTTAAAACAATTGGGACCCCACCGTACCACCTTAGCCATACCCCAATCTAGCTGAGGATTGTGGATTTTTAACCAGGCGAGACCCAGGATCAACAGGAGTTCAAGATGTTCCAGAACATACAGATTTATCATTTCAGTTTTCCCTGGATCAATCCTAATTTTTAGACGTTTAGTCTGCCATTTTACTGCTCTACCAGCAATTAGGTGTCCATTGAGGGCACGCATTGGGATAGGGTCAGGCAGTTCCTCCTCTGGGTTTCCGAACGAAACCACCATCTCTCTGGACACTAAATTGTCTGCCGACCCCAAATCTATAAGAGCGGAAACAAGAAAAGTTAACCACTCATAGAGTTCAATTTTACATCCACTCTGCGAAATTCAGTTCCTATCCACGCTTCGTGGAGTACATTCCTGCAGATGGAAGCTCTGCGTTTACACCTGTGAGAAGGAGGAGAAGAATGTGGAGAGCACATACACAGTCAGCACAAGTTCATGTCGCCTAGCATTCTTGACCCAGAGCTTTGATCCGTTTGCCTCCCTCAGAGCAGTAGTCATGACCCAGCGTCTCATTATGGTTTTATTTGTTGTTCCCCTGAACTTGACTGGTAACCACACACTGATTCTGATTTTCGGCTGGCCTTTATACACCCAACCCACCACTTGCACAACAGAAACAGTAATTAGGAGATTACAACTGAACACCTGTTGTTTGGACCTGTTGGACCTGTTGTTTGGCACCTAGCAGCCCAGCTCTGCACCAATAACCCTCACAATCAGCACTTGGGTTGCCTAAGACCACACATTCGACACTCTCAGACACACCTACCCGTGCTCAGAGCTGTATACTTCTCAATACTCATGTGACAGGCTGAGCCAGCCTTGGCATCACAGTGTGTTTTATTTAGCCCATAGATCTGTTCTGAAGTACACAAGATGGCCCAAGTTGACCTTGTTCTTCTGAAAATTGGAAAGAAATTAAATTGGAATTCTTTCTGTGGCGTAAGATGTAAAGAACCTGAGTAATATTGAATTGTGGACCAGATATTGTAAGGGCATTGTATCGTTGCAGCTGTGACAGTTCCCATGCCATTCCCATCCCAGCTGTTTATGGAGATGGATATAATGCTCGTCATCCATCAATACCAATACGAGCTGAAAAATAATCACCCTGTGACACAAATACAGATACACCATTATTGACTCGATATCACCCAGCACTAAATGGGGCCAACCAGCCATTGTGTTTTCATCTTTTCCCCATCATCTACTTCAGTGTTTCCCAGTCCAGTGTTTACACACACTGTTTAACAGCTGGGCAAATAACTGTTTAGTGTGATCAAGGATGATAGAAGTAGGGAAAACACTAATATATGCTGGGCATGGCGCACTCTAGGACTGGTTTGAGAATCGCTAATCTACTTTATTTTGTCTTCCCCTTGCTAGGGCAGCCCATAGAACCCAGTAGTAAAAACTGTAAACTTTGGAACACTGTTTTGGGGTGTCCCCTGATTTTTGGACTATATTATTGATTTTCAAAGACTTTTTGGATTTCTTGGATCAAGCCCAGTAGACTGCAGTGTTAATTTCTGGAAAAAGCTGTCACAGGCCACAAATTTGGTGTAATATTCCAAAATTTTCCAATCAGGTGATCTTCAGACCATCACGTCATCAAATGGTTTTTGCAACAGAAAAAAAATCCATCAAATAGGAAGTTGTCAGATGGATTTTTAATTTTTAAAACAGTTCTTCTGTCAGCTCCATTTGAACTCTGCTGCCAAACAGAAGGGCATATCTGTAACACCTGATCTTTGGTCAATTGAAATAAAACTTGCAATCAGTGCTTACATGCTTTTAACATGATTGTATGAAATCTCCGTAGCAACTCTGCCCTACTCTATTGCTTGGCCCAAAGATATATTTTTTAATACTGTAGTTGAGCTTCAACACAGAACGTTTGCTGCAGTGTGAGATTAGTCTTGGTTGAAAAGAGAAACAATTGTAATAGATGTCTGTGGATGAAGCGTGTGTTACTCCACTCCCCCAGCCCCCCCCCCTCTCAGTGTGAGATCTGCCTTATTTATGATTAAAAGGTGGATAGGAGCACTGATGCATTTAGTGAGAATCCCACCAACAGCAGAAACTGGCAGTGATTCTATTAATACAGACTTTGGTGAAAAATTGATGGGTTCTGAGTCAGAGGTAGAGCCAAGGTCATCCTGGCACACGGTGCTTAAAATTAAGTGGTTGGTTCCATTAAAAAGAGAGTCTTTATGCTTTAGAAAATTGTCTAAAGTGTATATTCATAAGAGAATGTGCTCCGTTTTTTACATTTTCTTTTATTTCCCAAACAAAGCAATTGTCAAAGTTGGTGGGTTCCTCTGTGTTGTCTGAAAGCTGGTTGTTTTCTATAAAACCGTTTTGGGTAGGATTTCCTTGAAATACTGCTATCTATCAGTCCACAGCATTAGGTTTATGCTAGGAAATATGTGGTACGTCATGTTTGGTGAGTCACAGCCATAGGCTCTGATGTGCATATCTCTGAACTAATGGTTTCACAGAGAAAATACATCAACAAAGCAAGCAGGCACCTTGACTGTAATAAAAACATTGACACAGACCCCTCCATTTATATTCACACCCCTGGTAAGGATTAGTTAAAAGCTTGATAAAAACTGTGTTATCTTATTTTTTCAACCTAAACACACATAACACAATTATTGGCACCCCTGCATATGTTTGAACAACCTCCCTTTGCTAATAAAACCTCCCTGAGTCTTCTACTGTAACAGCATGGCATCTGAGACCCTTCCTCTTTACAGAATCTCTCCAGATCAACCCGGGTCCTCTGCCCACTCTTTTCAGACGTTCTCTCTAGTCGTGTAACCATTTTTTGTGTTGATTTGGACATATGCTTCAGATCATTCTCCTGTTGCCATGACGTACCCCTGCAAGGTTTCCAAGGCATTTGAGGAAAAACAGCCCCATATCAAAGACAAACCTTATTTACAGTTTACCGTGGTTTTTTTTTTTTTACACCAAACCCACCATGGATGTTTATTGCCAGAAAGCTCAGTTTTTATTTCAATAGATCATTTAACACTGTTCAAGCTCAAATAGTAGCATTTTGCTCTAGGTCAGGGGTCAAACCTGTCCAGAAAGGGCTGCTGTGGGTGCAGGTTTTCGTTCCTACCAAGCAGGAGGCGCACCTTATTCCACCTCTGTGGAAGTTGGTCGTAGTTTTCAGGTGTGGCACCACTGCCCTTTCTGGACAAGTTTGACATCCAGACCAGTCAGAGTGCCCATGCTGATCCCTGTCCACCACCGGAAGCATAAGCACATATCTGAGAAGTTCACAAGTCATGTTTACCGAGTCCAAGTCAAGTCTCAGGTCTTTGAGTGGCAACGTTTACAGACGGTGACTCTAAACGTGGGATGTTTGAGCTGTAAATGTTGAGCTCTAAATGTTTAGAAGATATGCTAATTGGCCACGCCCCATGATTACAA
>JBBJLR010000139.1:1259128-1272640 GCA_037577145.1 Brachypetersius gabonensis | reverse complement strand
TGCCCCCTGCTTCACTTGGTGAATGGGTTAAATGCAGAGGAAGAGTTTCATGCTGTTCACACTGTGTGCTGTGGTGTTTTCACGTATGACAGAATGGCTTCCACTTTTTTAAAACGATAAGTCTGAATCTGGGTGTTGGGATTAATAGTGTATGTCTTGAATAGAACTGGTGATGTTATTTCTACCCTTCAGTTGACACGTAAGAACCTGATGGTAAGGAACCTAAACCGCTATAGAAAAGCCATTGAAAGGGAAGCTGGCAGAGCAGAGGCAGCTAAATGTGACTTCTTCCCACGTACCTTTGAACTGCCCAGCGAATACTATTTGTTGGTTGAAGAGTTTAAGAGAAGTCCGGGGTGTACCTGGATCATGAAACCAGTAAGACTTGCATTTAACATTCAAACCCATAATTATTCTAGACAGATGTACATTTTATACCTACAGCTTTATTATCCAGTGCTGTCTAAGAGTAATTGGACAGGACAGTGATAAACACCCTCTTATTCAGGTGGCACGGTCACAGGGAAAAGGCATTTTTCTTTTTCGGAAACTTAAGGACATCATGGAGTGGAAAAAGGTGCAGTATTTCTCTCTAAGTTTTAACTTTATTAACGTTACTTACATTTACACGAACCAGCTGCCTCCGCTTGGGCTTGTATTTCACTGTTGCCAGCCGTTATTCAGCTTGAAAACTTGCTGAGCATCACAGCAGATAAACTGTCAGAGACTGATTTCACCTCTCCATCCCTTAAGAACACCAGGCAACAAAAACTAGTTTCATTCCATTCTGTGGTGTTTCTTCTAGAATCTCGGCGCTGATTTCGGTGGTAGCGTTGTTTTTCATGGAGCTTCAAGGCTTTAGTTAGAAACGTCACTTTTAGAAAAAACTAAACTCGGCGCTCGACTGACGCTCTTCTGTTCTACTGATAACTTTCTGCAGATTAATCTGTTGTTTGTTTGTATGTTGTACATGTAGATAGCAGGGCATCTACCCATGCATTAGTGAGACTAATATGAAAATAATAGTGGTATTACAACAACCTTATAATGAAAAATACACATCGAATTTAATTTATCTCTAGAACCACTGAAGGGAGGAAAAAACTGATGTGATTTTCTGAATCAGCACAAAACTTGACCAAGAACACAAACTGCATTGAAACAGACCTGTCAGAAACATTTGTTACCCAGTGAAATCAAATCAGCAAAAAGGATTACTTTGGATACAACAAAAATAAATATGGGTTTGTCCTCGAAGACAGATATATAGTTTACAAAGAAATATGCTGTGACTGTCAGTTTGGTCATCGCTAAGAAACAAACGACTCCAGTCTGGCCCTATAATAAAGACGTTTTTAGCTTGAGGGCTGATTATTTCTCCTAGTTTGATTTATTTCTAAAGAGAAGACTATTTACACATACTTCCATAAAAAAGTGCCATGTCATAACTATAATAAAGCCTTTTTTTGATCAATCAGTATTTAACTGATGACTGGTAATAATAAAAGTGAAATACCGTATACCGTATATTTTCAGTTGTGAAAATCTTTCCCCATTATATGCTAAGAATTCACAGCACAAAGTTTTCATGAATCTGAATTCCTAATAAATTACAGACACAAATGTATGTGATGCTGTTGTTGTTTGAGCACGGAATGAAATAAAAGTAAAAAGTAAATGTGTAGGACCAAACTAACGTTGCTGTTACTCTCCCTAGGACGGTTCCCGCTCTGAGGAACAGCGGGACGAGGCTCAGGTCGAGAGCTACGTAGCCCAGCGTTACATTGAGACCCCGTATCTCATTGGTGGTGCCTGAACCATTTCTACTCCTGAAATATTGTTTCGTTACTTGCAGTGTCATAACCTGGTCAGTTTGATCGTTGCTTGTCTTTATCCACAGGCAGAAAATTTGACCTGAGAGTCTATGTGCTGGTAACATCAGTGAGTACGCTTCCTCAATGCTGGCGAATGTGCTTGTCTTGTTACTATATAGCAGCTGTTTAGACATCTGCTCCAGATCAGTTTTATAATGATGTTATGATGTTACAAGCATACATGCAGCTACACTGTGTTTTTACAGTTTCTCCCTCTGAAAGCCTGGCTCTACAGAGATGGTTTTGCCAGATTCTCCAACACTAGATTCTCCCTCAGCAGTATTGATGATCAGTGTATCCTTTATATTTGTACGTTCTGCTCAACACATCTGTATAAAACACAATACAGTAATCCCCGGGTTTTACGCGGATCAGGAGTCGCGGATTCAGTCACACGCAGATTTTTTTGAGAACTGAACAAGTTTTACGTGGAAATCCCCACAACAATATCCTCGGCCCTTTTTTGCTGTTTTGTGGCAGGAAATATATTTCTTCTGGATGTTTTCACACAAGGAGTCTCAGGGCAGGCTGTAGCCGCCCTGGAAGAACTTTTTTCGAATTCAACACCAGGGTTGAGCCCCGCGCTCCAAGCACAATTTCTCTAAGGTGCAAGCACTCAGACACTTCAGACTCCACAGTTCAGCAGATCTCCAGGAGACCTTTCCAACGAGCACTCATTTGTATTTTTAGCCCCCAGTAGATCAGAGGTTATTCCCACGAAAACCGTTCACCTTGCCGCGATGTCCTAATAGTTTTGTCCCGCAACCCTCCGAGTTGCAGATCTCAGCGGGGAATTTTAAATTTGAATACGGGTTTACCTTTACATTTTCATTAAGAGTAATGCATTAAACTGAGTTTCAAATGTAATTAAAGTGTTCTGGGAGCAGATTTGGGGGCATATTTAGGGTTTACACTATAAAGAATAGCCATTTTAAGCATTTTCTTTTAACCAAAACACAACAACGTGGTTTTTCACTATACGTGGGTGCTCTTGGAATGTAACCCCCACGAAAAGCGGGAGATTACTGTATTCAAAAATGCATGTGCAAACAATCTTTAACTGTAATCTGCACTCAGATATCCATCTCACTAATGTGGCAGTGCAGAAAACCGCCCCAGACTATGACCCTGAGAAGGTAAGTAACATTAACAGTATTGAATAATAAGTGCATCATGATGATGTGCAGCATCTAATAAAGCTATGAACTATCTGAAATAGGTTCACTTTTATTTTGAAATCAAAGATATTTCTCACAAATTTGATTCTTGTACCATTTGTGGCTATAAATATTTACACATGTATAAATTAATGGCTACTACAGTTAGGAGAGTCAGCAGAGAACAAGCATGGAAATGATGAAATACAGTTCATACAATTGTTCTGCTTGTCTGCAGGGTTGCAAATGGCAGATGCAGCAACTGCGACGCTACTTGACAGCAAAACATGGCAGCGAGATGGTAGAAACTCTTTTTAAAGACATTGACAACATATTCATCCGCAGCTTACTGAGCGTTCAGAAGGTCATCATTAACGATAAGCACTGTTTTGAGCTGTATGGATACGACATCCTGCTGGACCAGGACCTGAAGCCGTGAGTGGCCTGCCCTCTCGCACTGTTTACTGACTTTTCACTCGTACTTTGTGATCAAGTCCTCACCTCTGCTACAAGCTCCTTATTTCACAAACAGACCACCGGTTTTGTTTTAGTAATGTTCGCTACCTGGACTAAAGTGTGTGGACGCCGCTTCTAATGAAGATGGTACATTAACACAACTGGCGTTGATGCACCGGCACCCGAGGTGTCCTTAGCATGCTCAGTGCAACCAGAAAGAATAAATGATAGTAAGACAATAGAAAAAAATAAAAATAGACAATAAAAATGCAGCACAATGACAAGAACATTAGTGTAACAACAGTTACATACTGACATTGCTGTATGTAAAGATTTAGTGATCACGGCAGCAAAATGACTTATTAAAGTGGCTTAGTGTTAATTAAATAAAAAATAAATTGCAATCAAACAGCAGCAGTAATCATAAGGTAGAATTTTGCTTTTAGCAATGCAGCTTCATAGACAAACACTGGCTGTAGAATAGGTCATGCTGAAAGATCAGTGACCTCCAATGTGGCAGTGTTACGTGAAACACCATCAAGTGGGCTTGCCTGATTTCTGCCCTGCTAGAGCTGTCTCAAGTCAGTTGTTGGTGTTAAAGGGGTTATGTTATGCAAAACTCACCAATTTGCATAGAACAACCCCTCATCTTCAAGCCCCACCCACTAGATTAGTTGAAGATCCTCCATTTTTGTCTGCTGGTTTTACGAGTAGCATAAGACGCCGAGCGCTGTGTCTGCAGGCAGAGGCGAGTCACTGATGAAGGGTTGTGTTCATCTCGCTCTGGGTCCGACTCGGGGTCCAACATATAGGGGCTGATAGCGACTCTGTTTTCTGCCTTTTTCATGCGTTACGTGTCCCAATACTTTTGTCCATCTGCTGTATCTCTCACTCTTTCTTTCTCCCTCCCTTCCTTCCTTCAGCCTGGTCACCATACAGGCTAGAACCACTGTCACAGATTGAAG
The DNA here is from genome assembly GCA_037577145.1 of Brachypetersius gabonensis. Taxonomy (NCBI): domain Eukaryota; kingdom Metazoa; phylum Chordata; class Actinopteri; order Characiformes; family Alestidae; genus Brachypetersius; species Brachypetersius gabonensis. The sequence continues at coordinate 1,268,188 of JBBJLR010000139.1, read as the reverse complement.
GGAAAGAAACACTTTCACTGGTGTTAAGGACATGGATTCTAATGTAAAACCCACAATTTAAACTTTTAAAAATGGGGCGTGGCCAGCAACAGCTTTTTTGCATAAAAGGGACAGAGCTCTTAAATGTCTCATTTTGAAAGGGCCTGAAACTGGGAAGAATAAAGCTGGTGAATCTCTTTATGTGAGAGTGATTGTTCACTTCATGATCGCTTCATATTTTGTAGCCAATAGACCTTTTATTACTTTTTTTAAAAAGGACGTTTTGCATAATAGGTCCTAATAGGTCAACCAAGAGCAACAATAGCTCAGCTGTGACGCAGGCGGGCAGCCAAGCCCATGGAACAAGAACCACAAATGCTGACACATGTAAGATGGGTTCCAAAGTGTGTGTGTATGTGTGTGTATTCCAGGCACAGGAACAGAAACGGCCTGTTTGGGCCCATTTCATTTTAAAGGACAAAAAAGGTCATAAAAACCCACCACATAATCGTCCTAAGCGAACGTTAGGGGAGGAATAAAACACAAGAACAATACAGTATGTGAGTTCCAAAAGAAAATAACTAAACAGCAACGTTGTGATTGTAGGAACATTTACTGTGTGCACAATTTAAGGAGCTTTTTATTATTCTCCCTTTCGGGATGTGTGGTGCAGTGATTGGGGGTTTGGCTAAAACACTGGAGACCCAATCTACTCTGGTATTCATGTGATAGACTGAGAACTGTTAGTGTTTCTAAAGACCCCACCTTCAGCACACCTGTATTCCATTCAGACAAGAGGTACAGCTGCAGCTCTTCAGAAGATGGCTGTTGTATTTCCTGCCTGTCTCTCTGCAGGTGGCTGATTGAGGTGAACGCGTCTCCCTCCCTCACTGCCAGCAGTCAAGAGGATTACGAGATGAAGTACCAGCTTCTAGAAGACACTCTGCACGTTGTCGACATGGAGGGCCGGTATGATGGGACAATATGTTGAAAGGTTTAGTTACTAACTCCCAGCATGCTGCTCTGACTCCCCAGAGAGAAGCACTTTCAGTTTAATATCGTAACTTTGTACCTTTGTGTTTGCAGCATGACAATGTCTATACAGAACTTATACAGAGATCTATCTAAAACTGTGTTACTGCTCAGTCTTACAGGTAAAGAAAAGCGAGTTGGAGGTTACGACCTCATGTGGAACGATGGACCTGTCTACAAGGAGGAGGTCGGCCTGGAGGCTTTGGGTAGCACCTACCAAATACCAAACACACACCTGGGTTTGTTTTCGATGGCTATTTGTCTATTTGTTTATAGTAAATGTGACAAATGTTAGTAATCATGCTTTTGTGACCAACTGACAATCTGAAATTAATCGCTTGCAAATGCATTTTCTTCAGGATGTGTGAAGGATCGGAAGAAGCAGCTTCAGCAGCTCTTAAAGCCTTTCCCAGGAAAGAAGGCCGCATGAATTCATCCTCTAATACAGTTCCAACACTTCAACACCTCTACTGGTCTGATTTGTGTACATATTACTGACTGTCAGTGATGCCCTGACCCTTTACTGACGAATCTAAACTATTCACGTTTCTGTGCTTCAGATTCAGTCGTTAGTTGATTAACAAGCTCCTTCTGCGCTGGGTCAGGTGTGCAGAGCATGGAGTAATCGGCACTAGGATTAGGAACCTCTGGTGTATATAGTAATGCTATAACCTGGTCCATATTAAATTTCCTTATAAACATAAACTGGCACCATCATGTGTGTAAAAGAGCGACTGGGCAATAACGGAATAAACACCACATTCTGAGGATGTCATGAAAAACTTTATGTTGCTTCTCATAAAAATAGCTGCATCCAACTGTACTGAAAATTTTGTCCCAGCAAAACAAAAGCACAAGCTAGTAAGATACTTAAACATGGATGTCCCCACCCCCTGAATGTCTCCGACACATTTACAGCAACATCAAAAATGAAGTTACACTCAATACATCAAGTGTAGAAATACAGTAGCAAGTCCTACCTCAACCAAGCACCATCCACCATTATTCAAGTATTATGTAAAAAAAAAAAAAAATAAAAATGCAATTTTTCACTCACTACTCTTACTGCCCTGGAAAAATGGACACATGCGTCTTGAAAGACACAATGAACAACTGTATGCACCTTTTCAGAGATGGAATTTAAAAAAAATAGATATATAAAGCTACTGAAGACAAAGGTGATGTTCTCAAACAAAATCCATTTCACATCATCATCTTGCTTGACAGACATTTTTAAGAACAACAACAAAAAAAACCCCTCAAAAATTGATGCATTCATTTGACAAGTTCTACAGCCACTATGCATTATGTCACTATATTTTATGCAAAAAATGCAAAGTGGCTAGCTGATATGAAATGATCTTTGAAATAGGCCAATATACACGTTCCACACACGTTGCAAGCGATATATATATATTTAACTAAAAAACAGCAATAAATTAAGGAATAAATAGTTTGCAAAAATATATAGCCTAACTTATAGAGAAAAGCCCTTATACATAACACGTTACAAAAATACATGTAGCCATTACAAAACATTCATTATCATCTCAAAAATATACTTTCTGTGACCAATGTTAGTACCAATCAAAACAGTTGTTAAAAGACACACAACTAGCATCTGAGCGCAGACCCATCTAAACGCACACTGTTCACATCTCCGACAAACTTCAAATGTACGACGTAAACTTCAAGTAACTATTATAGTCTTTCTATCAATAACTAATTCAACTTAAGTACTTATCTGACGTCGGCATAACCCTGGCTAAGTTAGCAAATTAGCAAATGAAATCAATGCAGCCTCATAAATTATTCAGATCTATCATTAAATGAATTACAACATGACTTAAAAACTGTCATCCAAAAACTGGAGGAACTACAGCTTGATCTTTTATAAAAATAAAAAAAAAGTAAAACTATTGTGCGTTTATGGTGCAAATTTGTTGTTGAACCACACAGATTTATGATCTTGTTACTTGGCAAACTGAAAATGTTTTGCTTTCCCATTCGCCCTGATGGCCGAGCTCCCCCTGAAGCTGTTACTTTCACTGGTCACTCTTTTAGCCCCAGCTTTTACTCCACCACCCCCGTTCTCTGTCCTCAGCCCTTCTTTTTCTCCTCTCTTCCCTGGACCCCCGCTTTCTTTCTGCTTATTACCAGCAGCTCGCTTGTCAGCACCCATACTTCTGCCCCCGGCGGGCAGCTCTTTCACCCTATCTGCCTCAGCTGCCCTGCTCATGCACCCTTTCCTGGCTGGTGGCTGGCCTCTGCTGTTGGCGCTGAGCTCCTGAGAAGCTCTGCGCATGTTCCCTGCAGCCTGCATGTGTTTCTGGTGGGTTTTCCCTGCTTGCGGACTGACTGGATGCTGAACCTTTTGGTATGTTCCACGGTTCTCTGAGGCTGAAGCCCGGCTCTCACTGCTGCTTCTTTTCTGGGTGATGGTGGGGGGGGCTCTGCGTTCCAGCAGGGGGCTGAGGCGGGAGTGCCGCTGGTAGGCGTACGAGGAGCAGCTGCCGTTGCACAGTGGGTAGCGGACGTGACAGTGGGGGCAGACTGGCCGAGAGAGCTGACCAGAGGAAGGGCTGCCGAGGGAGGAAATGAGGGCGAGGGGGAAGGCCCGCTGGCTCAGGCGTAGGCTTCTGGGGGAGCTGAGGCGTGTCGGGGGAGCGGTGTGGGGCCGTGGATGACTGCCGATTGGCGGACCAATGGGGATCTGACCTCTAGGGCGGACCATGGGGGCTGCGGGCCGGCCACTTTCGGCCTGGATGGTTTGGATCTGGTACCACTCTAGCTGCAGAAGACGCTCTAGGAACTTCTCAAGCTGCCCAACCGGTTTGGGCCGCGGTGCACGTTTACCCTCCGTGTTTAGAAAGATGGCCAGTTGCCTCAGGCTCCAGGTGTTAAAGGGTGGAGGCAGAAAGTCCGGGTAGCTGTAGCTGTCACTCTCTGTTTGTGCTGTTCTAAAGCCTGGTATATGGGGGTGCAGGTCCATGGAGCTGAAGACTTCCGCACGGAGATTGAGTTGCGGAGGAGTGCAGGGAGAAGGCAGCACAGGGAGCCGCTCGGAGTCTGACAGGTCACTGGCGCTATCTGTGTCATCCTCCTTGTGCTCCAGGAGACGCAGGGACTCCAGGTCAGCGACATGTTTCTGCAGGGGGATCTGGTGCAGCGCTGGCTGAGGAGACAGTGGCAGTGATAAAGCACGACGGCTCTTTTCCCGGGCCACATGGCTCTGCTCCACATCACTGCAGGACTGAAACTGAGGCTGTAGCTTCTGCTTCTCCACGTCACTCTCTGCTTGAGAGGGCCTGAATCGGGGATGCCTTAGGTCAGGTTCACCTTGAGTGCTTGTAAACATATAGCACAGGTGAGTGGTTATGAAACAAACAGAACATGCGACATGCTGTAGAAATGAAAGGGACAGACTCACTTAAAGATCTTGCATGTGCCAGCTGTGGGACTCTTCAGATGCGTTGGTCTATTCCCACTGTGGCCCTGTTAACACGTTAAGAAGAAGCAATTAATATGAACCCCAAAAAAAATAAGTGTATATGCATATACAGTTTAGTAAAAAAGTGAACCCGTTCCATGGCAAGAGGCAAACTCACGACTTCAGCTCGGGACAAGGACTCCTTGTTCTGGACTGGAAGAATGTTCTTATGCAGCGAGCTTGTTTTCTTCTGAGGTTTCTGGTTCTGATTGACCTTGCCTACCCTTCTATTGTTGCTGAAAGTAAAATTAAAAGAGCGTAAGGAAAATCAAAACATACGCAAGATCTTGCAAAAAGTTTCCTTGGATCATTTTTACCAGTTAAAAGCAAGAAGATACACACCTGGTAGTGATGCCTGTGTTTTCTGCATTCTTCGCTCTAACCTTCTCTTTCACCTGCACCCTCTTCAGGAGCGTCGATGCAGTTCGTTCTTGCAGAATTGGTCCCATTGCACCGAAATCCTTTGCCTCCAATTTGAACTGCTATTATTGGTGCAAATAAATGTCCGGTTTAAAGCCTCCAATTCCTCCTGGACGTCTTGATCGCTCCATGGTAAAAAACGTCACATCCAAACGGGTAAACACGATCTACAGCATCTGGGCTACTTTCTAGATCAGGATCGATCGTCCCCACCTACAAACACAAATACCTGCACTTATGATGTTTAAACATTCAGCGAATCTCAGGCACCCGTCCTCAAGTAAACATTCGAAATTAAATGCAATAAGGACATACAAAGCGTTAAACGTGGTTACTAAGGTCCTCTAGGTCTTGTTTACCTGCTGCATGTATATGTTCACTGCTGCCGTGTTGCATTGCGGGAATTGTAGTTCTTCAGAAAGTGAATCCCGCAGATGGTTACACAGCCACATTTACTCTGGCGATTATTTACAGTAAATGCAAACAGTAGGAGTCAATCGATCAGCGTGGAGGAACTTAAATGGGACTGACCGAGGGTTCACAAACAAGAATTTGGAGCTGCTATGTATAAACCGCATCATTACCCACAAAGACGTGGGTGCAGTCACGCCCCCTCCTTGTGTGTGCATGATTTCCATCGCACTTGCGAAGATTTTCAGTTTGTGATCTAGATCTTAACGTTCATGCAGTCTGCTGGATACGTGTAGCTCCTAATCCGTGTTGTTGATTAATAAAAAATAATCGAGGACCTGCAGATGCAGTATATAGCAAAAAACACCCTCGGATTTTAATGGTGAGACGTAATGACGCAGGAACCACTTCCCTGTCTGCAAAAACAATGTAGGCTTGCAGTTGTTTAATCCTGCACAGAAACGGTCAGTACCAAATTTCATGCAGTCTGAGAATAGTCCTGAGAAAAGGGTTGCACGTGTGATTTAATATACGATTTGGAAAGGAAATATGTTATATTTATGGTATTTGTGCCTCCACATCTGTTCACGTTGCATTACTCAGCCCAGGTCACTGATTCAGTGACCCTCACGATGGTATATCTTTAAATGAAACCTAATAAAAGCTTATATCTTGTTTTCTTCAAGGAGGAGCTGTATGTTGCTTTCACTATGGCTTGGTCAATGGGACGCAGCCAAGAAAACGCACTCTCAGGAGAGACAGATGATGAGCTATTTTTTGTTGGGGTGTCAGGTGTCTCAAAGCAAACGTCCCCTCCCACCTTCAGCGCCATACCCCGGTCCAAACCTGAGGAAGAGAGAAAGCCTGTCAGGATTCGTCCACCTAGTCCCAGAGCACCACAGCCAAGGGCAGCGGGCCGCAGTCTCTCATGTGAACCCCCTCCAAAACCCATCATCCAGAGACGGACCCAGTCCCTGCCATCCCCTTCAGAAAGAAGGAGGCTCAGCCGCAGAGCTGGAGTCCGATTTGTGGACTCGTTAGGGATGGATCTGGAAAATGTGAAGGTCTTTAGAAGCGGAGAAGACCCGTTTGTGCCAGAACATGTTCTTTTCAAACTCTTAATGAACGCAGAGCTGGCAGCCAGCAAGGGCTTGGAGATATCCCTTCCCTATCTGAAAGCTGTGTTCCCAGAGCAGCCAGGCGACCGCTCCAACTTCCTGGAACGTCTGTGCCGCCAGCAAGTGTGTCTGGAACGGGTTTTGTGCTATGAGCCAGGCATCATTGGAATTGTGCAAGTTATAAACCTAGCCTTTGAAAAAGAGGTCAGCGTACGCTACTCCTTCACAAACTGGAAGAGCTGCACAGAAACCAAAGCCTACTGGGTTGCCAATAAATACATGGAAGGTCTTTCCACTGGATGCAGCTGTGACAGTTTCCGCTTCCATCTTCCAGTTCCTCCATTCATCCTTCATCCCGGTGCTGTCCTGGAGTTCGCAATCTGTTATAAAGTTGTGGACACTCAGTTCTGGGACAATAACGAGGGGCAGAATTATAAGTTAGTCTGCCAGAGCTACAACCTTCCTGTCCCGAAGGAAATCGAAGACAGCATGATACACTTCATCTGAACTCTGAGTTAGTGTTTATGTCCGCATTAGTATTGCTGTCACTGAAGCTAGTGGTTCCCAGTCCTTGTCTGGATTTTTCCACTTTTTTGTGTTTTCCTCTCACTCCTGACCAGGCCCACGGGGAACTTGTTAATTAGCTCACACACTGAATTAGTGCTAGATGAGACAAAGCACAAAAATGTACATAGTGTATGGTCGCCAGGACTAGGACCTGATTGAGGCTGTTTTCTAACGCTGTGATTAACAGTATTTCAACACTTGGGCCTAATGGTGAGTAGAGTATAGCAGTAACTTTAGCCTGTTCACTACAGTATCTGATCATTTGATTCTTAAGTGAATCAGGACTCAGGTATCTAGTGTTAAATAACACAGAATATGCACTTCCATTTGCACACCAGCATGAGTAGAGGTTAGGTGACAAGTCTAAGTCCTTGTTACTTCTACATTACTAACCTAGCAGTGTACGGAAAGCCACTCGCAGAGCCAAATGTATGTTCTTGCACTTTGCTAAAAGGCGAATTTCACCAGCGTTTCAAAATTTCTGCCTAATTTAGCCACTGAATTGTAAAGAAAATTACAAGTGATTTTATGTGAAGTGGAACTCAGTAGAGAAACTTGCCTGCTCAGATTGTCTTTGCAGTGCTGGTGACAGGGACATGTTGTGATGTCTGCAACACAAATATATATTTTTACTTAAAGAAACTACTGGTCCACAAAACCTCGCTGTGGACAAATCTGAGTTGGCAGTCTTTTGTCATTAAAACACAGACGGACTCTGTCTACATTAGAACTATTTAATTATGCAGACATGTAGAAAATGGGAGGGAAATTAGAAAGTATTCAAGGTAATTGTTATTCATTTCAGTTTATGAAACATTTTCTGACTGTTATAAAAGTGTTCTGGGAATGTTGTCTTGAGGGTTTGAGGGCTGCACTAAAACAGTTTTCACAGAAAAATGCACTATGTGGACAAAAGTATTAGGACACAAGTATTAGGACGCCTCTTGATTATTGAATTCAGGTGTTTCAATCATACCAAGTGCCACATATAAAATCAAGCAGACCAAAACATCTTGGACAACGACATATCTGTAACCTTGTCGGGATTACGGGTCGGCCCAAAATTACATTCAGTCCAGCGCTGAATGTCATTGATGTACCTGCTGGTATCCCAATACTTTTGTCCATGTAATGAATCACTTAGTTTTTTCTATTTACTGTTTGCCAAATCGTCTTGCAAATGATAGAAGTGCCTGTAAAACCTCCACTCTGCTGTTGATTTCAATAAATTGATTTTTACTCACAGTTTTCTTACTATTATGTGTAAAATCACAGTTTGTGCTGTTTTTGTTTTGAACTCGCGCGAGACGTTTTTTTTCCCGCTCCTGAAGAAGCACCAGATGAAGTGGTGGCGTCAGAGATGTAGCCTCTTGTTTATTACACATTTTATTTCTATAATAACATTACCTGAAGTATTTTAAATACAAGACTTAAATGAAAACTTTAACTTCGTTAAAGAGTCTGGTAAAATAGTAGTTTCTACAAGTATATCGGACTGAACGTCTCAAGTCCAATCTGAGGTAAAACGGTTAGCTAGCAGTGGAGCGTTTGATTATATATATGTATGTGTTATGTATATATGTATATGTATACACAGTTTTAATGTTCAAATACATATTTATTCAATTAATGTACGCTCAATACTAATACGGCTAACCAGACGTTTTTAACGTGTATAACATTTTGGAAACGACAGCCAGGAAGAGGTCCGAGTCTAGACGATTGTGTTTTCTGTGATAAATGAAGCTGTAAAAATCTATAAATGAATGCATTGGTTTCTGAATATGAGATCACACGCTATGTGAACAAAAGTATTGGGACGCCTGACCATTAAACAAAAGTACTTTAATGCTATTGTGTTCAAGTATATAGGCTTTATATATTTGACTATAACCGCCTCCATTCTTCTTGGAAGTGTTTCCACAAGATTTGGCAGTTTCTGTGGGAATTTCATTCTGTAGAGCAGTTGTGAGGTCAGACACTGATGTTGGAGGAGAAGGTCTGGATCACAATCTCCGTTCCAGTTCATCCCAAAGGTGCTGG
>JBBJLR010000139.1:1242387-1253205 GCA_037577145.1 Brachypetersius gabonensis | reverse complement strand
TAAAATATCAAGGTGAAAGTCATCATAGCTTGCGTAGTGTAGACCCAGCTCCCAACCCAACTTTGTGAATAGATTAATGCCGATTTTTTTATCGCCCGATAAGAGTCACACGTTAATGCATCACGTTAATGCCGACGACGGCCCACCACTAATTAAAAGTGCTGAAAAGTCTTTAGATTAATATCAATGCCTGTAAAAGACTTATCATTTTCAATATAGATGATGTAAATATGTCAAGATTTGTGTGTTAATGCTTTAATATAATTTATATGTTTCCTGTCTAACGCAACTACAGTCTCTGTAAAATCAGCTGAAGTGCTCTAAACTTAAAACATGCTTTGTATGTTTTCATTTCATGTAGGTCTCAAAGACTGGATAAGATTAAACAAGTTCTGGTGGATGAAATAAAAAACTTGGAGCAAGATGACACTGCTCTGCACAACATGGAGGAGGAACTGACCGTACATGACCACTGTTTATAAAACAAACTTGTCTCAATACACGAGAAATAAATGTATAAATAGAGTGAATTTTACGATTGTAATAAATTGTTGATTTTTTTTGTACTATATACATTTTCTGTATTTTTTCAGAGATACTGGGAGAAGCAAGCTGTGGCTTTTCATTCATACCAGGAGAAGGGAACCCAAAGGTGAGAATTTATTTTTTATTACAAGATCCTATTTATTTCTCGTTTTGTTTTTCAACATAAGATTGTGAGACACTGGTGGTTCTGGTGAGAGATGCTCCACATAGTTGTCTCAGCTGCTGTAGATAAAAGAATCAGCAGATTTATTACATAATCCTGCAAACACGACCTGTTGTGAATATTCAGGACATATTGTCCCGTCTAACACAGACACTGCTTCTTTGAAACCAGGTTTAAAGTCCTAACCGTAAAATGAGATATCAAAGATGCTTTTATTTGATGTTTTTATCACTGGATCATGTGACATAATTGCACAAATGCTGCGTGGAAAAAGCATTAGTTATCGTCATTATCCCAGGGCTTTGACAGTTGCAAATAATGCCTTTGCAACAGAGGCTGTCAAAACTAAGACTAGCATTAGGCTTCAGCCACTAAAACATGCAGTAAGAAGTTTTCCAGGGTTCTGTGTCAGTAAATTCCGCTTCAGTCTTAGGGTACTTACAGATTGGATCCTTAACAATTAAACAGCTTGGTCCTGTTTTTAATCTTTCCAGTGTTTTGATGCATAGTAGTGAAGCATGCACCTCAGATATTTTGTGATTCATAGAGCTGTTGCATTTACAGTTAAGTTTGCCACATTAACATTTCATGCAATTTTTTTTTTTGTGTGTGTGTGTGTAGATTACATAACTTGAAAAGTGCCATAGAAACTAATGCGTGTCATAGTCTGGAGTATGAGGAGCAGATCTTCTCTTCAGAGGTAAGAACTTAAACCATTGCTAAGGTAGGCTTGGGCGTTAGTCCTTTTTACCAATATCCATAAGTAAATTGAAAATACGACTTATTTTTGACTCAATGTTATTTTAGATGTGTTTGATGAAAAAAGACATGAAGTCTGTACAGGACCACTTATTCAGACAGATGGTGAGTGGACAGGGTCTCAGTCATGGCATTAGACTAATTTGTTCGGGGTGAAACTTTAATTTTGTTTAAACTTTCCATTTGGGTCATAAAAGGGTTCAGTAAAGCTCAGCCAGATTGTTCTGGTTTCTTTTAGCAAGAGGAAGATCTGCAGGTTGTGCGTAGAGGACTACAGATCTTGTTCCTTCCAGATGTCCCAATGTTATAACTTTAAACAGAACAAGGAAACTCAAGGACTACTCGTCATTTTCAAGTAATTTTCAAGATATTTTAAATACATGTTCTTGTTTTTGGATAATACTATCTTAATATAAGCTTATGTTGCTTACATCTTTAAATATTACTATTTAAAACAAAAATGTATTACTCTTTTTAGTCTTTATTTTACTTATCCTAGCGTTGTTGGACTGTTAATGTCTGTTTGCTGAAACTCTGAGCGCATATTTACGTGTGATTTTTAATAATAAATAATGATTTGCTGTGGAAAAAAACTTCTAATGAACCACACAATTGTAATAACATATAAAATGTAAAAAATGCATTTATTCATGAATTAACCCCCCTTCCTTACATTCAGTCCCCATAGATATGTTTACCCATCAGTTAGAAAATAAAAATGGTAATGCAACATGACAAAACAAGTGTCATAATATTCACAGCAGTAATGTATCACAGGAACTGGAACCTCTTTGTCTTTTTTTCACTTTGTTTTGATCACTATTTAAGGGCAAAAGTGTGTGAATTAATGCACAGTGTTTGGGATTCAGGTAACAAATAGTCTTAGTTATCAAATAGTTAAGGATTACAGGATAATTGGCTCTGATTGTAAGATCATTTAATGTTTGTTTCATATCATTCATAAAGGCTTAAGGTTTTTTCAGGGCTGAACATGCACAACCCAACGCTCCATTCTGCTCTAAATGTTAAGCAGCCTTGAAGGCAAATGTGGGACATTTCACTTAAACTGATGTGGGAGTTTCCCCACATTTAACCCATTTTAAATCCCACAGGAGTCCATTCTCAACCATTTTCCTAGAAACTGGAAATGATACATAAATAATGATGAAAACTGAGTTATTTGTAAGGATTTCCAATTAAGTTCTAGCTGGTTTAATAACATACTCACTCAACATTCATTATTCACTTACAGCTCTCGAATTGATCTGCTTTAAGCAGCTATTTGGTATTCATATTATGATTGTGTCTGTTATCAGACAGACTGCTCTGTCACCGATAATTGGAAACAAATACCAGGTACATTTCATCATTCTACCAAGGAAAGGAGAGTTTCTTTCTTGATTTTAGGACCCTTAATATTGAAAATAAGACAAAGAGCATTTACGAACATATTCTGTGGACAAACGGTTCTTACAACGTTTTTTTCCCTTCTTTTTCCCCCCGAATGATGACATAATAAACCCTGTTCAGACTGAATTTTGTACACTTGACATCAAACTTACCCCGACTTAGTAGGCTCACAACCCTTGAATTACTTTTTTTCCTTTCGTGGAGCTTCTCACATGCACATTAACCCTCAATGATTCTTCTCTCAGCAATCACTTAAAACTCCATTTTGAAAACACAAATGTCCGATTGTGGCTCCACTTCTTCAGCCCCAGAGCGGATGTGTCTGGCTGCTGTTCTCTCCTCAAGGTGCTGTGCCTCTATAGCCTCTGTCTTTAACAGCACACTAACACCACTGCACCTGGTCAAGACCAGGATGCTGGAAGAATAAGGACATCCCGTGGATGACGTCATCTCCAGGATTTCGCCATGTATTCGAGTTTTTATTTTTTCTTCACAGAAGAAAACCTTCTACGGCCTGTGGAACCTACGTTAGGTAAGATACCAGATATTAGCAAAGACACCTTTTATAATTATGACTAGAACATTTTACTATAGTGTTAAATCCACTGTATTTAGTTCTGCATCCTCTATTCATAGTAATATGGCTTATATACGCTTCTCAGCTCTCATGTATCCGCATTAGGACGCATAATTACAAGATTGCAGAAATCAAAGGAGCTAAATCAAGGGCAGCAGTGTGTCATTTTTAGTCACATATGTATCTCCTGTGGTTTGAATCCCAGTATATTTGGACTGGGCGGTCTATCTTTAGCTCTGTAGATGCCCAGTGATCTATAAATAGCCTTGACACAGCTGACAGAGCTGCACACTGACCTCGTTAGGTGCTTGCTGGAAGCATGCACCTCCATCTCGGTGCTTTTGAACTCGTTCAGCTCTTTCCGGATGGCTGCCTGCAGAATTACAAACGAACAGCATTTAGTGCGTCCCCGAGTGGCTCACCCATGTGCTACACTTAAAAATAGTGCACCCACAGCTTTAAAAAAAGTCACTTGAATAATCTATGCATTTTGTTTTAAATATTTAGGGTTTGGTAAGAGATAAGAATGCACTACAGAAAAACAGTTCGGGTTTGATGCTCAGCTGTGCTTTATCCTCAGCATCAGTAACACACTGGCATTTCCACTATTATATGTCCAGAGATACAGTTCCACCCGAAAGTATTCTCATCCCTTCTTTCACGTTTTGTTACATCACAGACTTATTCTAAAACAGGATTGAGTATAGTTTCTTCCTCAAAGATCACCTTTCAGCGTCCAAAGATCAGCGTCCTTGAGCTCTGGAAAGGTGCTATATAAATAAAAATTATTATTATCACAAAGATCTACACATAATGAGGCAAAAACTATTTTTTAGAAGGATATGCATTTTTTTTTTTTTTGCCAAAAGCTTGTTTATCCAGCGTTTCTTGAGCATTCACACCCATGGCTCAATATTTTGTTGAAGTCTTCTTGGCACACCTGTTTTGGGGGATTTTCTCCCATTCTTCCTTGCAGATCCTCTCAAGCCCAGTCAGGTTTGATGGGCAGCACCAGCAGACAGACATTTTTAGGTCTGTCCAGGAATGTATTATTGGACTCAAGTCCATACTCTGGCTGGGCCACTCAAGGACCTTCACTGGTCCTGTAGCCACTCCTTTGTTATCTTGGCTGTGTGCTTTAGTTCACTGTTGTGTTGGCAGATGAATCGTCGCCCTAGTCCAGAGCCTCTGGAGCAGGTTTTCCTGAAGAATCTCTATTTGGCTCCTGTCTTCTTACCCTCTAATGCGAACTAGTCGCCCAGTTCCTGCCGCAGGAAAGCATCCTTCACACAATCCGGCCTTTGAAGTCTACAGACAATTCCCTGGACTTTGCTACTGATGTATTTACCACAGACAGACTCGAGGCGAGTGGTAGAAGCATCTCAAGGATGATCAGTGGACATGTGGTGCACCGGATCTCATAGCAAAGGGTGTGAATACTTATGTACCTATTGTATTTAAACGTCTACCTTTTTTATACTTTTAAGAAAATGTCTGAAAACATTAGATTTGGTAAAAGAAAACTATACTCAAATCTATTTTAGAATAAGTCTGTAATGTAACAAAATATGGAAGATGTGAAGGGGTGTGAATACTGGTGGCCCTGTATGTATCTTGGGAGTACAGCGTTACAGGTGTCTGACTGGAGACCTTGCAACATACCTTGTCAGCTGCAGATAGTCTAGTCCAAGGTTTGTCAGCTCTCCTGTCATAATCCTGAGCTTTGGCCACCTCAACGTAGTCACTAAAGCGGATCAGGATCTTTCTGTCCCTCAGTTCGTCAACCGTCGGCCTCTGGTTAAGCTAAAAGAAACAATATAAAGCTCTTTTAGAATTCTCAGCACCATAGTTCCATAAATGTGATTTGTCTTTAATTTTCATCTCTAAATGCGCAGAGCGTTCAGGGACACATGCACCCCTAGGATTAACATTCTCCACCTTTTTGCTTCCACTAACGGAGAGTATGAGGTTCACATTATCATGACTATTCTTTGCATGTAATGATGCGGAATACGAAAGCTGTTCTACCTTTCTGTTCAATCTCTGTTTAATTTCTCTCCTCTCCTCTTGCTCAGTCTGGTCATTTCGCTCTGAAAGACACAAGATTTTGTCAACACCTGTCTTACAGGAGTGCTAACATGTGTTTTTATGCATTGGGTAAAGTACACATTAATTACATGTAGGAACTAAAAGACAGTTGGCATGTTGAATCTGCTATAATAACTCATTCACTATGCAGTTTTTTACACGCAAAAATAATTTTAATCAAATGAAGGCGATAAAACTCAGTTGGCATGTCTTGTAAAAAGAGCTATAATAACATTCACTTTGTGCATCTTGTGCAATTTTTACACTTTATTTTCACACACAATCTAAAAATTGGCAAGAGGACATTAATAAATAAAATTATGAATTATAAATCAGGAACGAATGGGGAAAAAGTATAAATACATTTAGAATAACTCACGTTTTAAGATATTTCTGCTCTCCAGCTCCTCAACGGCCGGCCGCTGACTGAGTCTCCTGCGGAAAAACACCAGAATGTCACTGTGAACCATCACTGTGGTGTGAAACGGTCCTGGATCTACAGAAGAGTCCAAACAGATGCTCCTCAGCTGAGTGTTTTCCAAAGGTGCTGTATTTCTGTTCTAATCCTTCACTTCTTGTACACTGGTGGGTGACTGGGTGCATCCTGGAGCTCCTTTGGCTCCACACGCCTCTTCTGTGCGCTGCTCTGAGCAGCCACGTGCTGAGGGGGCTCTCCAAGGAGGAGCCTGGAGGTCCACTCTGCCCATGTGATTCTCAATTACGCTTAAAGCGCTCTCCCAACTCTGTGCTCAGGGTCAGGGACTCTCCTTTATTTCCCCTTAAAAGAGCACATTCAGCTCAATACATGCAATCAAACTGCCACCATGGCATCCTGGACTCTAGGAGGATTATGTGGTGAACAGCCAGCAAAGCTACACTATACTGACCAAAGTATCAAAACACAGCCCTTAATTATTGAATTCAGTTGACCACTTGCCTCCAGTGAAGGACAAATGTTATGCCTCGGCATACCAAGACATTACAGAATGAATGGACACAAATTCCCACAGAAACTTCTCAGCCCTCACCGCTTTTTCGGGATGCTTTAACTCACTATATAAATCATTTCAGCAGTACTGTAATACTGTCACCCATGAAGACAATATAATTTGTTTTAAAAATGACGTAACAAAAGTAGTCTTATCGGTCTTGACAGGCAAATGCCAATCATTGACTTAATATTTGCAGCAAACATCTTCAAATACAGTATTATATACTTCCACGTTTGCTCCATGTATTACTGTAGACAGTAAATTCTACCATATTAGACACCTGAGCCTGAGTCTCTCCAGACAGCTTTAGAGAAACATCCCTATCAGACGTGTGGATTTAGTTGAATGGGGTTCCTGCAGAAGTGACGTTATTATTATTACATGATCTGAGATGGAGGCTTTATTCCCAGTTCCAGTCTGGAAGCTGACTGGCTAATATTGACCTGTAGCTTGAGTTGCCTGGCAACAGAGGTTTCGTGTGGCGGTGATGGTGGCGAGCCGTTTTGGTTCGCTGTTGTTGATACGGGGACAAGGAAATCTGCCCAGGGACTCATTTCTACATGCTAAGAGATGTTACACTTGTTCTATTACAATGTATTATAATACTATATAGAAATGTGTGTGGATACTCTGCTTTGTGGAGTATATGAAATGTTATCTATGTAGATTTATATATATATTAATGCATGGCCTGGTCCTCAAGCATCAGGTGTCTCAAAGTGTTCCTGTGAGAAGGATGCAGAAACGGCTGTCTCAGGCTGCTCTCAGAATAATATACTGTACATTAAATCAGGTTGTGAGCAAAGTGAGGGCTTGGCTTGTGTGGGTGGCAGCAATAAACTTAATCTGCCTTGAAGAATAACTGGATAGCTGTGACCATATTTGCCCATCACCCTCCCACGCCGTTCACTGCACATACTCCCCTGTCACAAAATGAAATGTGTATATAATTTTCCTTTTAAAATGATTTCGAATACCTAATTGTAAAGGGGGGAGGTGAAATATGTTTCATTTGTTACACAATCCAATTATCTGTCTTGTTTAATGACTTGTTTTCATTTCTGGAAGATAAATATTCATTATAAGTTTGTATATTCTCAGGCTCAGCATGGTGCCGCCAAAAAGGCAAGTCATACGGAGCAATTGAATGTAACAGAAATAACATTTTTGAATGGCAACTGGATGTAATTTATGTCCAGTATTTCTAAAACTAAATAAACAATAAAATCACATACTTTACTAGTTAAGAATCCTCCAACACCTGGACGCCTCTGTTCTCTGAGGATACAGTATCTGTATACAGTAGGTTATGGCACTGCTTGATATCCTCGTGCTCACTAAGGTTGAACAACAACTCAGATTCTGCTGAGAGGAGGGCATGGTGCGCTGCAATCCATTATTCACTGGTCTGAGGTCTAAAAATAGTAACATCTATGTGTTGCTTCTGTGGAAGTGCAGAGCACTGCAGGCTAAAGATAGTAAGGTCATCGCACTGCATTGATGAAGCATCCCTGTGTCATTCCGAATGCAAGGCTTCAGCAACAGCTTCTGCAGGGAACTGCTCTGGATTCAAGGCTGTGGGCGGACTTGCCGTTTTATGCTGATCTAAGAGTAATGTTCCCCATTCCTGGTGCCTCCAAAGCGATATTTCTTTCATATTAGTTTCACAAGTGTCCTCCGGGTTTGAGGTCTGTCATCCAATTCTTCATTTTACCAGAGAGAAGGTCCTACACTCAGCTGCCTGTCTGACTCCATACACCCCACATAACACCTCGACTCCAGCTGGAGGGCCGTGAACCGTGATTTAGGGTCTAACCCAGGTCCTAATTATTACCCTCAGAGATCTGCAAGAAACAGAAACGTCTACCGACCGCTTGGATGGGCAGTGACAGAATCGTCTTTTCAGCAAGAGGGACTGGGGCTTGACTTCTGTTGGGCTAAAAAGAAATGGGTTTCATCCACTGTAAGCAATATGTCAGTAGGACCCAGAGCATCAGGACCTGACTCAGGCTCAGACCAGGTGTATTTATAGGAAGACAGTCTTACTCCTACACCAAGCACCTCTGATGGCCAGTATAATGAGGCAATATTACTATAATTTATAGGTTCATTTACTTTTAGAATGTGTAAAAAAAATCTGATTTTATTTAGATCATATTTAAGCAGATATAAATATAATTATAAGCGGATCACAAACTCTTAAGCATGTTACACTTATTACTTTAATATGTTAGACTTATTTCCAGAAAAATGAAATGTGATTGTATTGCTGAGTGCTGTATTGCTTGAGTTGGCAAATGTTTACTGCTAGACTGAAACGGTTTTGTCTAAGATGCCCTCGCACATGTGACTTAATTTTCTGTGACTAATGCAAATGTCCCTACCGTTACGCAACAGAGACTACATGAGCAGGTGAAAGACGGACAGCAGTTATTTGGTAATTCTGTGTGGAGGCTATGCTTAGAACATTTCTGGACCCTCGTGCTGTTCCATGAACAAAACAACATCAGAAAACCAAGGACTGCTGGTAAGCAGCACCTTCTAGGAAACAGCACAGCTTTGTGTGAAAATAGAGTGGAACGTGTTTCACTCATTGGTGTGAAATGCCAGGGATAATTAATTACGTAAGAGTAGGAACCACCAGACCAGATATAAACCTCTGAGACCTTGTGGCATGTAATATAACAACACATCTTGATAAGGAGCTCTAAATGGGACAAACACTGTTTTCACAATATTAATCAGAGGCACTATATGGACAAAAGTATTGAGACACCTGTTTTTCAGGGTCTGGGTTTGGACCCCTTACTCCCAGTGAAGGAGAATCTTAATGCTTCAGCAGATCAAGACACTCTGGACAGCACCAGGCTTCACCTCTGTGGACCCAGTTTGGTGTGGACCCTTTTCTATTCCAGCAGGACTGTGTCCCAGAGCACAGAGCGAGCTCCATAAAGACCTGCTAGAGGAGTTCAGGGTGGAAGAACTTGACTGGCCACACAGAGCCCTGACCTCAACCCCATCCAGCACCTTTGGGATGAACAGCGTCTCATAAACGCTACAGAATGAATGAACACAAATTCCCACAGAAACTTCAGAATCTTGTGGAAAGTCTTCAGTAAAGAGTGGAAGCTGTTAGAGCTGCAAAGGAGGACCGACTCCAGATTAAAGACTATGGGTCTGACTGCAGTGTCATTAAAGTTTCTGACAGTGTAATGTCCATATTGTTGTAACCATTTATAGGGTGATTACAGAAAGTGCAACAATCTAATGCCTCCACTTTAACTGTCCCTTCCTTTAGTGTCATTACTGAAGGGTCGACTAAATAGAAGATTCGCTCTTCACCTCAGACTCACATTTTCACATGTGCTATGAGGAGCATGAACTGGGTTAAGCTTTTAGTTTTAATATTTAGGGCATTTTTGTACCTTATACCAAATCCCAGGTGTATATTATTGTAGTTTTGCTAACTAAAAGGGCAAGGTCCCCATGTCCTCTAGAGTCTGATATTTGTCTCCAGAGCCTTAACTTGTATTATAATGCTCATGAATTGCTCTAATACTCATTATTTGTGTCAAGAATCTCAAATACACATAGTTACAGGACTGTTCTTACACTCTCCTGTTGCAAAGTGTCAGATTCAGTGCCGTGAACCATCCTTTTATAACATGAGCAGCTTCACTCTATGTCCACAGATCAATCCAATGAAAAGATATAGGGGATAATCCACTCAGATTACATCAGATCCAATCTCATCGCCTCTGTAATCCCCATATCTACTGTTTACCTTACATCACTAATACCTTATTAGCTGTCTTTTGTATTGTAGCACCAGGTAAACCGCTGAGCCTGGAATTCAAACCCGTTTTCAGTCAGTACAGTCTGAATGGGATGCTACAGACAGACTGCAGTATTTGGTAGCCAGGCATTTTGCTTTTTTTATGTAACAGATTAAAGGGATGCCCTTTAGTGGTTTAGATCTTATTACATAACACTGTAAAGCATTTGGTGATGCCACTGTCCTGTGAAGAGGACTGTTAGTTATTCACCTTGTCAAATGTAACAGACTACATTGTCACCAGAAAAGTATAGCAACTAGGGCATTAACACAAAAGTCGACTAGTCAACTACGAGTCGAAGCCCCCTGAGAGAAGTCGACTAGTCGTGCGTTTTTCCTCTCTCTGCTCTCGCTTGTGTACACAATGCAACCTCTGCCTCTGATTGGCTGACGCTGACACGCATTCCTTGGTTTAACCAATTATTATAGTCCCTTCATAAAAGGGGCG
>JBBJLR010000139.1:1158712-1177090 GCA_037577145.1 Brachypetersius gabonensis | reverse complement strand
TGTGTGTGTGTGTGTGTGTGTGTGTGTGTGTGTGTGTGTGTGTGTGTGTGTGTGTGTGTGTGTGTGTGTGAATAGTTTTATGCGTAAATCCACACAACAACGCGGAATCTGCAAATATCCTCCTTCATTTTTGCTTTTTTGTGGCAATAAATTTTTTTTTTCTGGATGTTTCACACTAGGGGGCAGGTAGCCGACCTGGAAGCACTTTTTTCAAAACGCGATTTCTCTGTGGTGAAAGCACTCAGACACTTCAAACTCTGTAGATCTCCAGGAGACCTTTCCAGCGAGCACTCCTTTGTATTTTTAGCTCGAGTAAATCAGGGGTTATTCCCTGAAAACCATTCACCTCGCCGCGGTGTCCCAATACTTTTGTCCCGCACCCTCCCGGGTTGCATATCTCTGCGGTGAATTTACATTAGAATGTGTTTACCTTTACATTTTCTTTAAGGGCAATGCATTAAACTGAATTTAAAATGACAAAGTGTTCTGGGAGCAGATTCAGGGTTTATACTATAGAAGTAGGCATTATTTTTCCTTACCAAAACACAATGCGTTTTTTTCACTAAGCGGGTGCTCTTGGAACGCAACCCCCGCAAAATGGATTTAATGTAATATGATTAATATGGGTATATATATAATCACATTTTATATATTTGTATTATGTTATATTGTTATATATTTAAAACGATGCTTGATTAAATGTCCATTGTAAAGTCGAACATCACACAACACAGTTATCAGTGTAACCACGTGGGTACTTTCAGGACAGTGTTGTGTCTCTACTGAGGGGCAGATATGACACACAAACACCTGAGGAAAAGCCAGAATTGAGCAATAAGCCTGGTATTGAGATGCGTAGGCAGGGTACGAACAAAAGCAGTAATAACTCTTGATGGTATTAAATTGTGATCCTCCTGTACTTGGTGTGTGATTATCTGTACTGAAGTAGATCTGCAGCACTGCTTTCCATTATTGAAGGTAAACCAGGCTTTCGCCTGCTCTCTCTGCAGTCTTGCCTGCTGCATACAAACAGGCAAACAATTACTTGAGAATCAACTGCATCTGCTTTGAAAAGTGAAAATGGTCATGATATTTAAGTAAGCATGCATTGATTTTTTTTGGGTAAGAATTTGTGGGGGAAATGTAAATCTCAGGTTAATTTTAAACTAAATTAATAGCTTGGTGTGGTACTTTTGTCTTCTGTATTTCACTACAGTCCCTCCTGACCATCTGATGGTACCAGAATACTGAACAAGTCAAAACTAAGTGAACTCTGAGTAGTTAATATGCACCGAATCATTCAGTAATTATAAAAATCAAAGCTACTCAATTTTATAAAACCGCCCATAAAACGCACAGAATGCTTTTTTTCCCCCTAAATATTAATTCAGCTGCATCACATTTGACTACTTTGTTGAAAACTACTTTTATTGATATAGGCACACCTTAATATGAAGGGAATTTTGTTTAGGCTCATTAAGGATGGAGACACACACACACACCTGATTCAGAAAACGCTAGCGCCCCTGAATGGAAGTCGACACAGCCAAGATGTCTCGTTAGGTCAGATAAGCGTATTGGCTTTCTGCTTGTTTGCCTTTTCTTTTGCTTGTTTGGGTACTTGTATTTTGATCAGGCAGATGCTGACGATTCCGAGGGTCCAATCTAAATGGACAGTTTCACCTTTAATTATTTTAACATTATTTAACTTCCTCCAGTGAAGGCCCTTGTTTCATCTTTATTGTCCTTAAGCCAGATCCCTACAGTCCAGTGCAAAATGTGTGTTCCGATCTGAAGAAAAGAAAACCACTTGTGCCCATGCAG
Organism: Brachypetersius gabonensis; assembly: GCA_037577145.1. Lineage (NCBI taxonomy): Eukaryota > Metazoa > Chordata > Actinopteri > Characiformes > Alestidae > Brachypetersius > Brachypetersius gabonensis. Next base: position 1,175,266 of record JBBJLR010000139.1, on the reverse strand, counting down.
AGGTGTGTCGGAAAAATGTTTTTCTTGTTCTTTCAGTTCTTTAGGTGTTTTGGGAGTCCAGACTGTGTCATAAAACATTGTGTCATCTTTTCGGGGTTGAATGGTTTAAGTCTTTCAACAAGAGCTTGTGGGCTCCTCCGATGTCTCGGTGTTATCTGACCTCAACGTATACACTATACATATTAGAAACATATATATATATATATATATATATGTATGTATGTATGTATATATATTTTATATATATATATTTAATTAAATATATACATTTAATTAAATGTATTTATTTTTAATTACATATATAAAAACAACCCTTCAACCCAAAAGCCAGGTTTGCTTTGACTCTGCTGTGGGCTTTGAGGACTTTTACTGTCAGAGGTCTGAGGACTTTTACCGCAGTAGCTGTGTTTCGGTAAGGCTAACAGAAGATGGGAGAAGCTGAAGCCGTCTCCTCTGAGGAGAAGCAGGGGGACTCGGGGGGCTGCGCTGCTGAAGAGTCGGTGGTGTGGAGTCAGGAGGTGGAAGTGTGTCTCTTTCACGCCATGCTGGGTCACAAACCTGTCGGTGAGAGAAATAACCTGTTTTACGGTCCGTACCCGATCTGCAGGCCTCAGATCCTCGGAGTAAAGTTCAGCCTGATCCGGGAGCGCACAGACCTCCAGCCTCCCCGGGGTACAGAGGCTCGGGTATCCAGTGCTGGAAGCCGAGCTGTCTTGTCTGATAAGAAGGCGATGTGTCACCATAATAAACACAGCGAGGTTTCTGTGTATGTCTGGCTCGCTAACTGCATTACATAGACAAAACAACGAATGGCCACAGAAACTACGAAATCTTGTAGAAAGCCTTCCAATAAGTGTTGAAGCTGTTATAGCAGCAAAGGGGGACAAACTCCATATTAAAGCCTTTGTATCTGAATGCAATTTCGTCCCAATACTTTTGTCCATATAGTGTAAGTAAGAGAGGTTGGGAAGTGAGTAAGAAAGGAGTTTTGGAAGCAGCATCCTTATCATTTTAGTGATTTCTTCAGATTGTTTTGCTGTGTATCTTCAGTGCTGCAGTATCCCTCCCTTGGGGCAAAAGACACGGTTTTATTCTAAAGTACTTGTTTACTTGAACTTTTCCAGGTCATCTACACACGCATCTTTGTACAACAAATGTTTATCAGTAAAAAGCACAGTGTTCTGTTTTGGGTCACCTTTATAATCGGTAACATCTGTCTGTTGGTCCTGGGAGATGTTTTGACTGATTGTGGAGTTTTTCCTACAGATGTTCTTTGTAGATCTTTTATAGTTTTGTTGGAAGAACTGTATGGTGACTGGGGTTTTGCATCTTTCTTTTACTGAGATCATCTTGCTTGTAAAAACCATCTTTAGCCTGGAAATTTGGCCACTTCTGGTTGCCATATTTTATTTGAGCTAAATTGCTGAAGCTCTGCATTATTTTCTTTTAGCTAAATTATTGCATTATTTTGACAATGCAGTAGCATTGTTATTTGGGGCAGCTGGTGGTTAGGGAGTTGCCACTGTGATCAGTCATGGGTTCAAATTCCAGGACTTCTAGTGGCACCACTGAGGTACCCTTGAGTAAGGTACCGTCCCCACACACTGCTCCCTGGGTTCTTGACTTCCTGCTGCTTCACTTGGTGGATGACTTAAATGCAGAGAGAATATCAATTTTTTCACACTTTACACTTCATGTATTTAAACTGAATGCTGTTAACTGCTATAAATTAAACATTGAGTTAATTTGTTTAGCTTGCAAAAACAAACAAAAAAAATGAATTAAGTTTAGGCAACTGATTTCAGTCCAAATGCTTCAGTTGCTCTAAGCCTTAATGCTTTTCACCTTTTTTCAGGGGTAAACCGTCACTTCCATATGATTTGCATCCGTGACAAATTTAGCCAAAACATTGGAAGGCAAGTATCGTCAAAAGTCATCTGGGATCATCTTGGGACTATGTATGACATGCAGGCACTGGTGAGTGAGTTACTGAACTGAGAACGTAATGTAAATTGTAGTAAGATAAACGTAATTAACCTGTTTTTGTTCCGACAGCATGAGTCAGAAATACTGCCCTTCCCCAACACAGAAAAGACCTTTGTCCTGCCTGAGGATATTATACAGGACGTCAAAGAAGGCGAGTTGCGTTCACGTCTATGTTTTTGAGGTTCAGATTAACTATTAGTTGTATCGTAATCAAATGTGTTTTGCTGCAGGGAAACTAGGCTCAGAGGACGACATAAAGGAAGAGTTCAAAGAAGAAAGGGACCTTTCCGCCACGCACGAAGAAGGTTCTCTCGTTTCCATTTTGTCCCATGTTACTCTTGTCTGCCTCTTTCTTTTGCCCCCTCTTTATTCTCTTTCTCTCTTTCTGACGCAAGACGTCTTTTTAAGTCTGCGTAATTTTTTATTTTTTTAACCTCCCCTTTTTTCTGGATCATTCCCATTTGACGCGTAGCTCTGCGCGGCTCACACTGGTAATTTGTGTCTCATTTTTAAAGGTCTGGGTCCCAGTACGGCTGGCCAGGAGTTTGCAAGGTATGGGCAGAAGAAAACATTTCGCTCTGTTCCAAAACTCCAGCTTGTGCTCAGTACAGAGCAGCTCAGTACCAGAGGCCTCTGTAGGCTGCCTTCAGAGACCTCTGACCATGTGCGTCTTTCTCTGTCCCTCTTTCCCTTCTTCTCTTTTTCTCTTTCTCTCTTCTCCTTATGTATAGCCAATACATCTTATCTTGTCCTGCTGTCTGAATCGAGAGAAGCGTGGCTTGTCAAAAGGTTGGTTGTATAAGATAAGATGAGAAAGAACTTTATTTATTCCGAGAGAAATTCTTTTGTCATGTATGGGGTAGTTCAGTGCAACACTCAATTATTGATTAGTTAATAACATTAATGACATCGTTAGAGGATTTAAGAATAAAAGCAGTACAGATTGGAATGATATTGATATGGTAACCGTGAAGAAGGTTATTGATGGCCACTAAAATATATTTTCAACTTGTTTTCCCACAAAAAATAAAAATTGCAAAAGTTATTCCCATTTACAAAACAGGAGAAAAGCATAACTTTACAAATTATAGACCAGTGTCAATACTCTCCCAGTTTTCTAAGATACTAGAAAAACTCTTTATAAAAAGGTTTGACAGTTTTGTGGACAAACATGAGTTGCTCACAAAGTCAGTATGGGTTCAAGAACAACAGATCAACAGCTTTGGCACTGATGGACTTAATGGAAGAAATAACAGAATGTATGGACAATAAGAAGTACACACTGAGTGTTTTTAGATTTAAAAAAAGCTTTTGACACGGTCAGTCATGAAATTTTAATTAAAAAATTGGATCATGACTGGTTTAGGGGATTGGTTTTAGACTGGATAAAAAGCTATTTAGGGAATAGGCAACAATTTGTACAAATAAACGAGTATAAATCTAAATTGAGGGATATTGAATGTGGAGTACCTCAAGGATCAGTATTAGGTCCAAAAATGTTTGTTGTATATAAATGATATTTGCCCAGTTCAAATTTGTATTATTTGCAGATGACACAAATATTTTTTGCTCAGGGGTAGAATTGCCGCAGGTTGTGGAAGTGATCACAAGGGAAATAAAAAATTGAAAGAAGTATTTTGATATAAATAAATGATAATTAAATCTAGATAAAACCACATTTATGTTATTTGGAAACTATAAGAAAACTATCGAAGTGTGTATTTGTATATTTCACAATGTGTATTTAGAAAGAGTAAAGAAAATAAAATTTCTTGGTGTGATCATTGACCACAAAGTCTGTTGGAAACCACACATTTCTTACATTAGGGGGAAGTTGGCAAGGGGCATTGCCGTCCTGGGGAAAACAAACCATATCTTGGATCTGAAACACTATATTATACTGTGCTTTACTATTACCAAATATGAGCTATTGTGTAGAGGTCTGGGGGAACACATACACAAGTAACACACAGACAATAACTGTAATACAATAAAGGGCCATTAGATTAATAAACAAGGGTATAGAGAGCATACAAATGCACTCTTTATCAAAACACAAGCTATAAAATTTCAAGACTTTGTGAAGTTTAAAACAGCACTAATATATAAAGTAAAAAATAAGGAACTTTCAGAACAAATCAGTAGGTTATTTAGAGAAAGAGAAGGGGGATAGAACTTAAGAGGGAAATGGAATTTAAAAATACAAAATGCTAGAACAAATTTAAAAAGGATGTCGATCTCAATAGCAGGAGTTAAATTATGGAATAGTCTAACAGAAGAAATAAAAGAAAGTAACAACACAAACCAGTTTAAAATAAAATATAAAAAAACAAATTTTAAACAAATATAAGAATGAAGAAAACGGGGTTTACCCAGGACAGTAATCGATGTTTTGGTTTATGTTGTTTCATTATTTGTGAACCTGCAAATTGACATATTCTTTCTATATGAAAGAAACTATTCAGTTATCGTTTATGAACGAGGTGTAAAATTTGAGGGGGGTAGGGTCAAATAAGTGTATACTTCTGCCTACTCCTTTTCAAACACAAGAATGAAATATGTAATTATGACGAATGCACGTTTGAAATAAAAATTCACTAAACTAAATAATTATATTTGAAAAAGTAAACACTAGATCATAGCTTTAACAATATACAAATGGTACAATATGTTTTACAACACAATCCAGGGGGTCCTCGAGTTAGCCTCGTGCTTACGGACTACGTGGGGGAACTAGTTTGGTTGCGTGCGGTGGAAGAATACGCAGTAACGCCACGTGAGTGAGGGAATTTATCCTTTCCATTTTCTGAGGCTTAGTTGTGCTTTTAGGATTTTACAGCTGTTAGGGTCAGTAAGTGACTCAGACTAGGGTGTGTTTCGCCACCAAAATGTGGGTTACATCACTGTAACCGCATCTGTCATACAATAGAAGAATTTTTTTTTGTTTCAAATAGCGGTCAGTTTATTGTAAGGTCTGCTATTACATTGTTTCATCATAAAGTCCAATTCATTTCAGAAAACAAAATGCGGTGGTGTTTCCGACTCCACAGTGTTTAACAGTGGCTTAGCCGTAGCAATGTAAACAGCTGAAGGGCAGCAAGCCGATCTCTTCTTTAAGCTTTTGTTTTCTGTCAGAATTTCTGACAGGTATTAGGTTGCATAAGTTCAATCTGAATCGTGCAAGTAATAGGAGCATGCCGAACATCATTTAAACACTTAGCACTACCGCTGTGTCCGAAACCACTACGCACTATTTTTAGTGCGTAGTGCGCTCACACTGAAAACCAAGATAAATTCAGTGCACTGAGATCGGCCAGAAAACGCAGTGCAGAACGATGCACACTCTGCACTAAACGGACGCCATTTTAACCACGTAGCGGAGGGGGCGGGACTTTCAGCGTGTTTTCGAATTGGATAATGGCGGCAAACAGTGAAATTCAAGCCCAAGCGAAGGCAGCTTTTTCGTATAAACGTGAGTAGTGTTAATAAAGTTATTTTACTGATGTACACTTCGGTAAAACCGGCAGAGATTTTGGCGGCTGAAGAATCGCGAGCAAATGTTCGTCCGTCACTTCCGCTAAGTGCAAAACGTTAGTGTTCCGTTTAGGACAGCACTGACCCGCAGCAGTGCGCACTACGCACTAAACCTCAGTGCACTGATGTAGTGCGCGGTTTCGGACACAGCCTACGTGTCTCTAGGTGATTGTAATTGGTGCAAATGAACTCGAGCAGTGTTAGCTTTTGTTAGCCTAGCCCGTTAAACTTGGCAACAAAAAGTCCATTTACTTGCACTCTGCTCAGCAGCGTTCAGTTAGAGTTGAGGGAGAGAGAAGGACCTGCTCTGTCAACGAGCTCCTCTTCAAAGGCTAGTTTTATCTCTGTGGAAACAAAAAAATACAAGAGAGTTTTATCTCTCTTGTATTTTTTATGCAACTATGGGTAGGAGTGTGTGTTTCTCCTGGAGGTGTTTTTGCCACATTTAAGGGGAGGCTTTAGGTGCAGTTATCAATATTTCTGGCTTTCAATTAGCAATTTGTGAGGATATAACTTCAGCTTCATCCAGCATAGTCCCATTTAAACACAAACCTTAAGGAGGATACACTCAAACACAATCGCTGCGTTTTATTTGGCAGCTAAGAGCCATGCAGGGAACTTTAGCTACAGGCACATACAGATTGAGGAAACAAGTTGACGGCCCTTTCAGAGGATTCGGTCCCAGTGTTCAGTCTTTGTAATGTTTGGTATCCAAAGTTTGCTTCTTGTTGAGCTATGAGACTAACATAATAAAAACTAGCCTAAAAGATGTTGGGTCCCATTACTTGCTAGTAGCCACCAGTGCAAAAATTGAGATGCCAGACTAGTTAATTTTTTTTCAGCGAGCTTTTAGAGCTTTTGAGGTTTTGCTATTTGGGTGGAAAAGAGTGGAAGCAGTACCAATAATAGTGGCAGTATGTCTGTTGGTCCGTTTACCTTGTGCTTTCAATGTCTCATTTAATAAGAAATGCATAGATATTGAACATTTGGGCTATTGTTGATGTATGTGAGATGTAATATATGGTGGTGTATTTTTAAAAGGTATTTCTCAGATTTTAATATCATTTAAAAATGAGTAACAGACAAAAAATCAAGGCCTGATGAGGATAACGTTGAAGAGTCTTGACTTTGTGAAAATTAAGGGACGTGTAAGGAACGAGCTGTGTCCTGCTGTCTGTGACAGTTTGCACTCGTGTTCATTGTTGTTTTTTTCTTTAAGTTCCTTAAGATCTGAAAGACAAGCCACAGATGACTTGAACCAAATTAATGCTTTCAAATGCCATCAGTACTTGTATGAGTGACCATTAGGTGCGTCACCTTTTTTTAATGCAGCTTGTTGGAGTTTTGCAGTAGGAGGAGTCAGAATGGTTAAGTGGGTTAATAATCCATTTATGGGGAAAAATTGTCTTTGTAACAGATCTGTAGACACAAGGGATGTTCTTAAAGTTTCTGCACTTTGGAAACGGTGAAGGCTGGAAGAGGAGTGATCGGGCATGTCTGAGAGTTTAGCACCATTTGATTTTCACCTTTTTGGAGCTCAAAGAGGCTTTAAGGGGAAGAAGATTTTCATGTAAAGATGTGAAAGCGACTGATAAAATAAAGTCGGCAAAAAGCTGTGAAAATTGTATCGAAAAGTAGAATGTAGAAAAGTGATAAATTGTTTTTAAAATTACAATATTATAATACATTTTATTTATAGAGCTCTTTTAAAGATACTCAAAGTCGCTTGAATGTCCCTCATATGTTTTTTTATAGGGCTGATATTTGACCTGCAGCTTGGCCCAGTTCACTGTGTTTATAACACATTCATTTTGAAATTTAGGAAGAAAATCTATGATGTCAGGTTTTCTTTCCCCTGTCGCATCAGAAAGGAAAGAACGACTCCCCACACGAGAGATTGGTGGTCCTTTCCTTAAGTATTAACTGTTGGAAGCCATTTACAGCACTGGAAGTTTTAGTGTAAGTCAAAAATGGAAAGAAATGGAAAAGAATATTCGATGCTTAATTCAGGATTAAGCCTTTGGATCAGGGAAGCCAAATTTTCTCCACAAAAGGCTGCAGGCTTTCATTCCAAACAAGCAGGAATGTACTGATCAACTGAGACCAGGTGGAATCCAGTGTGCTCCTGATTGTTTGTAAGAAAAACGCCGGCTTTGTGTTGACTGAATTAGATTAAAGGCAGTGCTAAAGAGATATGGGGGAGAAATCTTCCTGGAATAAGAATGATTAGGTGTGGAGTACCCTTTGGAAGTAGTGATGCACTTTTGAAAACAAATGTTCACTGACCTCTTTCAACCCCCCCCCCAACCCCCCCCCCCCTTGTTACCTCTCTGTTTGATCTGTCAGGGAGCAACTCCTCAGTGAAGACCGAGCGCTCGGGCAGCGGGCGAGAGAAGGAGAGAGAGCGCGACAGGGAGAATCGGGCCTCGGGTGAGTCGGGAGGAGGATCGAAGGAGGTCCCAGGTGAGAAGAGGAAAAGGAGCCGCACCGCAGACAAGACGCTGAACTCTGGCAACCCGTCCAGCCCCGGAGGTGCCAAGCGTCGCCGGACGTAGACGTGGCCGGCGGCGGGTGACCTACACAGCAGTGGCACGCTGGAGAAGCCGGCTGGTTGAGACTGAGAGAACTGGCGTACCCAAGCCTGATCTGCACCCAGCTGAGGTTGATCCGAGAAGATCCAAGGAGATTTCATTAGAAGGCCCTTGGATTGAGCTTACTGCAGGAGCTCAGAAGGATGAGAGGAAGCTACACTTTACGTTGATAGAATATTTCCCAGAAGAATGTGCAAAAACTTCGTCCAAAATTCAAAAAGAACCTGTAAACCTGCTTCCATATTATTGTTAGAGGTTTAGGGGCAGATATAGTGTCCGCCTGGATTTTGATGTAGCTTTATTTTTGTCTTATTGCCCAAATAGTCTCTGTGTCTTTTGAGTGCATTGCTGCCGCTGGAAGATACGAGGCAGTACTGTATCCACATGAACTGGAAGACATGGATATGATGGTCAGTCAGTGAGGACATTCTTAGTACAGGTTGTGTTTGAAATGTTTCCTGTCTGTAGTAATTTGTACTAAATGACTACACAGTATAGAGGGCCTAAACTTAAAATGTATTCATCGGCATCATAGTCTTTTGCTTCCGTCGTTCAGTAGAGCTAGGATGAGTGTGTGTGGGTGTTTTGGTTGTTTTGAGTGATTGTTTAAAATCAGAAATCAGGTTCATGGGTAATAAAACTGTTACATGGTTTTTGTGCAACGTCATCACATGTTAAATAGATTTTTTTTTTTTTTAAGACAAACATTTTTTACTGTTTTTTAAAAATATTAGTTTACTGTTTTAAAAGGTGGGAGCTTTTGATGAAATCAAACTGTACTTTAATGTCATTGTGAGTGCTGTTGCGGTAGCAAAGGAATGTCTTGCTGCTTTCGGAACAAAGCCTTTAAAAGTATCTTGGCCTACTGTTTTGTTTTTTGTTTTTTGTTTGCTTATTACGTAAGAATATCTTGAACAAAAAGGTGCCAAAAAGTGTTCCAGTTCCCTAAAGCACCTTTTAAGTGGTCTTTTAACAACCGGTTTTGAAAATGAGGAAATATAAAAATCCACATAGTGTTGTTATAGCGTTCAAGAATCTTTAGTTTTTAAAACGTGAAAGAACACTCTGAAGTATGAATCTAATTGCACTGGATCTTTTCATATCAAAGGTGCCAGTTAGGCGCCGGCGTTCTTGACAATGTAATTCACATCCTTAAGAGTATGATTAAGCATGATTAAAACTAAGGCAAGATAAGACCCTTTATTAGTCCTATATTTAGTCCTTTATTAGTCCTATACAGTGCCTTGCAAAAGTATTCACCCCTCCTTGACTCCCTGGAATTTAAACAGATTATCAGTTAGATTTTAAGTAATGGACTTAGAAAACAAACGACAGATTAATAAAGTTAAAAGGAAAAAAAAAATCCATTTAAATCATTCTAAAAAAAATGTAAAACTGGAAAGTGGTGTGTGCATATGTTTTCACCCCCTTTGCTTTGAAGACCCAACCACTGCTTTCAAAAGCCCCTTAATTAGTTAAATAAGATCCACCTGTTCGTGCCCAAAAATGTCAGTGTATACAGTAATCCTCCGCTTTTCGTGGGGGTTACGTTCCAAGAGCACCGGCGTATAGTGAAAAACCATGTGTTTTGGTTAAAAAAAAAAAAAGGCCTATTTTTATAGCGTAAACCTTAAATATGCTCCCAAATCTGTTAAAATCAGTTTCATGCATTACTCTCAAAGAAAGTGTTACGGTAAATAAATAACCAGAATCGCAAAAGTTTAGCAGTAGCGGTTAGCATTAGCAGTACGCGGTGAGCGAAAACAAACACTCTGAAATGTTAAAATAACTCTCTACCCACGTGTTTAGACAGGGCACAGCTTACTAATACTAAATAAACTGAGATAATAGTTGAAAATTGAGGGGGGCGGGGGGTTAAAACAATAAAATACCAAGACAAGACACAGCGCAGTCATGCTACATGCTGCAGCAGGCTGCTTCTTCTTTTTATGGCGGTCGACAACTTTTCAGTGCATTACCGCCACTGCTGGACTGGAGGCGGTAATGCAGTTTGGTTCTCAGAAAAATCTGTCTGTGTATACAGAATCCGTGAGGGATTACTGTATACACTTGTTCTTAGAGCCCCCAGAGTCAACCCCAGTGCAACACTACTAAGTAAGGGCTTCCATCAAGCAAGTGACAGCATGAAGACAGAGGAACTCTCCACACAGGTCAGAGACACAGTTGTGAGAAGTACAGATCAATACCCTGAACATCCCAATGAGCCCCATTAAAACCATTATTAGAAAATGGAAAGAATATAATACCTGCCAAGAGAGGGTAGTCCATCAAAACTCAGACCAGGAAAGGAGGGCATTAGTCAGAGCAGCAACCAAGAGGCAGAAAACCCTGAAGGAGTCAGCAGCTCTACTGCAGAGATGGGCAGTATCTGTCTATAGGACCACTATGAGCCCCACACTGCACAGAGCTGGGCTTCGTGGAAGAGTGGCCAAGAAAATAAGGCAGACCATTCGAAATGTGCCGGGAGGGGTATTAGACACTCCCCATAGAGCTTTTTGGGCATCAAGGAGAACGCTATGTCTGACACAAACCTAACACCTCTCATCATGTTGAGACCAACGTCCCCACAGTGAAGCATCGGGGGGGCTTTTCATCGACAGGGACTGGGAGACTGGTCAGAACTGAAGGAAAGATGGCACAAAAAAAGAGAAATTCTTGAGGGACATCTCTTTGAGTCGTCCAGAGATTTGAGACTGGGGCGGAGGTTCACCTTCCAGAAGGACAACGACCCTAAACACACTGCTAAACCAACACTCCAGTGGTTTAAAGAGAAACAGGTAAAAGTCCAGACCTCAATCCAATTGAGAATCTCTGGGTTGATTTAAAGGGGGTCTTTTTGAACTAAATCTATTCACTTTAGTTATAACAGGAGTACGGGCTACAAAACATGTTCATAAAGTTATTTTTACAATATCACTCTCACATAAAGAGATTCACCAGCTTTATTCTTCACAGTTTCAGTCCCTTTCAAAACGCCCCGTTTGGACGGATGGCCTTGTGTGACGTCCCACTGGGCCAATTTGCATAGAACCACCCCTCATCTGTCGAGACCCCAACCACTAGCCTGTTGCTTGTCACCCCTTTCAGCGGCCGTCTTGGGTCTTTGCAGCTCCCAAATTTAAAAGCTCAAAAATTATTTATGTTTGCGGTTGGACTCATTCCAAACCTAAGACTCTGAAGTTTCATGTACCAGAGAAAGAACAAATCTATACACTTATGTTCAAGCAGCAACACAGGATGAAATAGTGGATTGTATATTTGCTTGTGTTTTACGTGCTGAATTCCGACCTGGCTGACCACTGCAGTAGTTTCGAAAAAACTCGCTCAGCCCAGCTGGCCAATACTCGCTCAAAACACAATAAAACACTATTAGTTAAGTCAAAGAAATTGGCGTGAAAATACACAGATCATGGCATAAAATGCACGTTTTGTTCCCATGAACATATACGGTACGGCGCGCTCCACTGCACCCCACCCACTAGATTAGCTGAAGGTCCTCCATGTTGTCTGCTGGTGTTAGAGCACGGAGAAGCTGAGCGCTGTGTCTATAGACAGAGGCAAGTCACTCATGAAGTGTTGAGTTGTTGCTGTAAAGATCAGCACAAATCCTGCACTTTCTCCCAGACAGAGAAAACCCAAGAACTGTGGCTTTCACTTCATTTTCGATGGCCGTGTCCCAGAAACACTCGGCTTCAAAAATTTGAATAAGCTGTGAATAAAGATCTGTGAATAAGGAGCAATCTTCAGCGTCGAGGAGGATCTGGACCTGCTGTCTGTGAGTCAGCAGATGAGGGAGATGGAAGTGTTTTTGACCAAAACTGTGGAGAATAAAGCTGGTGAATCTCTTTCTTTGAAAGTCATTTTGTGCAAAGAACTTCATGATTATGTTTTGTAGCCCATAGACCTTTTATAACTTTTTTTTTTTTTTTTTAGTTTTGCATAATATGTCCCCTTTTAAGGTTGCTGTACACTCATGGTGTCCGTCCAACTTGAAGGATCTGGAGTAGTTTTGCCATAAAGAATGACAAAAACAGAAGCTTGTGGAGATGTACGCGAAGAGACTTGTCGCTGTAATCGCTGATTCTGGGAGGGGGTGAATAGTTATGTACTGTACTGTAGTACTATAGTTATGTATTTTTGTCTTATTTCAATAAAAAAATTAATTTTGCATCTGCAAAGTGGTTGCTGTGTAAATTAAAATATACCCCCCTCTAAAATTCCTTTTAAATTCCAGCTTGTAAGGGAATACGATAATAAGAGAATGTCAAGTGGGGAAATTGTATTGTTACAGCAGTGAAGTGCAGTATCACTAGTGAAAACTATACAACACAGCACTAGAATATAAAAGTGTACCCTATACAAATAATAACTATAGAAGTTTGTATGTATATGAAAAATACATAGAAGTGTATATATATATAGAAACTAAAGGGAATTTGAATAAATGCGCTGAGTCACTCCAGCTATTACTGTGATGCTTTCTCTTTCCCTTTATCTCCCTTTCTCCTTACACCCCCCCCCCCCCCCACACCTTTGCAGTTCTCTTGTTTCAGCATCTCTCTCAACCTGCACCCCCCCAGCCCCCTCCTCCTTCCTCCCCACTTAAAGTGCCGCATTGCTGTATCAAAGTGGGGTGCGTTCACTACGCAGACGGATTCAGAGCCTGCCGCCCCCTGTGCTGGAGCTCGGAGAGGGAGTGTGTTCAGAGGGAACACACAGCTGCAGGTAGGAGGCCAGACACAGCTGCCTTGGTAATGTTTATCCTTTTTCTCTGACTGCAGTCAGAATTCATTAACAGGAGGTGCATGGGTTGGGTTCTTGTAAACTGATGACATTTAGGAGAATTGTTCATTTGCCTCTGTGTAATGGCTCAGCCTTAACATCTTGTTTAGCTCTGTCTGTGCTTGATGCGTCTGCCTGTTTCCCAACATGCTGTAATGCAGGGGAGCCCTGGGTGGCAACATTCTCTCACCTTTCCCTCTGTGATCCCTTCATCATGGGGAAAGAGAAGATCCACATTAACATTGTCGTGATCGGCCATGTGGATTCGGGGAAGTCCACCACCACCGGTCACCTCATCTATAAGTGTGGGGGCATCGACAAGAGAACCATCGAGAAATTCGAGAAGGAGGCTGCAGAGGTAAAACTGGACGTTAGGCTGCCACGTCTAATCCGATAGGTGGAGATTATAAAAGAAATAAAACAAGGATCAGAAGAGAATGACGATGAATAAAGTGCATTTGAGGTGATGTCCCAGGTATATCAATGTAATGTAATGTGTGACTGAAGAAGAGTGAATAAGTAATGCTTGGGTCATGAAAGACTCTTGATATTAGAAATTTATGACAAAATTTCAAAAATGGTTCTAATAAGTGACCATTCTAACATCTGGCAGTAGTCAACACATTTTTATGCGGTTCTTATAAGTACAAATTTCCAAAAATCCTCACCTGTAACTGTTTCAACTTTTCAAAGTGACGTGTTTGTTTATGAGAAGTGGATTAGATTCAAATGCGAAACATTAGCGTTAGTTTAGAAATTAGGATTAGTGATAAATGTTCAGGTTGACTAATAAAATAGGTATTTTGATTTTCGAATTGACATCTCAAATGTTGCTAGACACTATTATTGATACTATTTCAGTGTGCAATAACGGTTTGCCATTCACAATTGGCCTTAACTGTAGTGTGCAAACATTATTGTTAGAAAAATAATAGACGAGCAAACAGGTTTTGACGGAAGATGAATTCTGATGCTTTAAGCCGTCTCTTCTCTCTGTTGCCCAGATGGGGAAAGGTTCCTTTAAGTACGCCTGGGTTCTGGATAAGCTGAAAGCTGAGCGAGAGAGAGGCATCACCATCGACATCTCTCTCTGGAAATTTGAGACTTCTAAATATTACATCACCATCATAGACGCTCCAGGACACAGAGATTTCATCAAGAACATGATCACAGGGACCTCTCAGGTGAAGCAGACTCACCCTTCAGTTTCCCTGCATAGGTTAAGATTAGCCTTGGACAGTCAGTGGTCCCTCTCCAGTAGTTTAACCCTTAGAACCCGAGAGAGACGGGTCCGTGCCGCAAGTGCAACAAATGGTAAACGGTCATCATACGGTAAAACAGCTCCTTATATCCTCCTGAGACCTAGGGTAAAAAAAAATATTTTGATTTTGTTTTTTTTTCATGTAAATCAAGTGTTGGGGTGGTAAGACACAAAGAAAATAAAAGATTATTTTACCTACTTTTATATAAATTTTGCACTACAGTGCAACGGGACTTGATCATTTGAAAAGAGCTTATTATGAAAATTGAACGCTGAAATCTTTGTGAGCTGAATATCAAAACATATTCAACATATTTACATTAAAATGACATAGAAAAGTAGGTCATGGGTCAGTTTAAAACTCACTTAGAACTTAGAACATAGAACTAGCTGTAGGCCACTGAATAACTGGGCTTTCTACTTTGCAAAAGTCCATTCATTTATGACCCCTGAGGAAGCACTGGTATTTTCTGGAGACACAGAGGAAAATTTGACACTTCACACAGCTCACGTGTGTTTTGCTGTTGCACCCAGGCTTTCTGCTCCTGAAAGGACGTGGAATGTCAACCATTTCAGGCAGGTGGGCTGCACCATATTTAGGGGTCCAAACACGCAGTGCGGAGGATCCCTATTGTTTTATACAGATTTTTTTTCTGCCTTAAAACACGTTGGGGTGCACAGTCTTGCAAGTTGGCAGGTATGCGCTATTCCAGCCGCTACTCAGGCACCAACAGCCACGCCATTGCTCCAATAGGTGGCGCTATAACAAGCACTTTTGCGTTGAGGCTCAGCAACTTTGAACCAAGGGTCCAGTTTTCAAAATTGTTGTTGCATATCAGTCCTTGGCATCAGCCGCATATCTGCCGGTTTTACCGCAGTGTACATCAGTAAAATAATTTTAGTAACGTTACTTACATTTATACGAACCAGTTGCCTTCTATTGGGCTTGCATTTCACTGTTGGCCGCCATTGTTCAACTCGAAAACATGTTGAAAATCGCGCCCCCTCCGCTACGTGGTCAAAATGGCGCCCGTTTAGTGCATAGTGTCCATCGTTCCGTACTGAGTTTCCTGGCCGTTTTTAGTGCACCATCCGAGTTCTTTCAATTTTAGCTTAGTTTTCAGTGTGAGTGCACTATGGCCTAAAATGCGCGATTTCGGACACACTGTCAATAATGATCAAAAACACAGCATGGCCGCCATATGCAAATAAAGCTTGTCAGTTTTGCATCCATTGAGTTTAACTGCGATTACTTATAAGCCATTGGGTCAATGCTTACCAAACTTCGTAAACACATGCAAGGCATCACTTAACAGCAGTACCCCAACTTGTATCCATATTTGCCACTTGGTGGCGCTATATTTGGATAGGTTCTATATACTTCATGAACGATCTGTGCAGCTCAAATAGTGAGAGTGAGAATTTGTGCCCATTCATTCTGCAGAGCATTTATGAGGTCAGGCAGACTTCAACTGGCCCTGTGTCTTCATCTGCTGCATCTGACTCTGAATCTTGGTCCTCATCTGGGTTTTCTCTCTCTCTTGTTTGGCTCACTGGACTCTCATCTTCAGAAAGATCTATATCTGAATCTCCCTCGATGATTCTCTTAGGAATTCTCTCTGCCTCTGTCAAAAAAGTGAAATAAACAGCAGTACTAAGTCCTGATGTGCACTGCAGTAGACATGAATAAATTAGCACAAAATAATCTATGTTCTGAAGACGACCTCAAATGACTTATTTAACCAGACATAACATTTAAAAACATTTAAAAATATAATTATCATGCTTTACTTTCCATAAAATGTGAAAAGTCAGGAAAGGGCCGGTTGGCAGGGTCACACATGCAACATCATTTTAAAGCTACAGTTGTCCTCTCTAAGACACAACATGACTTTGCAAAGTGTCTTGTATAGTATGAGAGATTTAAGCAAAAATGTAATGTCTACTACAGAGGACAGAAATAAATTACAGAGTCTCAGGAGGATATGGAAGTTCTCCCGGTTTGTGTTGATGCTCCAAGTGTCAGACGTCATGCTGAGATTTGTTTGGTGTTCCTATGTCACATAGATTTGTAATTTAACAAACATGTAATATTAAAAAATCACATGTGTGACATCACATACAAAAGTGAAATAAAAAATGAACAAATTTTTTTTATTTTGCTGAGAACTTTCAGAATAGTCTCGGCCCACAAGTGGAAAACCCGCAAAGGGAGGGGGGTCTGGAGAGGGGCGGCGCACAAGTGCAGCAAATAGTGAGCATGTAGGAGAACAAACACTGGTTCTAGATGGTTTTACACTGGTTATATTTACTGAAATCAGAGCTTACTGATACACTCTGAGTTCTGAGAGTAAACACCGGTTCTAGACTGTTTTACAC
>JBBJLR010000139.1:1120305-1130484 GCA_037577145.1 Brachypetersius gabonensis | reverse complement strand
TGTTTGTTTTTGGGTGTGTGTGTGTGTGTGTGTGTGTGTGTGTGTGGGTGTGTGTGTGTGAGTGTGAGTGTGTGTGTGTGAGTGTGAGTGTGTGTGTGAGTGTGTGTGTGTGAGTGTGACATTGCCCATCCTTCGTTGTCACTGACAGTATTTGTTTGTTTGTGGATGTAAATTATGTTGTGGGCTGAACTAAAACTCTTAGCCACTGTGTTACTATGATCAAATTAGTACCCGTGTCATTTACATAAATTAAGCATTTAGATTTTGAACTGGCTTCTTCTATTACGTTCAGGCTTTGGGTGGTGCTGGTCGCAGTTAATCTTTATATTGTTTGAAAGACACTTGAGTACATAGTTACAGGAGCTTAGCGTGGGCTTCTTCTGCAGCTATGTTGGTTTGTTGGAAGGGAAATCTTATGAAAATCGGATGCAATAGTAATTTATGCATATGGGGGGTCCTCGGGTTACAACAGGCTCGATATACATTGTTTTGAGTTTAGGACGCTCACACTCACTTCCACTTGACCTACACAGTTAGCCTCGTACTTAGGGTCTATGCAGGTGAACTAGTTTGGTTGCGTACGGTGGAAGAACACGCAGTAACGCGGCGTGTGAGTGAGGGAATTTTCCTTTTTGTGTTTTGTGGGGTGGTGGTGGCCTAGTGGTTGGATACTTGCCTCTAGACCAGGGCTATTCAACTTCAGTAGCAAGTGGGTCGGATATGGGAGTCACTGATGGTTCGGGGGCCACAGAATTTCGTGCTGTCCGGGGCCCGTTTATCTGGGGGGAGGGGTCTGACGGGATTCTGCGCCGGCCCAAATTTACCATCAGCCCGGTGGCCGGTCCAGCACTGTGTCATTGCTGCTTTAACCATCAAACATAGCCGCTTTAACGGCGTCCGGTTCTAAACCAGAACTTTGACCGTTAAAGTCGTTAGAGTAGATGCATCACCGAACTAAAACTACAGAGATCCTCCCCTCGCTGTGTGTGTGACCGGATTCTCCTTCGTTACTGCCAGCTGTGCTCCGCCCATTTTCTGACAAATCCCGCCTCTTTCGCTGCGATTGGCTCGGATTGGTTAATTTTATACAACACAGCAGATAATCAGTCTTGGCAAAAGTTGCAGGGGACTACCAGCCAATCATGATCCAAAACCTGCGGGCCGCTAGTTGAATAGGCCTGATCCAGACCAAGAGGTCATGGGTTTGAATCCTACCTTCTGCACCACCACTGGGTTCTTGAGCAAGACCCTTAACCCCAAGTTGCTCCAGGGAGACTGTCGCCGTTGTTAAGGAATGGAAGTTGCTTTGGATAAATGCTGAAATATGTTATGTTTAGTATCAGTAAGTGACTCAGACTAGGGTCTGTTTCGACTTACACCAAAATTCAGGTCACATCACTGTCGCAGGAACCGGTCTGTGTCGAAGACCCCTCAGTCCATTCTGAACGGGCTTTTTATGTAACATCTGCTTTTGGATTAGATCACTGTCGAAGGAACTCGAGGACGCTGTAGTTGTTTTGTTTTACTTGTGGAGTATGTTTCATTAAAGCTGTTTTGTGCTACGAGTTTTAGTTTATGCAGTTAAGTTGAACATAAAATGGTCAATATTTATTCATCAAGATTTCAAAATCCTTCAGATTTAAACTTGACTAGAGATGCATCTGGTAAACACTGGGTGCTTTGTCAGGACATCTAATGTCTAACATTGTTTTGTTTTGTTAAGAAAGATTTGAAAAGCCTTATTTCAGGGGTGTACAAAAGGAGTTTGCAGCATATGCTACCGATGGGGAGGCAGATAAAGGGGGCATCAAAGCCACAGCTTCAAAGACCATTTTTTATAATGAATAAACTTACGTACCCACAAATAATCCCAAGCACCATTTCAACTATTGATAATAGAAATATAACAAAAAAATGCTGTATTGTTTTTTTATCTTGTTTTTTGCTTTTGTTTTTTGTTTGTTCTTTGAAATAGTTGCCCAGACATCAAAACACATAAACAACTGAAACAGAAAAGACTCCATGATGAAAGTGACTGCAAGCATGATAACCTCGAGGTTTCAAGAGAAAGATCAATAAACATGACTGAGAGAAATAACAATAAGATTTAAACAAGTGCAGCAAGACGTTATGCTGGGACTGATAGGCAGCTTGCAGAGCATAGTTGTGAGTTTCATGTTGTTGCTATACATACAAAATATAGCCATATTTTTCACTTTCATTATAGTGGGAAAACAAAGACATCCAACAAATTTCCGCAGAAACTCCAAAATCTTGTGGAAAGCCTTCCTAGAAAAGTGGAAGCTGCAAAAGAGGGTTCAACTCCATATTAGTATTAAGTATTCAAAAGTCTCTGATTTGGGGATGGTCAGGCATCCCAATACTTTTGTCCATATTGTGTTTTTCTCATGTTCTCACTTGTGCTGTTTTCTCTCTTTCTTGTAACATTAGCCACGTTCAGAATAGCTCTGGAGTTTGGTTGAAAAGTAATGGAAATGATCAA
Organism: Brachypetersius gabonensis; assembly: GCA_037577145.1. Taxonomy (NCBI): domain Eukaryota; kingdom Metazoa; phylum Chordata; class Actinopteri; order Characiformes; family Alestidae; genus Brachypetersius; species Brachypetersius gabonensis. Next base: position 1,127,981 of record JBBJLR010000139.1, on the reverse strand, counting down.
AGCTTTTCGGTTTACAGGCTTCAACCTGAAACTTTTTAATATTTGAGATATTTTATAATAGCTACACATTCATCTTCTCTACAATTAGACGTCTTAATATTTTTTGGCACGTTCTCCATTTTGATATTCACTGCTGGTCTACTATGCTTTTTTACGCCCTAAAACTATGAATTTTTCAATAACATGAGAGCGTTTCAATAACATGACTTATGGCGATAGGCTCATATTTAATTTCTCAGGCCAAACGCGGAAGCCCTGGAGAGTTCGGCCCGGTCTCGTTCAGAAGGGCAAAGAGGAGACGGGTGCGAACGGGAAAAACACTGTGGAGGCAAATGAATATTTATCACCACCTGAACAATGAGCATTCTGAGTGGCCAGGAGCCCCAGTAATAAAATGTTTATTCATAAAGGGATTATGTAAAACAGCCATGGGGGCGTGTTGGTACATTCAGACAGCTCCTAATGGTCAGGAATAACTCAGCGGTTGAATGGAAGATTGTTTCGGGAGTTAAAGAGAACGACTGCTATTCCCTACGGAGAAGTGTTGTAGTCCCTCAGCAATCTGTCCTTGCATGCAACACGTATGCACACATGTGCAAGTGTGTTTATGTGGTGGTGTGTGTGTGTGTGTGTGTGTGGGTGGGTGTCTATGCCTGTGCATTTCACTGCGTATTTTGGAAAGTGTGTGTGTTCCTGGGCATGTGGTTGAGATGCAGTGTGTGTGTGTGTAGAGGCCAGATGGGATCACATCACAGGCCCGTCTCTTTCCAAACAGTAGCACATGTTCCCCGACAGGCCTTCTGTTCGCCCCCCTCTCCCTCTTTTTCCTCTTCTTTCAGTCCTTTTTTCACCTTGCTGACCTCATTTTGAAAGCACCAGTGCTCTTTTTATCCCCCTTTGTCTTCCTCTCCTCTTCCTGTCTGTCCGATCGTTCATGAGCAAACTTTCTATGGAGCCAGATGGACATCATCAAAGGAGCAAGGTCCATAAGATACTGCTAAATTCAGTTTAAATATCTCACAGGTGCAGATGATTAGAGCGTCTTCGTGCATCTTGATTGATTTGTCCTGTTTGTTCTATTGATACTTACACTAAAGCTGGACATCCCATTTTGAGACGATTTTTCACTCATGCGACCATTTTGGCGATCAGCCTGAGTTTGGGCTTAATGGTGTGTGGTGCCTGGCGCAGAGATGGGGACTTGAGTTTGAGTTTTGTGCGCACTTAAGTCGCACAAAGACTTGTGACTTTAGACTTCCCTTAACGACTCTAGACTTGACTCGGACTCGGTGCTGTGTCTCGTGAGTCAAAACTCGTAAACAATTGTCATTTCATGGAATTATTTATTTATTACTCGGGCACTTTCCAGCGACCCGAAAACCGTTCACCTCGCCCCAGTGTCCCATTACTTTTGTCCAAGGTGAGCGGTTTTCAGCTAATAGCGGTTTTCGAGGGGTCGTTGGAAAGGGGTCACCGAGCCCCATCTAACTGTGGAGTTTCACATTTAGAGTGGAGATATATTTTTCATATTTAACATTTAGATTAAGATCATTTAAGGCGAATCCTGAGGGCATTTCACAGCACGCAGCCCCGCCCCCTGCTAAGGAACAGCCAATTGTAATAATGAGGCATGGCCAATTAGCATATCTTCTAAACGTTCAGAGTTCAACATTTTTACAGCTCGAAAATCCCACATTTAGAGTCGACGTCTGTAAACGTTTCCACTCAAAGACTTGAGACTTGACTGGGACTCGAGCACAAAGACTTGTGAACATCTCTGGTCTGGTGTAGTATACCTGGGGTAACAGGAAGTGTGCGTTAGTGAGAAAGAGTGTGTGTGTGTGGGGGGGATGCATGGTGTAGTATACCTGGGGTGACGGGAAGTGTGTGTGAGGGAGAGAGTGAGAGTGAGAGAGTGTGTGTGTGTGTGTGGTGCATGGTGTAGTATACATGGGATAATGAGAAGTGTGTGTTAGTGAGTAAGAGTGTGTGTGTGTGTGTGTGTGTGTGTGTGGTGCATGGTGTAGAAAACCTGGGGTAACGAGATGTGCTTGATTAGTTTGAGGAGTTTAGAGATCAATTTACATTTTCAGCAGTTTTTGCTAGAGTAGCTCTTCTCAGGAAACGGGCCAGACGGACTAGTCTTCACTCCCTATATGCATCAGTGAGTCTCATAGACCCATGACTTTCTCGCCAAGTCCCTCCTTGGAGGTGGAGCACCATTTCACTCACACCACACCTTTACTAAGGATCCTCCGCTGGCTCCCTGTGGTGCTCGTGTTCAGTTCAAGTCCTTAACACTTACTTTCAAGGCCAAAAATGGACTTGCACCCTTAAACACAACAACATAGATCAAACAAAGTCTCACTTCTCGTCCTCTCAAGGCTCGTCTTGAGTCTCTGCTGCTCAAAAGAAGAGGAAGACATGCGTCAAGACTTGTCTCAGTCTCGGCCCCCCAGTGGTGGAATGAACTCCCTCTTCTGATCAGATCTGGAGTCCCTCGCTGTCTTCAAGCATCGCCTGGAGACCCACCTCTTCAAGGAGCACCTCGGCGACTAACTGTCTCTAATTCTACTGCATACTTAAAAAAAAACCAAGCAAACAAAAAACATTTCTTTCTCTTCTCAACTTTTCTATGGTTTATTTTGTTCCAGTATTGTTCGGCAGGTGTTGGCTAATTCTTTTTTGACAGATGTTGTATAGATGCTCCGAATGTGCAGTATCTCGGTTGAATAGTTGACGTGGATTTAAGCTGTTTACAGGTTTCAGGAACAGTTGTAGACTTGACCACTGATGTACGTCGCTCTGGATAAGAGCGTCAGCCAAATGCTGTGGATGTAAATGTAAATAGTAGGAACACCTCACAAGATCTGGAGAAGTTCTGACCCAGTTGTCCTGCCATCACATGTTGGCACGTGTCAGAATTGCTCAAATGCTTACGTTTGTCCATTTTTCCTGCTTTTATCACACCAACTTCAAACAAATGACTTCACTTCCTGCCTTATATATCTCACGTCTTGCCACATGTGTCACTATGTGCTCATTATCTTACTTCCAAATGCAACAGTCTACAATGTCCAATACTGTGCAATGTTCGTATCAGTTACATACGTCTTATTTTATGCAATACCAAGTGTGGTATCATGCAGTTTTCTTATTGGGTGTTAAGTCATTTCATTATGTGCAATGTCATTACTTTTATGTGCAAAACTCTGTATTACTTATATTCTACTGATCTGTGCTATGTACAATTACACACTCCTAACTACCATTTGTGTTATTCGTAATTTTCTCAACAGTAAAAATTTTATTTATGCTATTTATAACCAAAATTAGTGTATTTTTATATAGATTCTTTATGGGATCAAAGTTTTCTGATTTCTGACTAATCAGTGTTTTTCACTTCACCTGTGCTTGGGCAGTGTTTACCCCATAAGCGTATATGCATGCCATAGAAAGAGAAGAAATAGCGTATCAGGAAGACTGGTACCCCTTAAAGCCACGAGTGTAAAAGAGTAAACAGGTAAATACAAATAAAAAAAAAAGACATTTTATGATAGAGTTGTTGTTCCAGTAAATACTGTTTGGGTCTTATTGAAATCAACTAAATTCTAGCCTGTTGTGTGTTTTTGGTGCCGTGATGTTAGACACCCTAGTCTGAGTCACTTACTGATCCTAGCACAGCTGGAAAATCATAAAAACACAACTAAGCCTCAGAAAATGGAAAACTCTGCCTCACATGCCGTGTGGAGGTCATGGGTTCGAATCCCACCTTCAGCATACCATCGCTGGGTCCTTGAGCAAGACCCTTAACCCCAAGCTGCTCCAGGGAGACTGCCCCCTGTAGTTAGGGAATGGAAGTCGCTTTGGATAAAAGCGTCTGCCAAATGAAATGAAATCAACGTAAATAAACGTGTTGCTGCGTTTTCTTCCACCGCACGCAACCAAACTAGTTCACCCACGTAGTCTGTAAGTCGAGTGAGAGTGAACCTACTAAACTCGAGGACCCTCTGGATACCTATAGATCTGTGCTGTCCTGCACACATGCACAGTTTGATGAATAAATAATAGTGGTTATCTCTCTTTCTCTTCCTTAAACTCTCTATCCCCCTCCTGGTGCCAGACGGAGAGAGGGTGAAACGAGCGTGGGCTCTTTGTCTGGACTGCATGTCTGAGGGGGCTGGCGTGAGGATGTTACTCTATCCCACTTAGACTAGCTTGTGCAGAAACACACAGAATGCCTAGTCCTTAAAGTGCTCTCTCTCTCTCTCTCTCTCTCTCTCCCTCCCTCGCTCTCTCTTTTTCCCCTCCATGCCGCTAAGCTTCTCGCACGAGAACAGCGCCTTAATTGCTATTGACGAGGAAACAGAGGCGACCCTGAGCTTAGCATGCTGCCGTGCTCTGAGCTCCATGCTGCAGCCAACTCAGACTCGGGCGCCGGGGCGACATTTACTGCTTCGCTTCTGTTTACTCCCAGAAAATTTCATTTTGCTAAAGTGCTGGAAATTTCCCTCTCTCATTTCGCTCTGTTTTGACAGTAAAGGCATGAATAAATAAATGTTTAAAAAGCACGAGGCCCCATAAATGCTGAGCTGTGATGTTGTCCAAGTGAAGGAAATGTACCGGAGGCGCGCGGAGAACGATCCCTCGTTTCTGTAACTAAGACCAATGGGTGTTTTAGATGAGCCTGCATGAATATATGAATCTAATGATGAATCCTCCGGGGCGAGAGAGATAGATAGGTAGAGAGAGAGAGAAAGAGAGAGAGGTGCAGGGGTCACAATAGACTGCACGATCAGAAATAATTGCTCCTTGATACCTACGTTATTCAGCTATCTTCTCACACACGCTGCACTCTTTTTCTTTTCATCTCCTTGGGCCGTGCAGGAGAATATTGATGGTTGTTAGGGCTTTGATGTGGACAGATTCAGCCCACGTTCTGTCCTCTGATCTCGATTGCGCTTCATCTCCTCCTAAAGTGCTACTTCAGACGTCAACTTCCCTTTTCTCTAGAAAAAGACGGCGACCACAAGCAGATGAAAGTGAGGAAAGTAGGCAGGAAACAGCTTGACGTGGCTGCTGGTGTTGTCATGAGAGTTCAAGCAGGATTTGGCACTTAGTTTTTCTGAATGTGAAAAATTTTGTTGTGCATTACGAATTTTAGGGGCACAGTGAGACCCCTCTATAATAAGGTTCGCTATATGGACAAAAGTATTGGGACGCCTGATCATGACATGGATGGATTCAGATCCATTCAGACTTTAATATGGAGTCGGTCCCCCTTTGCAGCTATAACAGCTTCCACTCCTCTTGGAAGACTTTCAACAAGATTTTAGAGTTTCTGTGGACATTTGTGTCCATTCAGTCTGTAGCAGTCTGTAGTCAGACACTGTTGTTGGACGAGAAGGTCTGGATCACAATCTCCGTTCCAGTTCATCCCAAAGGTGCTGGATGGGGTTGAGGTCAGGACTCTGTGTGGCCAGTCAAGTTCTTCAACACTGAACTCCTCCAGCAGGTCTTTATGGAGCTTGCTTTGTGCTCTGGGACACAGTCATCACAGTCATAGTCAAGGTTCTTCCCCAAACTGGGTCCACAGAGTTGGAAGCATGATGTTGTCCAAAATGTCTTTGTCTGCTAAAGTATTAGGATTATCCTTCACTGGAAGTAAGGGGCCGAGACCAAACACTGAAAATCAAGCGTGTCCCAATACTTTTGTTCAGGCAGTGTGTTTCTCTTTGCACCACCGGCACTTTGTCGCCTTCTTCTTCCATCTCTGTAAACTTCCATAAGCTTCTGTTGCATTTGTTCTTTTGAAATAATGACTAATAGGCTCAGCATTTTGTGTATATTTGAAATGAATTTTAGCAACATGTTCCTGCTCACTTCTAGTTCACGCTTGATGTTTTTATAAGTAGAAAAATGGTGTCTTGAGGGCAATCACTATGAAACCAAACAGCTTAATTTTACCCCTTAACATTACCTTAATTTTGACCTAATTTTCCACACATGAACCTAAGAATAAAGACTTAAGCCTAATTAAGAGGTAAAATGACTGAATTTACTTTTTTTCAAATTTACCCCTTAAATAATAGACCCTCCTGAATTAACGCCTTAGATTTGTGATGAAGGGGGTTCACACTCAGGCCTTAAATCTAGTTTTAGGGTAAAATTAAGGGGTCGGTTTCATAAAACAACAGCCACTTAATTTAAATGAAGAGCTTGGATGTGTGTTGGGGGGTGAATTAAGGAAGGGTTAAGCACATTTGAACTAAATGGTGTTTCGTAGTGAATTGTGCTGATGAGAGTGTCACAGGATTTTTTAACAGACGTTATAGGTTCAGCAAATTTGATTGTTATTGTGGGATTTTCAACCTTCTTGCTGGAGTAAAACCACACAGATTGATAAGAAGAATTCTGTAATACTTTTTTAATTCGCACACATGCTCCTACATACATGTTTCAGGTCACTAACACCAAGCCCTGCTCATGCATGTGTTGGTTATCCTGTGGGATAGAAGAGAACAGCAGCTGTCAGTTCCTTCACTGTACAGCTGAATCATAGCTTAATCCAACTAATGAGCTGATTAACAAGCCTTTCCTGAATGAAAGTGGGTGTGTTAAAGTAAACTCCAGCACTGTTTAGACACCTAGTTCATTTGCCAAAGTTTCACTGCAGTTTGAGTTGTTATGACAGTATCTTTTTCCGTTGCTTTGGTTGATTTTTAAACAGTAAAAGTGTGCCAAGTCACACATGTGGGTGTTCAGTAATGTGACAGAGAGAAAAGCGCTTGGTTATGTTCACATTAGAGCCAAAACCAATATTTTAACCACCTTATCGCTGTGTAAAATCAATTTCTTAAGACAAAAATATTATATATTAATGTAATATACCCCTGCTCTGTATTAAGACAGAGACAGTTCAATCGTATATAAATCAGGGACACTAAGGGGCTTTAGGGCTCCTAGATTTCAGAATAGTCGTACAAAAATGTGCAATACAAGCTTGTGTGGGTTTATTTTGGGTCAATTTTGTATATCATCATACTGCTACCATCTTATATTTCATTTTTATTTGTTCATTAAGGCTGAATAACTTCATTTGCCAACTGCTGGCTGGTTTATGGGCGCGGCTCTAATATACAAGGTGCAAAAAATAAGTCAAGTAGGTTTATTGTCATTCGTACACACAGTACATAGTAAAAACGAAACAATGTTACTCCATGACCCTGGTGCAACAGAATAGAACACAAGTGCAGACAGGACAAAGAGGAACACAAGAGCAACAATAACAACCAGACGAGACGAGACGAGACGAGACGAGACGAGACGAGACGAGACACGGTTCAGTGCAATAACTGACAGTGGCTACATTGAGGATGAATACAGTATTTTGACCGGTACTGTCTTCTAGGAGCAGAAATGTGCAAAAATGCAGAACAAAGTTTATTTGTACAAAAAACAGCAATAAATATGATTGTGCAGATTTAGAAAAGCAATGAATATAATTGTGCAGTTTGTAGGAGCATGAATGTTTTATACAGAATGTGCAGCATAAAAGAGTCTGAGTCTGAGTTGTTCAAGTGGGTTAGGGTGAGGGAGAGTAGGGGTGTGTGTGTGTGTGTGTGTGTGTGTGTGTGTGTGTGTGTGTGTGTGTGTGTGTGTGTGTGTGTGTGTGT
>JBBJLR010000139.1:1105428-1118115 GCA_037577145.1 Brachypetersius gabonensis | reverse complement strand
GAGTGTCCATAACTGTTCACTGCTTAACTTTACTTGTTTCCTTAAGTGAAAGGAAAGGTTTGGTGAAAAGCTTTCAGCCCTTTATACACGCTAATTCCTTTCTACAGCCCTGGGGGCTAAGCCCCCCTTGTCTTTCCGTCCTAGTGACGTTCCTGACTGAAGAGCAAACTTTTCTGTATAAAGCTTTATCACCCTCTCCCCGTACCAGTTATGGGCTCATTTGATAGAGTGGCTTGTTACTGCAGGTCGGTTTTGACACGGGAGAATTTTCTTCTGAATCATGGATCAATTTCAGGGTTCTAGGTTAGTGTATTGTCATCAGGAGCTGTGAACATTTGGAATAATGTGATGAGCAACATATAGAACCATTCAACTTTCAAAAGAGTTCAGTTACAACAGAAACAATACAAACAATGAAACAGAGACAACAATGTAACAGTAATGTAACAGTATAGTGTGAACTATGTAAACTTTCCAGAATGACTGGTATTGCACAGGAAGCAGCATTGAAAGTGCAAGGAATGACAGAAACAATACAATAAATAGACCGTACAGCAATGTAACAGCAACAGTAGTGTGGGTAGGGTGCAGATGTGAGACAATACAAAAAATTGATTACGTAACATCAGTGTTAATGGGATGTAAATCTGAGACAACAGTAGGCAGTACAGCAGAGTAAAAGTGGGAAAGGGAGGTAAACCTTACAGAATTAGGAATATTGCACCACACTGATAATATTGCACATAGAGCTCCATACGTCATTTTATTTTCTTGGGCTGTTTTTGCAAAATAATAAATACTATATTTGTCCCTACATTTTTTACTAGATGAATGAAAATGCAGAGGGAAGGATACTTGCCTCCGGTCATGGGTTGAAATCCTACATTCAGCATACCACCACTGGGTTCCTGAGTAAGACCCTTAACCCTAAGTTGCTCCAGGGAGACTGCCCCCTGTAGTTAGGAAATGGAAGTTGCTTTGGACAAAAGCTTCTGATAAATGCCATAAATGTAAACGCAAATAACGAGGTGAAGCATAAACTTCCATGGCAAAGAGAAAAGCTCCAGTGCAGAAACACTCGTTGAACTTGTTTGGGCAAGTTTCAGCCCAGCTACTGTACAAAAGATCTTCAATAGGCTACACTTTTAAAAAAGCAGCGAGTACACGTCCGCCGAGTGGATCTGTGGTACGACGAACCTTCATTTCTTTTAACTTGATTTAAGCACTTCATGTTCTCATCTTTAAAACAGCAGACAGAAACTCATCCTCTGGTCCTTTTCAACACTGGAATACTGATTTCCGTTTTGAATGTTTGATTTACCAAACCATTTTATTTATAAAGCATATTTAAAACAACACCAAAGTTCTGTACAATACAAGCAAACATAAAACATGACGACACATGACGATTAAAGAAACAAATATAAATAAGTGAGTAATAAAAATAAAATAATAAATAATATAAAAATCGATACAAACAGGATAATAAAACAAGTACAAAAACCACATAAGTCACCACCTCACACTGGGTCGAAAGCCTGGGAGTAAAAGTGTGTTTTTAACCGAGGTTTGAACTCCGCGAGTGAAGGGACCTGCCTAACATGGATAAAGTATAATAAATTGGTCTGGTCTGATTTACATTTTGACTGCGATATTTGAGAAATGGAGCCTTGATCGTTTATTTTCACCCTAGTATGAATTAGGGCTGGGCTGCTTTATGAATGTGAGACACAGTTTTGAACATTTAAACCACTTTGCTTTTCCTTCACCTTTTTGGGGGTCACTCATAGTCCATTACAGATTTATAAGATTGAGTTAGGTCGGTTTGATTTATTTTTCTTCTTTCATCACTCATGTTCTTTCAAACTCATGTTTCTTGTCTTAGTCTCGCTTTCTCGGTCTCCTTCTGTTCTTTTTCTTTATCTCTCCTCTCTCTCTCTCACTCTCTCTCTCTTTCTCTGAGGAGCAGATAGTGAAGCCCTTATGAGTTAAACACTCCCAGGTTTGAATAGAATTGGAAGGGTGGACAGAGCCCCCGGGGGAGCCAGAGAAAACAGCTGGCCGTTACGGATGGCCAGTGTGTGAAGAACGAACGAGCGCTTGTGAGTGTATGTGTGGGTATGGCATGTATACGCTGCGTATCTGCATGTGTGGGACGGTTCCGCTGATGAGTGTCTGAGGACGGACGGCCATGTGATTAATTGAAGTGTAAGTTTGCTTTTCCAGCAGGAGAGAAACCTCTTGACATCTCATTCTCCATATCTCCACATATTACTCAAGACTTTACATAAACCTTCTCACAATGCTCCATACATCTCTACCCACACCCCGCCCTCAGCACACCCTCCCGGGTCTCCTCCTTCTTCCCCACGTTCTCCAATGGGCCTGCCAGATGAGGGAAGACTGATGAGCGTGGGAGAAAGTGTGAGGAAAGAAGACAGGAGGGTTTTGGGATCTTCAGATTGTGTGGATGACTGCTGTTAACATACTTGAGTTTCTTTTTAAAGGACCCGAAACCGCTACATGCTGAGTAAAGAAGATGTTTGGAAATGCAGTTGCTTTTGTGACATCACGAAAATAGTGAATTCACAACAATTCATTTTATTTCCATAAATTAAATGTTTGGACTGATGAGGGAACGGTGTTTTTAAAGAAAACTGGCAAGGTTCTTTTATGTCAAAAGCAAGGAACATTTGATTGTTCATGACATGGGCCTATTTTTCTTAAATGCTAAATGCTAAGTCAAGTCAAACTCTTCAAACTCTTCAAAAGTCATTTCTTTTCATCAGAGCCACGTGTTGCATGAGAAACAGTATAACTGTTAAAAAATACAGTTGTTTTATTCAATAACAATTAACACAACACGTTTTAGTGTCCTTACTTGAATATCAATATTACTTGAGATGTGAAACTGCTTTTTCTTTTATAAACTTTTTCTTTTTCAGTTGCGTGTAGCCCCACAGTGGTGTTGCCTCACACCTCCAGGGTCAGGGGTTTGAATCTGGGCTTGTGCCACGTCTGGGCTATGACTGTTCAGGCGAGAGGCGCACACGCAGAGTTCCATAGTTCCTTTTCTTTATTTTAAATACAAAAACAAGATGGCATGATTGCCAGAACTCCAAGCAAAGTTGAACCCGAACAAAACACAAACACAGGATAGTGTGAGAGAGAACCATCACCAGAACCAATATTGGAAGGATCACAAAATGCCTATTATGCCCCAGAGTAAATCCCAAACACCTGAACATAAATAATCACTTGATCCCTGGCTGGCTGTGAATCCTTATTCGTTAAAGCTGACCAGGGGAACTACACCCAAATGTCAAAATAAGAGCCCCCTCGATACGGTCCAGTGGTGGCCTCTATTGCCTTTTGTGTGTGTGTGTGTTGTGTGTTTGTGGACTGGCGCCCTGACCAGGGTGAGTCCCTGCCTCGCGGCCGTAGACCTCGAGATAGATACCCACAACTCCAGTAACGATTAAGCGGTTACAGAAAGTGAATAAATAAATGAATTGTTGCTTGTAGCTTTTCATATACATTATAAGAAATGTATAATAATATCCATTGCCAGGTTTGACTGTTCTTTTATTATATTTATGAATGATTTGAATGTTTACTGTGGCATATACTTTTTTACTTCAGTCAAAAAATTCACAAAAAAATCTTCTACCCTGCCTCCTAAATCTCTGCCTTCACCTCCACACACAAACACCACCCATGGGTCTCCTTCTTCTCTGTGCCAGCAAATGGGCCTGCCAGAAGAGAAAAAGGGAAATATGAAGGAAAGAACAAGAAAACATGTGGGAAAGAAAGAGAATGTGTTGAATCTGCTTTCTCCATCCAGAGCCTTACTGAGGGATAACTTCATCTCTTTTCATTTGCAACGACAGCCAGACACAACACAGTTGCCACACACACTGCCATGCACTCTCCATCAAAAGTATGGATACCTTTTAATAAATTGCCAGGCTCTTTGATTTACATATTAAATGAATTTTGAGGAAGACAGTGTCAACTTAATTGGATGGTATATGAGCTGGCATTACTCTGGGAACTCATTATATTCTCTGGTACTTTCATGTATTTTAATGTGTTTGTAGCATAGTATAGAAATAGAAACAGCTTTTTTATGTATACAAAACATTTACAGTATATTAACAAAGGATCAATTTAAAAAGTACACAAGGTGTCTCCAAACTTTATAGGAACAGAATACACACACTTAAGCTCACGCTGCTTCTTTGTTCGTCTTATGCTGTAGAAAATACATATATTGTCATGTTGGGTACTTGAGGTAGTGAAGCGAGGCGCAAGAAGTCAGGTGATGGAATTTTTAAAAAAAATCGACACAGACTCTATGATGGGGGTGGCCAGGCTCAGGTCTGGAGCACCTGGAGCCCTCACAGTGGCCTGGGCCGGAGACCAGCTCATGACCAGCAGCGGAGCCGGAAGAACGTCAGGGGGTGAGCCTTCTCGAAGCCAGCCTTAAACTTGGAATGCTCAAAGCAGGCTCTCCTAGCCTACTGTCCCCACTCGAGCCGGCAGCTGGCTCTCATACCTCCTAATGTCGGTGAGGGTCTGCCATCTATTGCGATGACCCACCTGGGAGTCCGTGCCGACCTGCTGTGCCTCTGCGTAGGCTGGTCATTCTGTCACATCGGGTGCTCGAGGTAGTGAGGCGAGGCGCAAGCAGGCAGGTTCCATGTGATGGAATTTTATTACAAAAACGACACAGACTCACAAAACCAACAGGTATGAGGACCTTTAAAACAGAAAGCAAATATACATATAAGACACATGAGGATCAGGGAAGGTGACGGTCATAGTGAGGGATGACCCGCAAAGGAACATACACATGCCTAGAACTTAAATACAATACATGAACCAATGAGCAAACACAAACACTTACTGAAAACACAGGGCACCTGAAACTGAGACACAAGACACAAACATACACAGATGTCAAAATAAGAGTCCCAGACCTAAAACCCAAAACAGTGACCTCTACTGGCCACCGGCCACGACATTACATATATTGACAGAAACTCAAGGAAAACCTATGGTGCATCTATGTATGGGAAATTTACAAAGTGGACGATTCTGTTATTTTCTTTTGAGTGCAATTTTCTGTTGTAACATGCAATTTCTGGGTTGCAATGTTATTATTGGGAGAAATGTAAAATTCATAAGGTGCTATTTTTCTTATTACTGTTTTTGTCATTGCATGTCATTCCATTGCGTATCTGTGTATATACATATGCATATTTATATATACCTGAAAGTCTGTGTTAAAGTACAGTAACAGAACCGGCGCTCTGTATCTGAAACGGCTCTGCTAGCTAACATGGCTAACGTTAGCACTGCAGGGAGTCTTCCTGCCGTGGTTCTACACTTAAATTTATCAGAAAATTCAAGGTATCAGCCTTTGTTCTTTTTTGTTTGATTGTCATGTTGATGTTAATGTCATGTTAATGTTTATTAAAAGTTTCTCAGTGTTGGATGCCTGCATCCTGACTAGTCGACTTGAAAAAAGTCGTTAATGCCCTACTATGACGTCACGGTTCGGAACGTACCTCGGTTTTGGGGTCACGGTTCGGTACGGTTCACGATACAGCATGTACCGCGATGGTTCGGTACAAATACATGTACCGTTACAGCCCTAAAACATACATATGGATAAGTTTATGTATATATAATATCCATATATATTTTTCAAAACACTCCATACTTATATTTCCAGATTGTTTGTATAGTGTACTATTTATACTGTACTTTTATACTCTCAGTATAGTTTTTATTCTATATATTTTTGCTGCTCTTACCTTTTGTCCACTTTCTGCTGTGACAATGCAAATTTCCCACTTGTAGACTAATAAAGTATTATCTTATCTTATTGCAAGCAATTCACGGTTTAGCTCTGTCATTTATCTCTAATCCAGGACTGCTAATTCAGAGGCATGGGTGGATATATGACGTCTCGTTTTAAGACATTGCCTGGTCTGGCTGTGTTGTTCTGGGACCCTCTGGATTTTTCGATTGCTGTAGGTCCTGCTTGTTTGATGTTCTGAACCCCCACCCACTTCAAGCTCACAGTCTGACCCTCAGCCCTGGGGAGCCGTTGAGAAGTGTTTGTTTCTGTAAATGCCCTCCTCCTGCTGAAGTGCTTGGATGGCGCCTTTAAACACATTTTCTTTTGCTGTTTCCATTCCTTTCTCCTTTCTTTCTGTTGTTTCTTTTGGGAAAGAGCTTTTTGTTTTGCCTATTTATCTGTGTTAGGGAACCCTGCTTTTCTCTCTCTCTTTCCTTTTCTCTCCCACCAAAGTCCTGCTTATTCTCTCCTACGTCTCATCCATCATGTCTATCCCTCTATTTATCCACTTCGTCCATTCTTCAGTCATGCAAAGCTTCAGTCAAAGCATATCATCCATAAGTCCAGAACTGAACACACTCACAACAGGATCTGCAGTGGAATAATAATGAAAATGAACCAGAACTTAATCCAGCTACGAAAGGACAGGACCCAGAAGGGCTTCTGTGTAAACAGCGATGTCGTGGTTCTTATAGGTTATTTCCCCGCGTGCGGAAAGGTTACGCACTGCCATTCTCCCTCCGCATTCAGAGCTTGGCATTTCCTCCCGGTCCAGACCACCTGTCCACTAATTGCTGTGGCATTTTGGACCAGGGCTGGCCATTGAAGACCGCTGGAGAATCCACCAGTGTTTAATGGCAGTTGCAACATCTGTCTTTCTCCAGGCAGTCTCTGATTGAACAGATAGAAGGTCATCATTGATCTTCCATATTTAACTGGATAGCATTTAAGCCTTATTTGGGCCAGCTTGGCACAGTAATTATAATTATTAGAATAACTATTAGAATGTTGCTCTTACTCACAGGCCACATTGATTGTGGCTTGGATTCGACAACTTAGAGGGTGGGGATTCAGTCCCAGTCTTGCCCTTTTCTCAAAATGTCAGTGAGGCTCTTGTATAACCTGTTGTATATTTGTTCTTGTTTTTTTACCTTTGGACATCCACAACCTAATAAATCAAGTAAATGTTTCCCACATCAGACACATATAGCAGAGAATTCATAGCCATTCCTCCCATTTATCGATGCTCACAAAAGCTAATCTTCAATAAATGTGAATGACAAATCAGGTCCAAGAGGTGCTTTACATATAAAAATAAAACAACAAATGATCTAAAGGTACATCTGTCCTATTGATGTTAGGTGCATATGATAAACACAGCACAAATGCTTACGTTGCTAATATCCATTTGTGGAGTCCAAAACTGGTATCTGTCCATTTATATACAAGAATGACCTGCTTAATTATTACATTTGCACAGACGGATTTGTGTGGCCCACGTCATGGGCAATAAAATGTAATTTTTTTTAAAGTTGAAAAGTTTAATGTATTGCAAATTCAGTGCGTTAAACAGTACATTTTAATAAAGTATACTATACAGTTCATGATAGAAAACAAGACAACTTGTTTTGATGTGATCTTTTTTTTTTCATGTCACATACTGTACATTGGTAAAAAGCACCATGGTAAAAACATATCATTTTAAAAATTAAATCATCTTAAAAATGATGATATTTAAACATTTTTGTGACATGCCTTGATGGTATAAACCCTTCATAAAAACCTTTTGCCTTTTCAGAGGCTCTCAAGTTTGCTCTCACAGATGAAGAGTCTTCAACCTCTAAATGAATTTCATTGCTGGTGTATTTTGACCTTCTGTCATTCCAGTACACCTCACATGGCTTTGCTCTCTTAAGACGTGAGTTTTTATTATCTACTCTTCTTTCATCCCCTCACCAGTTAGTTGGAGTGGTACTGTTTACTAACGTTAGCTTAGCAAACTAAAAAACTGAATGGCATTTTAGTCTAAATTTTTGTTCTATGGTGAAAAGTGCTAACCAGCCCCTCTCCAAGTAGCACCATTTGAAATTCAGCAGTTGTTAGATATACATTTACTGCTTTGATAACATTATGACTGTGCAAGCACACTAAACTTTTCAATTTTGAAATAATGCTGGTGGAGCAAAAGTGATATAAACATTTTACATCACTTCTGATGCCTCTACCCTACCGCAGTAATGCCTGGAGACAGTTTGACAGTATTTAAAAAGAGCAAACTGCCCAACCGTAAGATGGTTCTGTCTACGGTTTGGTCTCATAAATATTAATCTTGTTTTTGAGACCTAAAACGCCACAGCTATTGTAAGTGGACAAATGTAAGAAATAGCCCCTTTAAAATAAACCCCCTGATATGATGCCTCTAATGGATGAGACAGCTCTGCTCAAAATGCTAATCCTCACTTTCTGGGCTCTGCAAAAGCGATTCTTGCCAAACTCACTTTTTTATATTTACATTTAGAGTTGGTTGGCAATTGAGAGAGAGCCCATTTCTCCTTGAAAACTTTTACAGAATGACGAAGACTCCAATCACACGTCAATCAGGCAGAGCAACCAACTATACCTTTTTAAATCAGGCATTTTAAGGTCCAAACAGAACATTCCAGTACGCTGAAACAATTTCCCCATTTCCCATTTTAACATCCATTAAAAATGTTAACACCTTTTATGTTAACAAACACTCATACTTACATTAAATTATTATTTTCAGCTATTTGAATCAGTCTGACAACATTTAGTGTCACAGTTAAAATAAAAAACAAATAGTTTCAACAAATCACAGAAGTGTGTGAACTGAAAAGAAGTCTTAAAAGATGCAGAGATGGTGACAATTCTGTGAAAAATGACTTGCATTGCTTCTCTGAGGTTAATGGGTTCCTCTGTTACTACATAGTCTTTTAAAGGTGTTTTGTAAATGCTTGTAAATGTCACTTTGGGGGCCAAGAACCACTGGCTAGAGCAGAAGATGCCTCAAAACTAACATAAATTGAAATACTATAATGACACACCTGTTTTTCAGGGCTTGGGTTTGACCCCTTACTTCCAGTGAATCTTAATATTTCAGCAGATCACGACATTCTAGACAACTCCATATTTCCAACTCTGTGTACACAGTTTGAGGAAGAACCTTTTCTTTTCCAGCATGACTGTGTCCCAGTGCACAAAGCGAGCTCCATAAAGACATGGCTGGATGTGGACTGGCCTGCAAAATCGTGTGGAAAGTTGCCCAAGTTGAGTGGAAGCTGTTCTAGCTACAAATGGGGACCAACGCTGCATTAAAGTCTATGTATTTGAATGCAATGTCATAGTTTAACTTTAATGAAATGGAATATAATATGGGGGTATAATATAACTAACTGCTTTTAGTGAGGTCTTATCAGACGTTTAATAAACAAATCTCACCACCCTTTTGCCCAGAGGTTTGAAAGCTTCTATTTACTTAAACATCCACTCCTTAAAACCCAACCCCACCCCACCCCTTCAAATTAGACACCTTTAAATGCCTTTCTGCTCTTTTTCGGTCAAGATGTTTTCTGTTTGTTTGGCATTTTTTCCCCTTCTTTGTCCCCTCTTGTGAGTTTATGGGGGCCATCCTCATATTTCATACTTAAGTGGGCCATTCATTTTCGCATAAAGCTGTAATTCTGCTTTATTGCCGCGATTAGCCCGAGCATGACAGGAGGAATGTGTGTGAAACCGCCAGCTGCTACTGACAAATGGAGCCAGGCGCAGATGAATGGAGTTAAATGGAGATGTATGGAGCTGGTTATGGTTTAAGGAGATGCCAACCAGCAGAGCTCTGGGTTGTAACGAGAGGTTCAGGATCCAATTTCTGGGTTGCCAGGAGGGGAAGATTTTTTTCAATTCATTTTGTTTTACATTTACGGAATTGAAAAATGTGTCTCTAAAGGGGGTTCTCCACTGACTGGTTCCAGCTCGGTTCGGTTCAGTTCGGTTCTACTCTCTTCAGTTTGGTTTCGGACCTACAGTTTTCCACTACAACTGGTTGCTATAGCGACCAAACATTCTGAGCAGCAGTCCGAGCGGAGGCTCTAAGCTGTGGTAAACAGCCAGCATGGATGAAATCAGAGGGGTTTTATTTCTTATTCTTGGTTTTTGGCTGTTTGCCACAAAATGGAGACAACTGGCACCAGACAAGGCTTAAAGAAGCAACATTAGGCTAACGCTAATGCTAACATTTAGTCAATAACACTGGCGTAACCATAGCGACCACCAATCAGTAACCTCCAATATGTACACGTTCCGGGCACCAGATTTTAGTTCTGGAAAAGCAAAAAAAAGCGAACCACAAGTCAGTGGAAAACCACCATAAAGACACTGTTCAAGCAAAATTAATTCCAGAAGGACAGTGCATTACATCCTGGTTCCTGATGTATTACCATTTCAGGTCAAATCATAAAAAATGTTTTGACAGTGACCATCACACCCTTCAGCTTTTTAGTACTCCGTATAAAGCACAACATAGTGGACTGTCAACAAAGAAGCGGCAGGTTGACGAGCCAAGGGAGACACAATTGGGTTTTCTTGTACTTTGAATGACTGGTGTCAGCCTTGAAGGAAACATTTTTGTGGTGTGGCTGAATAATGACATCCATCAGAGCAACTCTGCCTTCAGTTCACTGCTCTCCTGCAACGCATACCAATGAAAATTGACAAGAAAAGATTGATGCACGGTCTAGAAGAGGAGAGGAACAGTACAGAGGCATACAAACATTCTTTGCTCTAAAACGAGCTCATTTTCTGCCAGTCAAAAATGAATCAGCTATATTTTCTGCATATGATTATTCTGGACACGGTCCAGCAGAAGTAATAACATTTTTTTACATTAGAGACAGCAATATACCACTGCTTTTTATACCAGTACTTAAGAAAACCTGAATACAGGCTAATAAAAAACACATCTTTAAAATGTACCATTTTAAATTAGTATATAAGGAAATTTGAAACAGTATTTTATACTTTATGATAAGATATGTAGACATTATCCTGTAAGATAACATGATTGCACTTCTTTGGTTTCCAATACTGACACTGAAACCTTGAGTATCGGCTGATGTGGATTTGGTGGTATTTCTTTAAAATTACTAAGCTTTAGGATTACACTTAAGATGAGGGTCTAAATGAAGCTTCTCATGTCCAAACTACACCTGTTTTTCAGGGTTTGGGCCCCTTACTTCCAGTGAAGGACAATATCAATACTTGAGGACTCCAAGACATTTTGGACAATGCCATGCTTCCAACTTTGTGGACCCAGTTTGGGGAAGAACCTTTCTATTCCAGCAGGACTGTGTCCCAGAGCACAGAGCGAGCTCCATAAAGACCTGCTGGAGGAGTTCAGTGTGGAAGAACTTGACTGGTCCACACAGAGCCCTGACCTCAAGCCCATCCAGCACCTTTGGGATGAACTGGAACTGGAGATTGTGATTCAGACCTTCTTCAGATTAAAGTCAATGTACTTGAATGCAGTGTCATTAAAGTCCTTGTTGGTATAATGATCAAGCGTCCCAATACTTTTGTCCACATAGTGTACATAGAATCGGTGCTATTTCTAATGTCTGTGGAATCATCACGAATTTGTGAAACTACACAGCATGTAATATATTTTCTCTCCTTCGTTGCTGAAGCTGTTAGAATAGCTTGGGGTTTAAATACATCTGATGTTCTCCTTAACCTGAGTGTTTTTCAGAAGTAGGGAATGGAAAAAAACATGGATGTATGTGACTGGGTCAGCATATCCATTTCCATCTAAGCCATCTTCCTGCAACCTCATTCTCAGCCTCTGCTCAGTTTCTCTCTCTCTCTCTCTCTCTCTCTCTCTCTCTCTCTCTTTCTCCATCTCTGACCCTCCCTTCCTCGCTCCCCGGGCCCTCTTTGTCAATCCGAGTGCGCCTGTGCTGTATTGTGTTTGGTTAAGTCGTGTTTAAACACTCATAACCCGGCCTGCGCTTTTCCCCTCTAATCTCCTCTGATAATAGCCTGATTAGCATCTCCGCCAATAACAAAAGAGGCTTTTAAACAAGCCGGTCACATCCACACGCACACCCGCTGCCCGCTGGGGAGAGAATTAGATAAGCGCACTAAACAAAAGCACCAATCTACCAGCCCCCAAATTCTATTAAGTTTAAACAGAGGAGTTTAAAAAAACAGTAGTGTTACATAATTGAGGTAATTACTGTAGTAGAGGCCTGATAAGGAGGGACAAGGCAGCGCTGATAAAATCTGCAGCACATTTTTGGCATTCATCGCTGGTTTCCCGAGTTACATCCGCTTTGATCTTTCCTCCTCCAATAAGGAGCCTATTTCATGTTCATGATGTCTCATTAGAATGTGTTGTGTGTATTAATATTTTCTGTTGTCTGTATAAAAACTGCATTACGGCTTCCTGTGCTGAAGTACTGCTTGCACGCGGATCTCTGTATGTTGTTCCCTTGCTCTCATAGTTAACCCTCTGTATATTTCTAACATCATGTGTAGGCCATTTCTGATGAAACTGTATTGATACCATTTAGCCAGGCTGGACATTTGCAGTTTGCACTTTATTAGAAACAAGGTAAGACTACAAAATTGCCTGAAGAAGTCCTCCAGTCTGATTTGTTTAAAGGTTTAATTTTAATACTTCAGTAAAAGTTTTGTGTTCACATGTTTATTACAAGTATTTGGTGAGTGTGTCTTTTGCTGTTTGCAGAATTATCCATCATTTCAGTACTCTTAGACACCCAGGTTTACGCCAATGTAATATA
>JBBJLR010000139.1:978435-981098 GCA_037577145.1 Brachypetersius gabonensis | reverse complement strand
ATTACAGCAGTGTTTTATACTTTTCCTCATTAAATAAGATGGGATTCAGCTGATCACTGATCAGTCCCTCATAAAGCGGAAGGAAGTGTTTGTGGAGAAGTTTAACAGACACTGGACTGGAATGGGTTCACACTCAGAGAGATGCTGATTAATAAATAAACTGCAGTGGTCTCATTTTTTTCCAGAGCGGTATATTCTGTTTATCTATAGACTGGCTAGACAATCTATATAAATGATCTGCAACCTCCCCAATCTTTGTGTGTTTCTAGCTGGTGAATGCAGTGAACACACTGGACCGGCTTTTTCTGAACCAAATGCACGTTCAGCTGATGGAGCTGCGAGGCTGCAAGGGTCACAAACAGTGTAACCCGCGCACACGCAACATGGACCTGGGTGAGTCACATGCACATGTCAGCCATGGTACGCTCATTCAGACCTGCAGGATTATACACACAGGCTCAGGCATGTGTACATACACCCACCCACACACATGCAGATATATACAAATACAAAAACTCGTGACGACCAGTACCCACTACACAGACTGCACTTAGCATTGCTCACAGCTCAGCATCACGGTTAAGGACGGACCTGAGAGCGGACAGACTTCCACATCTTCATCATCCTCATCCTCACCCGACCCCGGCCCTGCCTTGCTTTCTGTCCTCCTTGTTTTCATGCAAACAGACCCTTTCATCTAAATTAGCTGACCTGCTCTGCTGCTGAAATACGGCCTTACACTTTTATGCCACACGCGGGTCTTACACGACTCAACAAGGCCGTTCGGGTTCCATCATAAAGGGTTACAGGAACACTTGATGTGTTTGAGACTTAAATTGCTGCCTGCTTTAAAACACAGGGGACGGCTCATGTTGTTTCCCATTATTGTGTCTTTGTTTAACTGGTTTTGGATTTCTTACTGTATAAGAAACGATAGAGAGCAGTAACCATCTGTATGCAAAAGTTCAAGTGCGTTTTAGTGCTTTTTGTATGAATATAGTTAATAACATCTGCAGGGCACAAACTTAAATATACATGTTTCTACAACTTATAAAGCCATTGTTTTGCTCAATTCGGTACGTGGGAAAACAAAACATATGGCATTGGCAAAGGAAAATGCTTTCCATCAACTCTTTTGTAAGGTCTCAGTGTTGATTTGACTCATTAGGCTTTAATCCAAATCAGGTTTAGACAATTAGACAATTATGTGACACCTTTTGCCATCCTTTCGAACATCAAAGCGGCTCTGAAGCTAAAGCAAGAAAAGACTATAAAAGACGTCTAAACTCTTTCTGTTTGTAATTCCTGTTGATCACGTATTCAAAGCAAAACATCTATATGACTGCCATGAACCTAAAGTAAGGTATGACTGGCGCAGGCATAGGGATCTAGTGATGACTATTTATTGTTTCAATAAATGACCTCCTTGCTATGAGGGTGTATCTGCTAAGCCTTGGGCTCTTTTGGCAGCCAATGGCACAAGAAGCATTGCTGAGAAAGACATTCAGTGAATAAACTGAAGAAGAAAATTGGTTGGATATTACATCAAGACAATGTTTACAAACATAGGTTAATATTTACCTTGAACTTCTTCAGTAAATGAGAGGTTATGATCTTGGAATGGCCTTTGGCATCTTCAGGCTTATTTTTGAAAATCTGTGATTTGATCATGCGAGACAGTCTTTCTGAACTAAAACTGTTCTTCAAGGAAAAGTAGGAAAAAATATCAAGAGGACTATTAGCTGGCAGCAAGACACATTTGGAGTCAAAGGGGACCTTAACAAATACAGACGGAAAGGGTGCCCAGACTTATGCACACGCCACATTTAAAGAGGGCATAATATGCAAAACTCACTTTAGTTATAAAAGGTCTATGGGCTACAAAACATGTTCATGAAGTTCTTTGCACAAAATCACTCTCACGTAAAGAGATTCACCAGCTATATTCTTCACATTTTAAGTCCCTGATTAAGGGCTCTGCCACTTTTATGCAAATAAGCTGTTGCTGGCCACGCCCCTTCCATCCCATGCTTATGCTGTATATTTAAATTCTGGATTTTATATTAAATCCCTGTCCTTAACACCAGTGAAAGTCTTTCTTTCTTTTCTTTCATCCATTCAATCTGTGACAGTGGTTCTAGCCTGTATGACTGAAGGAAGTGAGGGATCGAGAAAGAATGTGTGAGAGTTACACTAGATGGACAATACTGTTGGGACACTTAAAACATGTGATAAAGGCAGAAAACAGAGGCACTATCCAGCCGTATATGTTGGACCCCGAGTCGGATCCAGAGCAAAATGACCTTCATGTGTGACCTGCCTCTGTAGCCACAGCACTCGGCATCTTTTCCGTGCTCGTAAAACCAGTAGACAATGGCGGATCTTCAACTGATCTAGTGGGTGGGGTCTCGACAGATGAGGGGTGGTTTTATGCAAATGTCCTTAGTGTGACATCACAATGGGCCCTCAATCCAAACGACTCACTTTGAAAGGGACTGAAACAGTAAAGAATAAAGAATAAATCTCTTTATGTGAGAGTGATTTTGTGCAAAGAATTTCATGAAAGTGTTTTGTAGTCCATAGACCTGTTTGTTAAAAAGTGAGTTTTGCATAATATGTCCTCTTTAATATTTAATTTTGTCCAATTGAGCAAAAATAATGAT
>JBBJLR010000139.1:970935-973435 GCA_037577145.1 Brachypetersius gabonensis | reverse complement strand
GAATGCTGATTCTCGATCCTGTTCAGGAGATTGTAACTCAGATGTGCCTCCATGCTTGACGTGTTGTGCACTTCGCAGGGTGTAGAATGCATCTACACCCTCTGTAGTGCGTTTAAGGAGCTCTAACCCTATCTCCCGTACTTGAGGGGGCTTCGGAAACTTCACTTTTTAATTCCACATCCATACCGTTGACTGAAGGCTTCGATCGTGTCTCAAGCACCCAGCTCTTCATTGCTACATGTTTTCCTCCTCTCTGCTTCTTTTATTCCGAACGATAATTTATGTCCCGGGTTGTGTGTTGTTGCTTCATGAAATGGTCCCTTGTTGTGCTGCAGAAGTCCAGCGTATTTTCCCTCAGCACTTTGGAAGGGGCTGCTTTAGCTGAACGAAGATTTTAAATGACGACCGACAGGTTTCAAAGAACAATGCCTTGTACAGTTTTAGAGAATTTATCAGACCTATATTTTTGTTTCATTTAACCCATGAACATTTGATAGCGCTCATTAGTTTGTGAATAAAGTGTTGAATGCCCAAAAACTCTGGTTTGCAACTGATCCATTTCATGTGTTCAGGAGGTATCACTGTGTTCAGCTCTGTCACGGCACTCAGTGCTCTGGTCACTAAAAGACCAGAGCACACCAAGAAACACCAACCAAACGAACACTAAAGACTTTCCTACGTGTGATTGTTAGTATAATCTAGAACCTCACACGTTAGAATGCGGCGTTTCTGTGATCTGACACCACCGAGTTTGTCAAAATGTCAAACATTGAGATGTAAACAGTGATTTGTTATGAAATGGGTTATTGAGGAGAAGCTAGTAATGTCAGTAATGTAAATATAGTCATTTAATTATTTGCTACACATGAATTATTAGATGTAACACTGCTAATAAAAGTCATGAATTTAAAACTATGATTTTAGCCCAAATCTTCTCACATGTTGGTGCCTGTAGAGACATTAAACTCTTCAGATGTCTGGTTCCTCTCACCATCATCAACGGTTTTGACGTGGTAAGTTTCCCTGAAACTGAGCTTTTCACAATAAAACCTCTCTGGATGAGTTTGTTTTCTTATAAATTACTATGAAAAATATTGTTAGCGTTATGTTTATGAAAGCATTGCTGAGTCATTATTTAAGCTTAACGAACCCTAATGCTAACAAGTTTTTTTTTTAAGTTGGTTAAGCCGCTAGACCGGCTCGGCTGGTTCATTAGAAGAGAGTTCAGTTTTGTTTTTGAGTTGCGGTGAGATTTTTAATTTGGCACAAGTGCGAATCTGTACACTGATTTAAAACATTTCGCACCACAGTGCTCTTACATAGAGACCCACCCCCTTTTTCAGAGAGCCTCAGAAAGTCAGTTTTTGTTCTACATTAGCTCCATCCACACCAGAACAAACCCTTTAATAACACAGAATACCGAGAACGGTATTTCAGAGCACTGTTTATTCAGCTCTTTCTATTGGCTTGTTTCTAGGTTTTTAAACATCACTGGCCAGTCATAGTTTTAGTCCAGTTTAACTGGCTTCGCCTCGTTCAGAGCAAAGGCAGGGAGATCAACAGGGCTTTTAAATCAGTGGTTCCCTTTGGGGGGCACTAGAGATCCCAGGTCGTGCGTAGAATTTCGTCTGTATTGAGTTTACCATAATGATAAATGTACATATTTAAATTCATAAAGAGAGAAATGTAAAAGTGTGTGTGTTTGTGTGTATAAGAGTATAAGAGCAAAAACCTACAGCCACTATTTATTTTTTGCAAATAAAAGTTTGTATTCTTTTTGTGCGTCTAAGCGGGTAGGAGTTGGGGGGCCTAGCTTGTCTTGGACACAGGCAAGGAAAAAAAAGGTTGAAAAACCACTGTTTTAAATGATGTTTACTGTGAGTAGCTGTTTTTCTCATTTGAAGGAAGAAATAAGTAAAGGGACCCAGAGAGACGGTTCCCAGAGAGTCACTGTTCGTGACAGCTGACATAAACCTACATAAATGTTTATAAAGGTTTATTCCAACCGGCGTCAGTGTCATAACATTTTCTGAGGTGAAACAGCATTCAGATTGACTGGAGTAGCCTGGCACCTGTTGGAATGGGCCTATATAAATGCTTGTTTTACTCTTAATGTTTTCATTTAGACCAAGGCTGGTTAGTTCCAGTCCTGGGGTCCAGAACAGTTTGGTCACTCATTACACTACATTTATTTGGCAGTCGCTTTTATCCAAAGTAACTTACATCCCAAGGAAATGCTCCAGTTTCAGGACAGTGTGAGAACCAGAGGAGAGTTCTAAGTGCCAAAATCTTGACGTAGGGGTAATGCAGAAAGATGGTAGATGATCAGGAGAGGAGACGTTCTCTAAAAAGGTGTGTCTTCAGGAGGTTTTTGAAGATAGAGAGGGATTCTACAGCTCCAGTCAGCTTAGGCAGTTCATTCCACCAATCACAGAAGAGACCAGTCTGGGTTTACTTTGTGTGTAGGGATGGCAGAGCAAGGTGACAAGGAGCGAAGAGG
>JBBJLR010000139.1:922272-935385 GCA_037577145.1 Brachypetersius gabonensis | reverse complement strand
TGTCCCCTGTAGTTAGAGAATGGAAGTCGCTTTGGATAAAAGCGTCTGATAAATGCCATAAATGTAAATGTAAACGTTATCTTTTATGACACCAGGTGCATTTAGCAAAGACGCTGTTTTTATTTAGGAAGCATTAATATTTAGACAATTCTCAGGCCTGAAACTCAACACTGTTCTCAAATTGTAAATCGATTTGCATTAAAGCATCTGGCAAATAAATGTAAGGATAATAACAGATAAAAAAATATATTTTTACCTTTACACATGTTTTAAAACGGATTGGGTTTTCCTTTTTAAAATACCTTTATGATTTCGAAGGATGGATCAAAAGTTCTGTTACAAATGCCATATTGATGCTGCTTGTCAGCACTGATACTTACTAATAGATAACTAAATTAATTCACGAGTTTACTTTGTCTATAATGAGGGAGGAGCAATTGCTACAAATGTGTGGTGCTGATGTGCAGAGCATCACTCTCCTCCCTCCCACTGATCCAATCATTTGAAAATGACAGCTAGGTTAGAATGCTCTGCCTAATGGTTAGGGAGTTGCCCCAGTGATCAGAAGGCTGATGGTTTGAATCCCAGGACTGCCAGTGGCACCACTGAGCTACCCTTGAGCAAAATACCATCCTCACAAACTGCTCCCTGGGCGCTGCATAACTGGCTGCCCACTGCTGCACTTGGGTGTAAAGGTTAAATGTAAAGGACTAAAGAATTTCCTTCAGGATCAATAAAAATACCAATAGCAGCCCCGTCTGTCGAGGAGCTTATCGGTTTTCCGGTATTGATCCATCAGGACTTGTGGGGTTTTATCATTGAATAAAACTTTGATTTCTGATGCACATGCCTTCTCCTTTTATCAAGATTATGTAACACACACTTAACACTCTCTTCTCCCAAAAGTGTACAGGGTCATCAAAAACCAACCGCCGCCCATCCTCTCCATCGAGCTGGACCACAACCCTTTCAAGTGCCAGGTGCCTGGCTGCGCCAAGTCCTTCCGCAAGGCCTCTCTCCTGCACTACCACATGAAGTACTACCACTCGCAGAGTGACCTGAGCCCCACGCGGAGCGCCCAGACACGAGCCTCAGACCGGCAGCCACACAACCAGGAAACCCCCCGCAGACGCCGCACCGTTTCCGCTTCACTAGGTCAGCATCCTCCCGGCGACATGTTCGGTGTCATTTTAGCTAATAGACTCTAGGAAGTGTTTGCGTGTTCGTGCCGAATAAATTAGGCGAAGTGTCTGAAAAAACAAGATTAGTTACAATAAGATTACTTTTTTGTGAAGATTTCTTACTGGATGCTTGTCAGTATTTGTCTAAATCATAATGAATGGGTTTTGTATCATTATTTTGGATCAGTGTCATTATTATGGGAGGGGTCTGTTGGGTCTATTCTCTTTATATGGCGCACACAGAAGAGACATTTATTTTTTTTCTTTACATGTAATTCATGTAGTTAATCTACTAAAGTTAGTTGTTGAGCATTTCCAAGGTCTGTATTTCCACATTTCCTAGACATGACCTTTATTGAATCTGGAGCCAAAGTGTGTGCTGTATCTGTAAACATTCCAAATTTTTATATATATATATATATATATATAAAAACAAAATCTCCACCACCACAGACACTCCGTCGCCGCTGAGTGACAGTAAGGCTGGCCACACTCCGTCACCCCCTACTGCCAATGGCGTGCATCGTCAGCGCAGCTCCTCCCACTGCGAGAGAAGCAAAGAGAACCTGCACGCCAACCGCTCTCTCCATGACGACAGAGACTGGGTTGCGATGGAAACAGGTACAGGAGAGCCTCGCCCTCGTCATGTCTAGAGCCGGGCGGACTACTGATGTTCTAGTGGACAGCGCCTTAGATATTCATTGCTTTTTTGTTCTTTTTTTCTTCTGTTTTTCCGTGTTTCGATGGGGTTCAGAAAGAGAAAAGCGGCGAGAGAAGAGACACAGGGATTTCCTCTACATTAAGTCAAAGAAAAAGAAGAAGAAGAAAAAGAAGTCCAAGTCGGGTAAGAAGCTTTGGGTCTTGAGAAACCTGCCTGGTACTCGGTCTCACTGGCACCCTCATGTGCTTCTCTGTTGCACTGACAAACACACACGCACACGCACACACACTCTCTCTCCCCTGTCTCTGTTGTGACTGCTAATGCTTGTCTGTATTTCTAGTACAACACATGTAAAGTCTTTGACATTAATATAGTTAGAAACACATCTGTTTGACAGTATTATGGCAGATTACATTTGTGCTATTAACCTGTTTTCTTATGTCGTGCCTCAAGTAGCCTTATTCAGGATCACGGGGTGGGATTTTCTGGGTCTTTTATATTAAAGAGCACTATTAATGTGGTTGTAAGTGGATGCTTTATTCTAGCTTGGATAACTGAATGATGATCTGCATAATCTTGATTGCTAAATTAGGGGGTAATTTAGTTTTAGGGTGGTAGTACATCAGCATTTATTTTTTTATTATGTTTTGTTTAGTCACATTTATGCCTTTCCGAGCATATTGTGATATTGCTTAATTTAAAGAACCCTGAGCTCCTCAGAAGGAAGCAGCATGTTTCTGAACAGGGTATAATTAGTCATGTTTAATTGCGTTTAGTGCAGAGCAGTGTGTGAAAGTCTGAGTAAAATTGTATTCATTGGTGTTTCTTTTTAATGTGGTGCTACTGGTTCTTTTTATCCTCTGTTTCAACCTCAGAAAAATCTCAATTTCATGTGTATCACCTGCTGGGAAAATGTCTTGAAACACTGTGATGTAATTCTGCCGTATCGCCCACTCCTAGCCATTATAAGCTTCTGCTCACAGTCACACCTGTGGATTCTTCATCGCTAGAAGGCTGCTCTGTGTGCGTGTCCTAACGCTGTCTGGCGTCTGCTCTCCCTTCCTCTGACAGACTCTCACAGCAGTGAGAAGAGCACTGGCTTTAGCTCCTCCCCCTGCCATCTGAAACTGTCGCTCAAATTGCCCCTCTCCCACAAACACTGCTCCTACGCCGCACACTGTCCAGAGCAGGAGCTGGATGACGGTGGGTATCAAACACACAGCTCCTCCTCCAGCCATCTTGTCATTACACTCTTTCACTGCTTACAGTCTAATTTGTTTCCAATCTTAGCTCTTTTTGTTGTCCTGTGTCCACTTGTGTGTTTTCTCTTTGCTGCCTTAAGCCTTGTTGTTTTCAGTTTGTGTGTGTGTGTGTGAATGAATGTGTGTTGCCCAGGAGGCCTAACAAATGCACAGACACTGTCTCCATCTGAATTCTTCTCCGTTTTCTCTGCTCCTCTGTGCTGCAGGTGAGGACAGTGGCAGTGACTGGTCGACTGAGAGCCCCCTGTGGAGTGAGGAGGAGTCTGAGACGGGGCTGGACTTCAACACGGCCTTCTCTGAGCAGGGTGTGGAGACGGTGGCTCACGACGCAGAAATAGTTCGATGTGTGTGTGAGGTGCAAGAAGAGAATGACTTCATGATCCAGGTGGGCTAATTCTTCACCTTTCTTTCCTTTTTTTTTCCCGAATGTGTAGACAATCAGAATCAGAAAACTGTTTTGACTGCAAGAACAATATAAACAATAAATCCAAAAGAAATCTGTAGAAAATACCTCGATATGAAGTGCACAGTGCTACATACCTACTGTAGATCAGGGCTATTCAACTACAGTAGCAAGTGGGCCAGATACGAAAGTCACTGGGGGATCGGGGGCCACAGAATATCGTGCTGTCCAGCCAGTGGGGGGTTGTGCTAACGTGATTTTGTGCCGGGTTCGTTTATGGGGGTGGATGGTCTAGCAACGGTTCTAAACGAGAACTCTGACCGTTAAAGTTGTTAGAGTAGATCCATCACAAGCTAAAACTACAAAGATTGTCCCTCGCTGTGTGTGATTGTCCCCTCGCTGAGTGTGTGGCCAGATTCTCTTTCGTTACCGCCAGCTAGGTAACACACCCATTTTCTAACAAATCCCTTTCGGCTGCGATTGGCTAATATTATGGCAACTTCTGAGCTCGGATTGGCCAATCTTGGCGAAAGTAGCGGGGGACTACCAGCCAATCATTTTCCAAATCGTATTGCTTTATTATATCACAGGAATCACTCACTGATTTCCTGACAGTCTGGCAGGCCATAAAAAAATCCCTTCCGATCAGTGGTTCTGAGTATTTTCACAATGGGGCTTGTGTTGGCCTTCAATTCGTGGCACTTCATCCCACACTAAAGGTAAATATACCAGTCACAGGCATACATTAGAGATTGAAGTCAAAGGATGGAGGTTAAACAATAGCTTTGTAACGAATTAACCGTTATCTGTGTCCGAAACCGTGCTGGATTTTGGAAATTTGGAAGTTCCTGAATTTGATATTTAAGAAGGTGTGGGCTTTTATATGGCACTACTTAATAAATGTAATATTGTTGCTGTTGGAACAAAACCT
This sequence comes from Brachypetersius gabonensis, assembly GCA_037577145.1. NCBI lineage: Eukaryota > Metazoa > Chordata > Actinopteri > Characiformes > Alestidae > Brachypetersius > Brachypetersius gabonensis. The sequence continues at coordinate 930,947 of JBBJLR010000139.1, read as the reverse complement.
GGTCAGTTTTAATATTTTACAGGTTTAAACTGTTACAGCATGGTCAGAACTGACTTGGAATAAAATGTTGGTACATTTAAATTGCACTAAATGTTTCTTTTTCTCTCTGTTGTGAGATTATTTACTGGAACTTTTGTTCAGTCAGCCACAAACAAACCCTCCTATTTTACTATAACAGTAGCCTGTAAGCTCCGCTTCAATGCAGTTGGATGAAAAGTCAAATTTGCACTTATTCCAAATATAGTCCAAATTTTCCTCTTAAGCACGGGAGCTACAAGACTAAAGTAGCACTTGAAGTCTAAGCATTGTTATTGTTATTTATATTGCTTTTATTGTTGTTATTAATCATGTTTATTTCTGCTATCCTGTGTAACTCTCTCCCTGCTCTCTCTAGTGTGATGAGTGTCTGTGCTGGCAGCATGGCACCTGCATGGGTCTGTACGAGGACAGTGTTCCCGACTCCTACAGCTGCTACATCTGCAGGGACCCTCCAGGTGAGCTCCACCTTAATCTCCACTCTCCACACCACCTCAGTGGAGCCTCCTTTTTCAGATGGGGCCAGATGTATATCCAGATTATCTTCCAGACTGGCTGTAGAATAATTTCTTTCCTCTGATGTGGCACTAAATGTGTGTTTGGAGGACGCTGATAGAAGCTGTGCTGAAACGGTGTGTGTTTGTCTGTGTATCTGTAGCTCAGAGACAGAGTCAGCGCTACTGGTACGATAAGGACTGGCTGAGCAGTGGCCACATGTATGGATTCTCCTTTCTGGAAGAGAACTACTCGCATCAGAACAGTAAGAAAATGGCCACCACACACCAGCTCCTGGGCGACGTCCATCGTGTGTTTGAGGTGCTCAACGGCCTGCAGCTCAAGATGAGCATCCTACAGTAGGTTGAAGGTCCTGTCAGTCACACCCAGTGTCTAGTGTTCCCCACTGATTCACAGGGAAGTTTTTCTTAGGACCCTAATAAAGTTAAGACTCATGAAAAGGACTATAACCAGGTTCATTCAGCCCAGGAGACTAAGACAGAAGAGTTGGGTGTATGTTATTAAAACAAAAAAATCCCTTTTGGATGAGGTTGCATTAGGAGAATATCGGTAAAACGAAAACAGCAGTATTTAACATTATCTTAATCTTAACTTAATTTCAGTATTATAGGTGATTTGTTATCAGGTTGTAGTGATCATAAAGTACTGAGAAAGAATTCATTCTAAACTTCCACCATACTGAATAATATAATACTATATCATTTATACTAACTAAAATAATTGTTTAAGTCACCTATGTATTTAAGATTCTGCTGTTTTTCCAGGGCAGCAGGAAATATTCGATATTTCCAAAATGTGATGTTAGGTTGGTTTAAGTGTAAGGAATCTATACTTAAACCAACTAAAAATAGTTAAATTAATTAAACGAGAAAGCGCTCACTAGCTCCTGTGTGCAATGTATTAGACTTGGCAGACATAAGTTTAGCTCATGGTCTGGTGTCAAGTGTTCATTACATTTCATTTTGTGTTGCCCCCCCTTTACAAAGTCTCCTTTAGACATGAAAGAAAAGCTTGTCTTAATCTTGTAGAACATTTGAGAATTTTTGATAGTGGCGGCTAGAGGTGGGAGAAAAAACAGTATTTTTTTTTTTTAGGTACTAAAATATTAATGTGTTTAATATTGTATTTTTAAAATGTATGTAATATTCCTTTATACACATGTGAGCACCGATGATGGTACGAAAAGTATCCCTGGAGAAACTGTGTTTTCGTGTTTAGTTAAAGCAACAGTTCGTGTTGTTTAAAAGAACGTCCTTCCCTGATAGGACACAAGCACACCCAGACTTGAAGTTGTGGCGACAGCCCTGGAGAAGCAGTGATGGTGTGCGGAGGAAGTGGGCGAGTGACTCCGGCATGGCCACACCCTCTCCCCCTTCCCCTCATGCGGTGGAGCTGAAAGACAGCAAGCCTGAGGTGCCCACACCGGTGGGGACCCCCTGTTCCTTCCACACGTCCTACATCAGCAGCGAGCACTGCTACCAGAAACCGCGCACGTACTACCCAGTGCTGGAGCGGCGGCTGGTGGTGGAGACGCGTGGGGGCTCGGAGCTGGAGCACAGCCTACGCAGCAGCGAGAACCTGCTGGAGCTGGCCGAGCACCGCTACGGCGCCCCGCTCGAGTACGACCAATGCAAACTGCAGCTGGGTGACCGCAGCGCCACCAGCGCTAAGGTGAGCGTTCACTACACTGAGAGATGGACAGATTTATTTAGGGCCGTTCTGCTTGTGGAGACTGAGATCGTTGTATTACAAACATCTGGCAGATTTTTTTTCCAAAGTGACTAACAATGAGGACGATGTGAGAACCAGGGGAGCGTATTAAGTGCTAATTCTTTATGAAGTGCAAGCGCACTAGGAGAGGAAATGCTCTCTGAACAGATGAATCTTCAGGAGGTATTTGAAGATCATCCAACAGAGCTTAACTCCAGCCTCAGTTCTCCAAACCTGATCCAACTATTAATTGTCTTCCGAACGGATTAGGTGCAATGAGATTTGTTAGGTTTAAGTAGACCGAAGGCTCCGTGCTGACCTTTCTGGCGAACGATTTGTGTTGTCAGGAACTTGAGTGTCGCATGAAGCTGCTGGCGGCCGCTGAGAGAGAGATGAACTGTGTGGTTGAGGTGAAAGAGGAGGAGGAACCTGATCCAGTGACCTGTGATATCAAGCCTGATCCTGATCTCCTTCTGCACCAGCAGTGGCAGCTGAACCTACTGGAGCACATCGAGGCCGTACAGGACGAAGTCAGCCACAGGATGGACCTCATAGAGAGGGAGCTGGATGGTAAGTGATGGATTGGGGGGAAAAAAGGGGAAGACAAAACTAGTCAGTGAAAAGTTATTATTGCCTATTGTTGCTAATTCTTTAGAAGCTTCAATTCAGTTTAATCAACTCTGCCTTGAACCATATGGCCACTGGTAACCCACATTTTATCGACCAGCGACCTGCATAACAGTTGAAATACTGTGACAATACCTTCTGTTCAGTATAATTGAGCCAATTCGGGTGTGTTTTGTGCAGTTCTGGAGAGTTGGCTGGACTACACAGGAGAACTGGAGCCTCCGGACCCTCTGGCCCGTCTGCCCCAGCTGAAACACCGCATCAAACAACTACTGACAGACCTGGGAACAGTCCAGCAGATTGCGCTTTGCTCCTCATCCACATGAGGGTGTTGGAGCACACAGCTCTCCACACACACACACACACACACACACACACACACACACACACACACACACACACACACACACACAGGAGGGTTGGATATAGAGACTTAAACTTGAACAGAACTGAACACATACTGTACTGGTATTGGTGAGGCACAGCCGGCCAACATGATGTCCTGATTGTGATGCTGCGTCCCGTGCACCAATCCTCTGGAGGAAACCGCGTCAAACTGATCAAGCCATGGCAGAGAAAAGTTACTTTAATAGGGTTAGTTTTGAATGTATTCGAGTGTTGCGCCCCACGTTCGGACGCCAGTTACTCGTAGCTTAGAATTTCACAGAAGGATGCATTTTAAAATATGGGGCTGATGGCATTAAATACAAGAAACTTTTTTTTTGTCGTCTGATACATGAAAGCTTGTTTTTGGCACTTACAGTCGTTGGTCATCAACATATAAAAATCTGTTTGTATTATTTGGTCGGTTTACTTGATCCATGTACTTTGCTGACATTATGCAAGATTACCTTGTTGGGTTGTCTGTCTATTGGGTAAGAGGGGGTGAAATTCTGAGAATGCTGTGACTCCAGAAAAAGAGAGTTTGATACAGTGATAATGGGGTTTTGTAGCTGTTCAAAAAAAAAAAAATGTTAGGAAAATGTTAATAATGAAAATATATTTTAATCTGAAAAGTAATTGCATCTTACTTCTATATTTGTACTAAATAGACAATGTAAATTGCATAATGTGTAATCTTTAATCCATGTTCCAGACCTTTTTCTTTGTCGCTCGTTTTCGTTTCTGCTATTACATTGGATCTGAAACTGCAATGTTGTTAACTGTGACGGAGTCTGCATTCATTATTAATTGTGATAAGAAATTTATCCTTAAATCCCTTGTGAATACTGTAGTACTGTCGTTCCTTTCATGTCTGCCTCCGTTTCGACATGATTGCTATTGCTTGTGTTTCCTGTGAATGCAAGTCTTTATACTGGTGTATTTAAGAAGCACAAAAGGTTTTCAGATTAAAATATTACATATACAATGTTCCTTGTATGTGCCCCCCCCCCATTTTACCTTTACTACCCACAAAGCAATTTTTTTTGTAATTTCTTACTCAAATCCAAACAGATTTTTTTTTCTGTACATCTTGTAGGCGCTAGTTGCCTTTTTAATTTATTGTGATCGAGAATTTAAGTTATTGATTCTGCTGTTTTTTGTTCTTTTCTTTCTTTCAAAGACAGTTGCTCGACTTTTTGTTTTGTATTGGTAGTTGTGTGTACATCCTGGTTGGGTGTGTGTGTGTGTGTGTGTGTGGGCCGAGTTGCTGGCCAGTCAGATGGTCATGATGGGAGTGTGTGTCCGTGTCAGGGCAGCAGATGGCCCCACAGTATGATCTCAGAAAGAGAAAGTGGTCTTTCAGTACTTTCTCGCTCATGTCATTTTTAATCCCCCTTGATAGTATTTCACATTTGGAGTTTCACAACCTGTGCCTGACATCGTTCTTCTGTTTCAGACCAACATGTTCAAGTTTGAACCTCCCCGGTGAAAAGTCTGGTTTTTTTTTTTGTTTGTTTTTTTCCAAACACGTTCTTGTCCGCGAATCAGAAAGACGGACGTTTGTTTTCTGTTTTTCTTTGGGCAGCCAGTTAATGGCCTCTGGTCTGTACTTTTCGGTTTGCTGCGAGTTGTTGTTGCATGTCTGCCCTCTTGCATTAACAGTCACACAGTAATCCTTCAAGAATTCATTTGCCCCCCCCCCTCTTTTTTTTTAAAGGAAGCCGATTTCATTTTGACTTCTTTTGTGAATATCCTTACATTTCCAATTCTCCAGGGAAACTGGAAAAGAAATCTTTGTTAAGCATATTAATACATAACCTGAAGTCAAGACAATAAATATGTACTGGTCATACGTTCCGCTTCCTTTCGTTTTGCAGGAATTCGGTGTAATGTCTTACTTTCCGTGTCTTGATGAGATGTAAGTGACTTTGTCCCCTGTCTAATTTAGTTACAATTTACAGTGTAAGTGCAGGTTTAAAACCATCCTGCAGGCACTGTTACACTGAAAAACGCTGTAAAGTAGGGCACTGTATGGATATATTATTTTGCTACATACTGTAGTTTATCTAGTAGTGAATATTTGAATATGTAATTAAAGATGGACCTGCATTTTTGTCACCCTAAAGCATCACTGATTTAGACTTGTTAAAGCACAATTTTGTGTTTGGGGGGGGGCAGTTTTCTTCAGAGCTTGTTGGTGTGATGCTGAGGGATGTCTGCTGTATCAGTATTACCCATAACGGTTATGGGGAGTTGCAACTGCAATTCGAAGTGTGGGTATGAATCCCAGGACCGTCAGTGGCACCACTGAGGTCCCCACACACTGCTCTCCGGGTGCCTAGTCGCTGGCTGCCCGCTGCTTCAGTTGGTGAGTGGGTTAGATGCAGAGGAATTAAGTAATTTCTGCCGGGATTGATATAGTATATAAAATAAAGATTTTAGGTTTTCCTATGAACTAAATGATCACAAAAGGAATCAGATAGTAGGTGTTCCATCACCAGAACCCTCAGTTAAGCTCACTAACATACTTCTGCTTCTATTTAGGCCATAATCAGACATTTTTGGTTACACAGATCTTTATAGACTTTACTGTGATTAGAACCTAGTAACTCCGTGTTATGCACTGAATTTCTAGTGACTGATGAATCGTTCGTTTGAGTCGGTTCTTTTGAACCGAAGTTAAGCGAGTAGAATCTTTGTTCTGTTAAATTCTAAACGCGTGCAAACCTTTATTTAATATGATCAGCATGAAATATCAGTCTAAAACCCTTATGAAAAATATATTTAGTAAATCTGCAGAACCCCTTTAAGAAAAGCAAAACTGGGGCTTTATTATTACTCAGTTATTTTAGACAATACGTATTAAAATACTTAGGTGAAAAATAGCACTATTTATAAATACAGTATATAAGTAGCTTTTCTAAGTCTTTTCTGTGGCCATTTTGGATAGACTATATGGACAGAACTATTGGGATGACCACCGGACTTTAATGACATTGCATTCAAATACAGACTTTAATATGGATTTGGTCACATTTTGCAGCTGTAACAGCTTCCACTTTTCTTGGAAGACTTTCCACAAGATTATGGACTTTCTGTGGGAATTTGTGTTCATTCATTCTGTCGAGCATTTATGAGGTCAGACACTGATGTTGGACAAGGTGGGGGAGCTGTGTGTGGGGACAGTGTCTTGCTCAAGGGCACCTTAGTGGTACCATTAGCAATCCTGGGATTTGAACCCAGCAGATTTTGTGGTCTGCGGAAGCCTTAAGACTGCCCTAGAAGTAGAAGGCCTAGCCCAAAATTCTGGAAAAACAGGTCTGTTCCATTACTTTTGTCCATGTTGTGTAGGAGGCCTCGTTCTGCAGTGTGTGAGTGGAAAGCTTCGGAGAGTCGGTTGAAGTGAACCGAGTCTCTCCCGTGTATGTGGCTCCGCCTCTTCCCTCTGAGAGCAGAGAGCAGGAGCTCCTTCAGCTCGTCTGGACACAATCTCTTCATTCTGAGCCTGTACGCTGCTTTTCTCCATTACAAACGGTGAGTATTCATTTCGTCTCATTTTCTGTCGATTGAGCGACTTCTCGTACACCTCCAGTCTGCTGGACTGTATGTCTCAACTGATAAACGATCTCCAACCAGCTAACGGTTAGCAACCTACCTACCTACCTAGACAGCTTGGACAAATGTATCGGGACAATGCCTTCTAAGCTTTGGGGACTAGACCCCTTTTTACAGTGAAAGACAGTCTTAATGCTTCAGCAGGCCAACACGTTTTGGACAACACCATGCTTCCAACTTTGTGGACCCAGTTTGGGGAAGAACCTTTTCTATTCCAGCAGGACTGTGTCCCAGTTCACAAAGCGAGCTCCATAAAGACCTGCTGGAGGAGTTCAGTGTGGAAGAACTTGACTGGTCCACACAGAGCCCTGAGCTCAACCCCATCCAGCACCTTTGGGATGAACTGGAGTGGAGATTGCGAGTCAGGCCTTCTCGTCCCACATCAGTGGCTGACCTCATAAATGCTCTACAGAATGAACGGACACAAATTCCCACAGAAACTCCAGAAAAAGCCTTCCGAGAAGAGTGGAAGCTGTTATAGCTGCAAAGAGGGACCGACTCCATATTAAAGTCTATATATTTTAATACAATATCATAAACCTCTCTGCTGGTGGAATGGTAAGGTGTCCCAATACTTTTGTCCACGTTGAGGACCTAGCTCACATATCTCCAGCTGTCATGCTAGCAGGAGAGCTAACTGTTAACCTTCGACAGGGCAGTCTGTTTTAATGCTGGAAATGTACTTTGATGGTATCAGTTGATGTCTTGTCCCTTGTGGGGATGGCTTTAAGCCATAATGGAGAATAAATGTGATACAGTGAGGCTCATACAAATACAAAACTGGACTAAGTATCTGGTACAGATTGTAATGGAATTAATCAAGAATTCTGTTGGGAATTAAGATTTTTAATCAAGATTTTGGGACATGTTTTGTTTTTTTTTTGTTTTTTTTAAGATTTAGGCATTCATATTTATCCGGAAAACAGATCTTCAGGTAAATTTGTCTCCACACCTCATGCGAAGGTCAAACGTAGGATCTACAAAGTCTGTCTCGGAATCTTTGACGTGGAGCATGTTCCCCAGTTCAGTCCGAGACATAATGATGGCCCTCGGTCCCTGACATGAGTCGTGAATTCCCAGCATGGGGTAGAGTTTCATTAACGAGTCTTAATTAAAAGATTGTAATAAATCAGACATTATTACCCGACTCGGACCACAAGGATGGAATGCTGAACCACGTTTCATCTGCAGGGTGATCACATGCCCTTCTCTAGTCTTGCTTTTCCCGTCAGAACGCGATTTCACCCAACGTTCAGGGCTTTGTCGGTGGACACAAAAGCACCAGCCCTCGCGTGCGTTTGATATTAGTGTTGCTAACCCAGTTTCCCAAAATACTGAGAGTGCAGGAATCAACAGAGCGCCCGCAAAGCCGTCTGATTAGTGACAGAGGTTTTGGAGTCCAGATGGCCTGGTGCATAAGCCAACCTCTCCGCAATCCCGAGCAGGACACACTCTGGCCTCATGTAAAGTCAGCTGTGGCGCCTGGACAGAAGGGATCGGATTACAGAAGCAAATGGTCACTGGAGCCTCTTCTTTGTTTTCTTAGTTCGGACGACCTATTTCTTTGTCCGATGCACCACTGCTTTACTGTGGGCTTCCAACCCTCTTTATTTATTTGTTTCAATTACATTACATTACATTGCATTTAGGGCTGCAACTATCGAATATTTTTGGAATGGAGTATTCTGTCGATTTTTTTTTTTCTTCATCGATTAATCGGATAAATCATACATTTGTGTTTTTAAACAACTATATCAATAGTGGGTTATGCAACATGAAAGGCCTCT